>OZ024835.1:13703204-14033065 GCA_964016985.1 Anodontia alba | reverse complement strand
CTGGCTGAAAAGCAGCAATTAGGCTGCCAATTGGCATATTACTTTTAACCCTTCTAATGCTGAATAAATTAAGATGCCATGCCCACTTCTAATTTCCAGCCAATCAGATTACTTGATCCTGGTTTTTTGATAGAAATTCACATATTTCCTGACAAACAGTTCTTCAGAAGCCAACTGAGCTGGATCAACACTGTTTGCTAAGACAGGGCATGACGTGTTTAGCAAGAGAAGGGTTAAGTAAGTGACATGTTAAGTTTCATTTTTATTTATTTTTTTTTTTTTTTTTGTGGGATTAACTATTTTTTGTCTGCAAAAACAGAGTTACACACAGCTTTCCTAAAAAATATTTGGAATTTTATTCTTTATTAAATGCAAATGTATTAATCTCACTTATTGTATTCCAGAACCCCACTAATTTTCATTTTAAAGCTTAAACAGAGTTACACACAGCTTTCCTAAAAAATATTTGGAATTTTATTCTTTATTAAATGCAAATGTATTAATCTCACTAATTGTATTCCAGAACCCCACTAATTTTCATTTTAAAGCTTAACATGTCTGCAATGACTATAATCCAAGATTATGACCATCCAAGACTAAAAATACATTTTAAAACTGCCGGGCTACCTACCATTCATCTCCCAATGTTTATACATGTCCACATATCCATCAATCAAGTAATTTCTACAAGACAGCCATCCATAAATTCTAATAATCTAGCTCTTTATTTAACCCTTGTCCTGCAGAACCCGGATATATCCTGCCTTTGCAAACAGTGTAGATCCAGATCAGTTGGCTTCTGAAGAAGCCAACTGACCTGGCTCTGCACTGTTTGCAATTCAGTATGTGAATTTATAGCAACAATCCGGATCAAGTAATCTGATTGGCTGCAAATTAGAAGTGGGTGTGGCATCTTAATTTATTCAGCAGGACAAGGGTTAACAGCATAACTCCAAATAAGAAGGATATCAGACAAATACTTTTCTTATTTTTCCATGAACACATATATTATGTGGACTCATTAGAAGTGCCTCACCGAGGCACTTCAAATGAGTACCACATGTTTTTGAACAGACATAAGAAAAATATCAGTAATTTCTGGTTAAAAAAATTGCCTTATCTGATCAATTTACTGAAAGGATCAGCAATGGCTGGCTTGTAGAGGTAAAATTTTAATGGTAACAATCTTAATTAAGCTGATAATGACATGATCAAATGTCAAATGAAGATTATCCAGAATATAGAATTGACAATTCTCATGAAATGTAAATGCCTACTTCCTGGAGAAAAACAACATGTTAAAGTACCATTTAATAACCTCAAAATAACTACCCTAAACATTTTGACTGAACCGACTGAGAATACAGTCTAGACCCAGATCAGACTGTTCCCTAGGGATCAGGTTCTACACAGTTTGCCTTCTGCCAACTGTTTCCTAAAATGCCGTACGGTTTTTACCCTGAACATTTGGACACCTTTACTCCTTACTAAATTTGTCCTTAAGTTTCATCAAGTACATTTTAGCCCTTAAACTGCCAATCACAACAATTGCAGTCTACTTTGTCATCTGCTTGTGATTTTAAAAGTAATTTTGGCAAACAGTGTTGACCCAGATCAGACTGCTCCTCTAGGAGCAGTCTGATCAGGGTCCACACTCTTTGCTGGTATGCAAAAATAGGTTTGAAAAGTTTGAAAGAATATTCAGCAGACGACATAAAACAGACGACATTTTCAGATGCAGGTTTTCTTGGCATTTTAAGAGTTAGTAATGAACTGAAATTGCCAAACCAAACTGAAATGGCCAGATATGATCAGAAAGAGACCAAAATGGATTACAGATCCCAGAATAAAAAAAAACGTAGCAGGCAGTCAAGAATCACAGTTGGTCACAGACCAGAAACTCTGTCGGAACCATTTTTTATGAGGCCTAAGCAGTTAAGCGTCTAAACGTTTAGGATAGTTTTATTGCATTCATACAATAATACAGAATTAGCCTGACTTTCACACAACTTACCATTTGGCAAAATCATATTTTGGCCATGCCACAGAAAAAAATGTCTTCAGGATGTATGCAAACTGTCAGACAGTAAAGATCATGATCAGAATGTGTGGCTGTACAGGATTTTTCCAATTCGTTACTCTTTTGTTTGTGTTGAGGTTTTATGGCCCAGTCAACCCAACGGGGTCATGTTGAGCGTGGTCAGTTTACCTAACCACACTTTTACTGGGCAGGCTTAGTCCTCTAAGTGGTTAATCAGTATTGTACACATTCTTTCGCCAGAAACTGACAACTGCCATTCTTGAATCAGAAGATACTTCCTGATCAAATCTCCACGAAAGAATGTTTTTGATCCGGCAGGGGTCGAACGCAACCTTCTGAACACCACCAGTCTGACGTGCATCCAACTGAGCCAACCAGGCCAGCTAAATTCTTCACTGTGAGCATAACATATAGTATCATATTTACCCTAAGTTATCAGATAGAGCATCTGAACAACATTATCTACACTGTTTGCCACCCACCTGAAGATTTTAGAAACATCAACAGGGCCCATTTGTTCAAAGCATCATTAGCTTAATGAGCTCACTAATGACAAACTCTTTAACTGTTGTAGCTAAGGTTTTTTAAAATACATGGACATTTTTGCTGAAAAAAATGTGAGTAGCTTAAAAGCTACTCATATTTTTTCAGCAAAAATATTAATGTATTTGCCATATTTGAAGATAGAAATTTTAATGTCCTGTTAGCTAACAACTTCGTTAAGTTTTGAACAACTGGCCATAGGTTGTCAAATGGACTTGTTCAAATTTTAGGCTAAGCACAATAAGGAGTCAGTTTTGAATATTTAAGGTAAAAAGGGCATAATCAGGTTAAGGCCAGCCTTCCAGCCATTTGGATAGCTTCCTTTCTTCATCTTACATCTTCCGTCAGCTACCCCTACAGTATGAAGGTACCTAAGGCTTTGGGGGCTAGATCAGACTACACTAATGAATTGGCTATAAGACAGGGATTTTTCCCTCAGATAAAACTGCAAGCCATGCACCATGCCCCGCCACAGCCACATATTCCCTATGCACTTCTATAGTATAAGGGTTGAAAACAATCTAAGTTAAACATGAAGAGAAGCAATAAACAGTTATTTCATAACTCAAAAAAAAAAAAAAAAGTCTAAGTTAAAAATGCAATAAAAAGTGATAAAAAATTATTTTCAGGATTCTGAAAAAAAACAATATGCATATCTTCAGACCAGCCTAAAAGCATGTGTAAAGTTTCAAAAGGATCGGCCTGAAAATGTAGGAGTTGCGTGTACAAGGTACATACTCCCTATACATTTCTGTAGTATTAGGGCTCGAAAAATGTCTAAGTTAAAAATGCAAAAAATGTAATAAAAAATAATTTCAGGATTCTGAAAAAACAATATGCATATCTTCAGACCATCCTAAAAGTGCCTGTAAATTTGAAAAGGATTGGCCTAAAACTGTAGGAGGAGTTGTGGGCAGAAGGTACATACTCCCTATACATTTCTGTAGTATTAGGTCTCGAAAAAAGTCTAAGTTAAAAATGCAAAAATGTGATAAAAAATAAATTCAGGATTCTGAAAAAACAATATGCATATCTTCAGACCATCCTAAAAGTGCCTGTAAAGTTTGAAAAGGATTGGCCTAAAACTGTAGAAGGAGTTAAGGGCAGAAGGTACATACTCCCTATACATTTCTGAAGTATTAGGGCTCGAAAAAAGTCTGTTAAAAATGCAAAAAATGTAATAAAAAATAATTTCAGGATTCTGAAAAAACAATATGCATATCTTCAGACCATCCTAAAAGTACCTGTAAAGTTTGAAAAGGGTTGGCCTAAAACTGTAGGAGGAGTTGTGGGCAGAAGAATGGTGGGGGCACTGACTGACGGACGGACGGACAGACGGACGGACGGACGGGCGGACGGATGGACACTCAAAATTTCAGAGGGTATAACATAACACCCCGCCACTTTTTTAGTGGCGGGGCATAAAAATGGGCCCATATTTTCATACCCATCCTAGACAATTAGACAGTCCTTATTGGCTTTTTGAGAATCTCAGAAAAAGGAGGCTGTCTTGTAAACAAATCTAAGCATACTTCCCAAAAGAAGATAACCTCCCCACCCCCAACCTCCATCCCCATGGTATGAATGTACAGGACACATATCATTAAGTAAAGTCTCTTACCTTGCAGCTCATATATCCAAAAAACATCTTTTCTGAGGGCATTTAACCTTTGACCCTCTGGATTTAAATAGCAGGCCACAACTTTTTTTTAACCTGTAGCACTCTCTGGGCAAATTCAGAAGACACATTTACAATATGTTTTTTTCTTAATTTTCCCAGAAAATAGGATTTAGATATTACAAGCAATTCTTTCCTTAACCCTTGTCCTGCTGAATAAATTAAGATGCCCCGCCCACTTCTAATTTCCAGCCAATCACATTACTTGATCTGAATTGTTGCTATAAATTCACATACTTAATGGCAAACAGTGCAGATCCAGATCCAGTTTGCAAAGGCAGTGTATATCCGGGTTCAGCAGGACAAGGGTTCCCTATTTTCTTGGAAAACTAAAAAATTGGGCACTGTCAGCTAAAAATGTATCTGGAATGGTCAGCATTAAAGTAATTTTCTTCTTTTTTTCTTCCAGAAACTAGGACTTGACATTTCATGCAAATTGTCTCTAAAGATTCACATAAAATGTCAGATCTTATTTCCTGGGAAACATGAAAAAAAAAAAAAAAAAAAAAAAAAAAAATCATCAATCTGTCATCTCCTGAATTTGAATGTGATAAGAGTGCTAAAGGCTGAACAGCCCTTAAAGCACCAAGCATAATTGTAGCAGACATTTTTTTTCCAGCCAGGTTCTATTTTTTTTTTTTTCTAATGTAATTTTAAAGATAAAATAAGACTTGATATTTCATGTGAATCATCTGCCAAGTGGATGATTAACATGAAATGTCAAATCTTATTTTCTTTGAAAAAAAAATAAAAAAAAGTCTGCAGTAGTTGTGATAGGTGCTTTAAAGGTTACGGTAAATTATTGTACTTTTAGCAAACAAGCACTTACATAATAAGATTTACAGCAATATTCATGTAAGACAAAGCAAGAATCATAATTTTCATGTAGCTTAATTTACATAGCAGAAAAAAGAATGAAGAAAGGAAATGAAACTACAAGAATCTAAAACATGCTAGATTCAAAGCTATTTACAGTATCAATTAAGCTCTATCTTGTTTAAACAAAACAAAACAAAAATCACCTATCTTATGGATAGGCTCTTGTTCTTTGCTGTTTCTCAAAGCAATCCAAAGTTCAGCTATGGCCATGTAGCACTTAGGAGTTATGCATCTTTATATTACAAAGTTTAGTGTAAAACTTTACCTACACATCAAAATATTTAAGTCTGTGAAACTGACCTCAAGCTCAGTGAGTGAGGTGAGCTTCAAACTAAGAGTATCTTAGACTAATCCATTTATCAACCAAATCCATACAGGCATTCAGCAGAAATAGAGCTTTAGAAAGTCATGGAAAATCTGATCTACCTCAAGGTCACTGAAGGCGTAAAGCTTGCAGTGAACAAAAAATTGAAACTAAGAGTATCTTAGACTAATCCATTTATCAACCAAATCCATACAGGCATTCAGCAGAAATAGAGCTTTAGAAAGTCATGGAAAATCTGATCTACCTCAAGGTCACTGAGGGGGTAAAGCTTGCAGTGAACAAAATTTTGAACCAGTATCTAAACCATCACTAAGTATCAACTAAATCTATCCATGCATTCAAGAGATAGAAGTCTTTAAAACTTTAACATAAAACTTTAATCAGAAATAGCCTGTGACCGTGATCAAGGTCAGTGATGGGGCTTGCCCTGAAAATAATTCTACACCAGTCTCTAACAGAAACTTAAGTATCAAATAAATCAATATAGGCATTCAGGAAATTCATACAGTCCACTCTCATTATCTCGAAGTCCAAAGAACTCTGAAATACTTCAAGATATCCATACCTCGACATATCCTGTTTGCAGAATTGAGGTCAAAATAAATGAAACAACCACATTTCACAAATGAATATGTAATAATGTTTGACTCCTGAAGTTAGAGATATAGGAGCAATTTCTCCTCTTTTCCACAGTATTTTGTTACTTGTTGTTAGATTTCCATGTTAAAACGGGGACCAGATTTTTGCTTCCAGATAAGCGGTTATACGAGATAGGTGAAGTCCAGATGACAAGAGTCGACTGTTTCTTTAAAGATGGTTCATACAGGCAAGGTCTGGTAGAAGTCAAGGTCTTTTCAAGTACTTTTCAAGAACAGTATGTCCTATTTTCAAGGAGTTTTCATTCACAAAATACTAACATTTTTATGCTTGAGCCATTAATGAAAAAGCACAACGGCCACTTTCACAAGGGAGACAACACAAATAGAAGAGTACGAACATTCTCCCCTAGCAATTTTGTACTCAAAAGTTACACAAATATGGAATGCTCATGCGCAACCCATTCATCTTAAATTTCCAATTCTAGACATTTTATGGAAATCCAGGTAACCACTGGCAGAAAATATTGAAATACAAGTACTTTTCAAACAAACTCAGTGGTTTTCAAGTACTTTTCAAGACAAAATTCATTTTCAAGAACTTTTCCAGACACCCTTTCATTTTCAAGCCTGTGTTAACCCTGTTAAAACCTTCAAGGCAAATGAACAGTATGGGGCCTGAATATAAAACTTAGGACCAGTATGTAACATCGATGCAAGTATCAACTAAATCCATAAAGGCATTCAGAAGAGACAGACCTTTCAAAAATTTTAGCATGAAACTTAAACATGAAAATTGTCCATAACCTTGACCTCAGTCACTAAGCAGGGTGGGGCTTGTACTTAACAAACAATTAACCTAAGTATCAACTAAACCCATTAAGGCATTTAAGGAGATAACAATCTTTAACAAGTTTAAAGTAAAATTTAAACAAGAAAATTGCAAGTCCATGACCTTGACCTATAGGTCAATGGAATGAGTGAAAGCGGTACTGTATACAACTTTGGACCAATATCTACCATCATGTCAAATATTAATAACTGAAACCTACATAGGGTTGAGATATCATGGCTTCTTAAAAATTTTAACATAAAACCTTTACATTTGTTGATGCTGACCAACACCCCCATCAAAGACAATGTGTGGGGTAGTGCAACAGATCTTCTTTGACTTTGGTATAGGTTAAGCTAATTTGGTTAAAATGCCATAAGTGGTTTTGGAGGCATTGTTTAAAAGTAATAATAGATACAGGGATGATGAATGAAAAGTGATCCCAGTAGCTCATCCTAAGGAATGCTCCAGCAAGCTAAAAACCAAACCTAGTAGAAAAAGAAATCATACATTGTGGTATTTCAATATGAAAACTCACTGTGGCCTTTCCAGGGTTGCCACTCATTTTCTAATTCAAAATTCCCTGACTTTTCCTTGACTTTTCACCATTTTCCAGATATTTTCAATGTCGGCTCTCAGCCACCAAATGTTCCAGGATGGCCCTTATATTTCATTAATTACTGAACAACTTGCACACTCTTCGGTCATCTTTTCAAACACAGCTTGAAATTTAAAGTATAGCATTCTTGTCAAACAATCTGGGATGCAAAGAACTGAGAATTTAAATATCATTAACAAAACAATGAAGACAATATTCATTAAATTTACCAGTCTCTGAAAATTAAGAAGACTGCCAAAGACATCTAAATTTTGACAAAATTTTGAAATTCCCTGACTTTTCCCTGACTTTTTCCAATTTTTTTGCCAATTTCCCTGATTAAAACCAAACTTCCCTGACTTTTCCCTGACCTGGAAATTTTTTCATTTTCCATAATTTTTTCCCTGAACGTGGCAACCCTGATCTCTAACCTTACCACTCTCTGGGCTAATTCAGAGACAACAAATTGATATTTCTCTTATTTTGCCCAGAAAACAGTATTTGAACAAGAGACATTTGCATGAAAATCAAAACCTGTTTCCTTGGAAATGTAAGAAAAATAGTTCAATATGTCTCTGCTGCAAAATCTTACTCAGAGTGCTAAGTGTTAAAATTATAGATAAATGAAAAAAAAGCACCCTGATGGCCTTGTATCGCCCACCTGTGTATCACAGCACTTAGAGTGCGTAACCTAGAAATCATCCAGGCAAACATTCAGACCAAGATTCATGATGATTATATAAAACAACTAATAAGACAATGTAGCATGCCAAATGGACTTTGAAATATAGATCAAGGCTAAATATGAATGACTGCACTCAAGAGGTCATGCTAAGAAGTATGCATGAGCCAAAGTATCACTGGCTGTAGGACCAATAGTTACTGAGAAAGTGACCTAAATGCAAAAACTTAACAAAGACAGTGGACCGTAAAATATAGGTCAAGGTCAAATAGGGATGACTGCATTCAAGAGGTTATGCTAAAATGTATGCATGTGCCAAATATCACTGTTGTAGACCCAAAAGTTACTGAAAAACTAACAAAAACAGAAAAACTTAACAAAGACAATGACCCATTTTGAACTGGACCTAGAAATCAAGAAAAGTATTAACAAGGTCTTCCTTTGATTTGGCCTGGTGACCAAGTAACCCAGTTTGTAACTTGACCTAGAAATCATCAAGACAAACATTTTGAGCAATATTCATAATGATTGCTTCAAAAATGTGACTGCTAGAGTGTTAACAATGTTTTCAGTTAATTTGGCCCTGTGACCTAGTTTTTGACTCCAAATGATCCAGTTTAGAACATGACCTAGAAATCACCAAGACAAATGTTTTGAGCAATATTTATCATGATTACTTCAAAAATGTGATCTCTAGAGTGTTAACAAGTTTTGCCTTTGATCTGGTCTGGTGACCTAGTTTTTGATCCATTGTGACCCAGTATCAAATTGCACCTAGATTTCATAGAGGCAAATATTCTGAGCCAGTTTCAGCAAGATTGGGTCAAAACTGTGACCTCTAGAGTGTTAACAAACTAATTGTTGACAACGAACGACAGATAATGGACAGAGGGTGATCACAATAGCTCACCCTGAGCTTTTGCTCAGGTGAGCTAAAATATATCAATACTAGAGCCTTACACAGAGTTATTAATAGTTAGTAAAAATGATTTCAAAAGCTTGATCAAACTGGCCCATTTATAACCACCCTTCACACTTACAGCCCTGCAGACTAAAACTGATTTGCAAAACGTGTAGATCCAGATGAGACAGCTCATAATGAGCCATCTCATTTGGATCTACAATGTTTGCCATTCTGGTTTTGATGTTTGTCAAACACCACTGTTTGCAACAATGTCTGTCCAAATTCACTTGCAGAACTGAGAAGAGTCCACTTCAGAGGCTTAGGGGTGAAGGGGTTATAACAGATCATGAGAAAGGGGTCTCAAACAGAGCAGACCTAGATCAAAACTATTTACACCATGTTTACCCAACTTGTCCTAAAATTTGAGCAAGTCCATTTTACTACCCACTGGTCTTGTCTAAAATCTACTGAATGAGTGGTTAGCAGTGTAGATTTTGATCAGATGTCACATTCTGTCACATCTGATCTGGTTTACCCTTTATGCTCAGGCCTGTCTGGCCAAATACTTAGGGTAAATGAGACGTGCAGACCCTGATCAAACTATTGCAGTGTCCATTGTATATAGACAACCCTCTTTATACCAACACTTGATACAACGACAAAATTCGTTATAATGACAATTTCACTGTCACAAAACTGTCACTTAAGCGGTAACAATTAGTCACTAATCATGCAAGAATGTTGCATTTACTACTTTAGAGAAACATATGTTTGGATATTTGTTAGAATTGCCTCACTGGCAATTCTAACAAATATCCAAAACATCTGTTTAACAAATATCCAAAACATATGTTCTGCGAGGAAATAAGAACAAAACAATACCTTTCTTACATATCATTTTGTCCATTAAGGATTCTTTACAACAGCAAATTCATTATAATGGCACCGTCTTTGTGAACAAATTGTGTCGTTGTAACGAGGGTTCACTGTTTAAGTATTCTGGGCCCAGTTGTTCAAAGCGTCGTTAGCTTAAGAAGCTTGTTAAAGGTCATTTCTTTAACTGATTTAGCAGATTCAAAAAACAATATCCTGATATTTTTTGCTGAAAAAATGTGAGTAGCTTTTGCAGTGTAAAAGTTACTTACATTTTTTCAGCAGAAAATTTCAGTATATTTGCGTATCACTCGATGTAAATTTTAACGAATCTTTAACTAATGACATCGTTAGATTTGAACAACTGGGCCCTGGTAGTAAAGGGGCAGTTTGATCAGGGTTTACCCTATTTGCCATTCCATTACATTTTAGGCACACCAACAGGGAGTCAAATGGAGTGTAGGTATCCCTATATTTAGGATAAATATGGATTATGTGTCTGAGCAAGCCGATTTGGGTCTTTGCTGTCTGAACATTCACTGAAACCCCTTTCTGCATGATTAATCTTGTTTCTAAAACTGTTCTGGTTGCAGATTAACATGTGTTGCCATGTGACTTCTCAAATTTCCTTTCATGGCAAAAGCTTTCCCACAAACCTCACAGTGAAACGGCTTTTCTCCAGTGTGCATACGGAAATGTATCTCTAAAGCCGATTTTGATCTGCACTGTCTGCCACACAGGTGACATGACTGTGGACCTCGCGCCTGTGCCGAGCCCTGCATCATTGCGCCACCCTCTGGTCCAACACCACTTTGTGCTTCCATCGTATCAATCCCTCCCAAACTGCTCAGTGCTCCTGTAACAAGTGATCCCACATCACTTAAGGATCCCGCTCCAATTTGTGGTCCCATGCCACCACTCTCTGGTATTGCACCGCCACTTTCTGGTACTGAAATAAAGATGAAAACACAATTTAGTAAAATGTTACTAAAACAAAAACAATACTTGGTAAAATGACAATAAAAATATTATCCCTTAAAATGCCAAGAAAACCTGCATCTGAAAATGTCGTCTGTTTATGTCATTTGCTGAATATTCTTGTAAACTTTTCAAACCTATTTTTGCATACAGGCAAACAGTGTGGACCCTGATCAGACTGCTCCTCCAGAAGCAGTCTGATCTGGGTCCACACTGTTTGCAAAAATGACTTTAAAATCACAAGCAGATGATTGGCAGTTTAAGGGTTAAAATCCTAATTTTACACAGCAAAATTTTTAACTACACCACAACCTCTTTATAACACTGTTGCTTGGATACAAAACGCCATATTTGCCAAAAAACATGTTGTATCTAAACAAAAATGTATAGAATATATAAAAAAATATCATTAATGGTCATTTTTCTATATAATCTATACATTTTTTGTTTGGATACAAAACTTTTGGGATCCAACCCTAAACTGTCTTATATCTTATATCTTACATATGAATCCATCTTATAATGAACTGTCTGTTAAAGAGATTGCAGTATATAAACATGGTTAAACTATTCTTTGTCTACACTAATATGTCTAACCAGTTTCATTATGACACTATTGTTGGGACCTGAAGCAAAGGCCATATTTGCCAAAAACCATGCTGTATCTAAACTAAAATGCATAAATTATATAGAAAAATGACCATAAATGGTCATTTTTCTATATAATGTATACATTTTTGTTTGGAACTGTGTTATAATGAACTGTCTGATAGAAACTTATCTGAACCTCTTTATAACACTATAGGTGGTATCCAAAGCAAAAGCCATGTTTGCCAAAAAGATGTATCTAAACAAAAATGTATAGAATAAATGATCATTTTCTATATAATCTATTCATTTTTATGGTCATTTTTTCCATTTTTCTATATAATCTATATATTTTAATCTATACATTTTTTTGTTTGGATACAAAACTTTTGGGGTGCAACTTTGACCACCTTTTATCTGAATCTATCTTATAAGGAGGTTTCAGTGTATAAACACAGTTAAACTATCCTTTGTCTACACTACTGTCTAACCAGTGTCACTGGACCATACCATATTTACCCTAAATATTTTGACATATTAATTCCTTACCATGGCCTGCCTTTGCAAACTGCAGATTCAGATCACTTAGCTTCTTCAGAAGACAACTGATCTGGATCTGCACTGTTTGTCATTAACCCTTGTCCTGCTGAATAAATTATGATGCCATGCCTACTTCCAATTTTTAGCCAATCAGATTACTTTATATAGGTTGTTGATATAAATTCACATTCTTAAATACAAACAGTACAGATCCAATCAGTTGGCTTCTTCAGAAGCCAAAAGATCTGGATCTACACTGTTTTCAAAGGCAGGGTATATCCGGGTTTCACTAGGACAAGGATTAAGTGTATAAACACAGTTAAACTATCCTTTGTCTACAGTGTCACTGGACCATACCATATTAACCCTAAATATTTTGACATCTTAATTCCTTACCATGGCCTGCCTTTGCAAACAGTGCAGATTCAGATCACTTAGCTTCTTCAGAAGACAACTGATCTGGATCTGCACTGTTTGTCATTAACCCTTGTCCTGCTGAATAAATTATGATGCCATGCCTACTTCCAATTTTTAGCCAATCAGATTACTTTATATAGGTTGTTGATATAAATTCACATTCTTAAATACAAACAGTACAGATCCAATCAGTTGGCTTCTTCAGACGCCAAAAGATCTGGATCTACACTGTTTTCAAAGGCAGGGTATATCCGGGTTTCACTAGGACAAGGATTAAGTATGTAAATTTGTATCAATAGCCTGAATGAAGTAATCTTATTGGATGAAAATTAGCAGTAGGTGTGGCATCTTTATTCAGCATGGTAAGGGTAAATTTTTACCATTCTTCTTCTAAAATTTGAACATGTCCATTTTACTGCTTGAACAAATCCATTGTACTTCTTGAAAATGCATTTACAGTGTAGACCCTTATCATATCCCACATTTTGCAAGGTCTGATCTGGGTCTACAGTTTGCTCAAGCCTGATGTTCAAATACTTTGGATAACTACCAGTATTGAAGTCTGAGGAATTGTAAATCCTTGTCATGCTGAGCCTGGATTATGTCCTGCCTTTGCAAACCGTGTACATTCAGATCGATTGGCTTCTTCAGAAGCCAACTTATCTGGATATGCACTGTTTGGCATTTAGTATGTGAATGTGTATAAACAGTCTGGATCAAGTAATTTGATTGGCTTGAAATTAGAAGTGGTCGTGGCATCTTAATTTATTCAGCATAACAAGCATTAACTAATAAATCTGAAAGTAAAATCGCATTTGCAGCAGACATTATTTTTTTCAGAGAAAACAAGCCTTGACAATACATGTGAATCAGCTGTCAAGCAGACAATTCACATGAAATATTGCAAGTCTTATTTTCTCTGAAAAACAAAAATGAATAAATAGATACAAATTAGAATGTCATCTGCTTGGCACTTTAATAGTTAAAGTGTCAGTCTGTGTCAAAACAGAACCACAGCAAATAAAAAATATCAGAACAGTGTCTGCTACAGTTTTAAATGGTGCTTTAAAGATTCAAACATTTTTTATATATATATTTTCCATATAAAGAAGCTTTATGAAACTGATAAGCCCTATTTTCTAATATTTTTTTGCTTGCTAATTTAAAAATGATATACTTCTTCTTAGAAGACAGATAATTGATCAGACAGACAGACAGAAAGTCAAATAGAAAGACAGTATTTTACAATCACCATTTTAAGTCAGTAAGTAACAGATGCATAATGGACAAATGAATGAATGAATGAATGAATGAATGAATGAATGGATGGATGGATGGATCAATGGATAATGAATGAATGAATGACTGAATGGATGGATGGATGGATGAAACGATCGATCGATTGATCAATGGATGGATCCATCGATGGATCAATGGATGGATTGATGGATCAATCAGTGGGAATGCAGGCAGACAGACTGACAGATAGATAGGATGGATGGATGGATGGATGGATGGATGGATGGATGGATGGATGGATGGATGGATGAATCCATAGATAAATCAATGCACTCATGGATGGATGCATGCATCAATGGACTGAAGGATGCCTCTTATATGAGTAGGTAGAGTGACAGAGACAGACAGACAGAGAGACAGACAGACAGACACAGAGAGACAGAAACAGAAAGAGAGACAGACAAATAGACAGACAGATGAGACAGACTGACAGACAGATGAAAAAGAGACAGACAGACATGTAGGAAAACACTTTCACACTTTACTTCTGCACATTGGGCTAAAATCCTGTACAAACTGTTTTAGGCAAATGTAGTTCCCTTGTACTCAAAATTTCTTCATTAACCCTTCTCATGCTGAATAAATTGAAATGCCACGCCCACTTCTAATTTCCAACCAATCAGGTTACTTGATCTGGGTTTTTGATAGAAATTCACATATTTAATGACAAACAGTGCAGATCCAGACCAGTTGGCTTCTTCAAGCCAACTCACCTGGATCTGCACTGTTTGCTAAGACAGGGCATGTCATGTTCAGCAAGAGAAGGGTTAAGACTGATCAGTCACTGAGAATGTTGGTGCTTGCACTGAACTGAGCTTTAAAACATTTTCAAGTACCTTTAAAGAACTTTCAAATTTTTAACCCTCAAAGAGCTAATCACTGCAGCAGACAACATTTTGATTTTGATTTTTCAGATAAAATAAGGCTTGACATTTCATGTGAATCATCTGCTTAGCAGATGATTCACATGAAAAGCAAAGTCTTATTTTTTCCCTGAAAAATTAAAAAAAATCAATTTTAGAATGATGTGGTCTGCTACAATTGCAAGGATTAAAATGTTCATCAATAGTTCTTGGAAATGTTCTTGCATATATTAGGAATATACGAGTATGTTCTGGATCAATCATCAGGATAAGTTCAAATGCCGTTCAAGAACTGTTTGTTATTAAATGAACAGAGTTTCCCAAGAGCGTCAAGAATATAATTATGTTCTAGATCAATCTTCAGAATAAGTTTAAATGCTGTTCAAGAACTGTTCATAATAACAAGAACAGAGTTTCCCAAAAGTGTTAAAAAAAAACTTCATTTACTAAAATATTCATCAACTGTTCTTCACTACTAGAACAAAGTTTCACCGCTATAGCTATTGTATATTAGAAGGGCATTCTGAAAATATGAAAAAGACTTGTAAAGGAAGAGTATTTGGTCATAATTCTGGGATAATTTTCTCTAGTTCTCCATCAAAATGTATGTTGTGTGTACTCACTAGAAGAACCTCACGTCACAGTTCTCCATGAATGCATAATTATGTGTTGAGTACTAATTAGAAGTCCTTAATGAGGCAAGGCACTTCTAATGAGTACCCACACCATATGTTTTTATGGAGAAACAAGAAAAAACATCCCAGAATTGTCATCAAATACTCCTCCATGACAAATCCTCTCTATGAACGCCCAAATAATAACTAAGCAGCATATTAGGTGGTAAAATCTAAACCATTGTTCATTCTTGTAGCATAACTACTTTTTCTTTTTTCACTACAGAATTTCTTCATTACAGAATATACTATTTAACCCTTATCCTGCTGAATAATTTAATTAGCCACACCCATTTCTGACTATAAGCCAATCAGATTACATCATACAATGTTTTCATTCAAATTTACAAACTGAATGACAAACAGTGTAGATCCTGATCAGATGGCTTCTTCAGAAGCCATCTGATCTGGATCTACACTGTTTTCAAAGGTAGGGGTTGTCGTGAACAGCAGGATAAGGGTTAACCTTATTATTGGGATAGAAAGACCTGGACAAAGAATGCTCACCTAAATAAGGTGCTGTAGAACACAGCATCTGACCAAGGCTACTCTATTTGGCATTTATCCAGAACAGACTACCCTCTTTATACCGACACTCGATACAACGAAAAAATTTGTTATAATGACAATTTGACTGTCACAAAACCTTTGCTTAAGAGATAACTATTAGTAACAAATTATGCAAGAATATTGTATTTAATGCTTTAAGGAAACATATGTTTTGGATATTTGTTAGAATTGCCTCAGTGAGGCAATTCTAACAAATATCCAAAACATCATGTTCTATGAGGAAATAAGAACAAAACGACACCTTTCTTACATATCAATCTGCTCATTAAGTATTCTGTACAACAGCAAATTCATTTTAATGACAACGTCTTTGGGAACAAATGCTGTTGTTGTAATGAGGGTTCACTGTTGTCTTTAGACACATCAACAGGAAGTTAAATGGACTTTTTGGAAGTATGGTAGCAGTTGGGGTTTCCAAATACTTAGGGTAAATATAGTAACAGTAAGTCCTAAAATTCTGAACATTATTTCAAACTTTTTTGGCCCAAATGTTGCTTTTTGTGCAGTTGTTTCCTAAACTACTAAGTGGAATTGCAAACAGGGTAGACTCTGATCAGACTGCTCCTTCAGAAGCAGTCTGAGCTGGGTCTACACTGTTTGCACAGGCCATTCATTTTGGTGTATAAAATTTTAGGACATTTACCCTATACTCAGATTACTTGGCAAGCATCAGCAATGTGGACTTCAGTCATTTTGGTGTACAAAATTTTAGGACATTTACCCTATACTCAGTTACTTGGCAAGCATCAGCAATGTGGACTACAGAGTAAGAAAGCAAAATCTGATGCCTATTATGAGGGTCCTGCAAAAAGTTTTGTCACTGGGTTTGGATTACTTCAGTGCTACATTTTATCAAATATATTTTTATTACAAACCTTCAAAGTATTCCCCCTTTACTGAAACACATTTTTGTAACCTTTTTACCCTACTGTGAAAAGCAGATAAATAGTCTTCTTTTGGTATCTGTTGGAGACACTGATAAATAGCACTGCCAGGAGAACTTCTAGACATATACTTATTTCCAGAAAGCATTTTCTTAAGCCTTGGAAATAAAAAGAAGTCACAGGACTCAGGTCAGGTGAATAAGGTGGATGGTTTAAAACTTTCACCTTTTCAGAAGCCAAAAAAGACTTAACCTCACACTTATGAGAGGAGGCATTGTCATGTAAAAGGTGGACTCCTGACCATCCTTTGCATGGTCATTTCTTATTGTAAAACTCTTTCACTTTCTTCAGTACAGAATTTTGTAGAATCGGCCAGTGACTGTATGACCAGATGGACAAGGCACTTGAACAACTGGACCGCTTGAATTAAAGAAAATTGCGTACATCTTTTTCGAACTTATGGTTCTCTTGGCAATACATGGGCGTTTTTTATCTTTTCACTTCCATTGCTTATTATCAGCCCTTCTTTGTGGCTCAAACATGTGCACCCAGGTTTCATCACCTGTTAGCAAGTTAGAAATAACCCGACAGCCTTTGTATGTTTTCAAAAGTTCCCGGGTGTCTTTTGCTCCTCAGTGAGCAAATGAGGTACCCACCTAGTGCAAACCTTTCTCAGGTCTAAATGCTTTTTCAGAATTGTTTGCACACTGCCTTCTGATATGCCAGTACAACTAGCTATATCTCTGACAGACAATTGCGCATCCTGTTCAACCACAATCTTTACAGCAGCAATGTTAGCCTTGGTAACAGAGGTTTTAGGCCTTCCAGGACGGGTATCATCTTCAACAGAAAATTTCCCAGCTTTAAAAGCTTTAACCCACGTAAAAACTGTGGGCACTGAAATGGTCTGAGGTACATATATACCACACAATTCATTAAATATCTGGTTTGAATCTATATTAAGCCTAATGCGGCATTTAATATAGCTACGAATTTCAGTCTTCTGGTCCATGTTCCAATGTAACAAGTAAATTGGTCAGTGTATATGACTGCATCTATTTCAATTTGAAATAACTCGGTCAGTTGGAAAGCAATTTGCACGAAATAAATGGGTATTGTTAGCTATTCAACACACCATTCAAGTGCAGTGAAGCATTTTAAAATATACCTGGGATAAAACCAAGGAAGCCTATTAGTGACAGCTTTTTGCACAACCCTCATATACAGCTCTACATAAGGCATTTTTAACAATTATTCGATGAAATTTCAGAGGACTTGTTAAGGAGGAGTATTTGGTGATAATTTTGGAATAATTTTTCTTATACTTGTAATGAGTACCCAAAACATTTGTTTCTATGGAGAACTGGAGAAAATATCCCAGAATTATCATCAAATACTCCTCCTTAACAAATCCTCTGAAGAATATTAACTGAACATTACATCATGGGAATTGAATATTAATCCTTAAAGCACTAAGTACAATTTTTTATTATTATTTTTCAGCAAAAATAAGTCTTGGCATTTTATGTGAATCATCTGCTAGGCAGATGATTCACATAAAATGCCAAGCCTGTTTTATTATTTACCTCCATTTTCATTAGGAGCTACTCTTAACCCTTGTCATGCTGAATAAATTAAGTTGTCACGCCCATTCCTAATTGTCTGCCAATCAGATTACTTCATTCAGATTGTTGTTGACATAAATTTACACGCTCAATGACAAATAGTACAGATCCAGATCAGTTCTTCAGAAGCCAACTGATCTGAATCTACACTGTTTGCAAAGGCAGGGTATATCTTGATTCAGCAGGACAAGGGTTAAAGAAAAGACTTTACTTCCATTTTTGGAAGGTTTCAAATATTAGGCAGGAAGTGTTCAATCATGGTAAAATGATAGCATAGTCTATCCATTGCCTTATGTTATTTATGTCTGGTTTCATACTAAATGGTCAAGATTATGTATGATTATTAAAAGTAGTATATTTCATCCTCAATCTGACAAATTAAACCCATTGTAGACTGAATGAACTCCCCCACACTGTATATTGGAAGATTCTTATATATTTACCCAATATCCCTCTTATCTACAGCTATGCCCTTTCCTCATGGAGTAGTATTTATTGTATCTCAAACCTGATTTTTTTTCACTATAGGAATGAATTTCATTTTTGCGTACTTTATCAATGTGTAAATACCAGCAAACCACTCACAGACTGAATAAAGGGAGTGATTTACTGGCACTTACATATTGATAAAATCCATAAAAATAAAAATTCATTTCTTATAATTCCAACTCTATCATGTTTTCATTAAAAACTAAAATAACTTTATTTTAGAAATCTATGCAAAGAAAATAGTTCCAAGAATCCTGCTCAGGGTATTTATCGAGGTGTCAATGCTGTTTTGAACATGTTCTCGACCAATCAAATCGCATTAAATAATTGTAAGCATCTTGATTTGGAATTATAATATATTACCCAATAATTAGAGTACTATAATTACTCTAAATATATTTGGATACAAAAACTTCTTACAATTAATTCTGATACCTAAACAAGTCTGTGACAGACTCTCTAGAGATGTGTTTAAAATGTTGACAGAATGACAAACAGTGTAGAGCCTGATCAAACTGCTTCTTTAGGAGCAGTCTGATCTGAGTCTGATCTGAATATCTAGGATAAAGCAGTATATTCTGTGATCAGAAGAAACAAAGAATTAACCCTTAACCCTTGTCATGCTGAATAAATCAAGATATCACGCCCACTTCTAGTTTTTAGCCAATCAGAATACTTGATCCAGGTTGTTGATACAAATTCAGATATTTAATGGCAAACAGTGCAGATCCAGATCAGTTGGCTTCTTCAGAAGCCAACTGACCTGGACCTACACTGTTTGCAAAGGCAGAGCACATCCAGGCTCAGTAGGACTAGGGTTAAAGCACCATGCATAATTGTAACAGATAATATTCTCAATCTTAATCTTTCAGAGAAAATAAGACTTGACGTTTCATGTGACTTATCTGCCTAGGCAGATAATTCAAGTGAAATGTTATTTTCTCTGAAAAGTTTATAAAAATATCAGAAATCATCTGCTGCAGTTGTGAAGGGTTAATTACTATCTTTCAGCAACCATGGCAAATGAACATTACTTCTTAGTATTCCCACTGTTGAGAAAAAAGACTTCACATTTCACGTGAATCATATGCTGGCAGAAAATTCACATCAAATGTCATGCCTTATTTTGTCTAAAAACCAAAACAAAAAAAAAAAGCTTCAGAATGTCATCTCCTGTAGTTGTGGCTGGCACTTTGAGGGCCGATTATAATCAATCAGTCAATTAGTCACTATGATAGATGGTAACCAATTATGCCCACAGTCTGTTTGCAATCAGAGTAAATGACAACATTTTTACAAATAGATTCCACAGTAATGCTTCCTCTTTGTTAACAGTGTAGACCTTCATTAGATTGTGCACATAATGCAAACTGATCTGGAATCTGTTATTCAAAATACAGTCAAACTTCAATGGCTCAAACTGCTTTCGGACCATGGAAATTTGTTAAAGCCACTGAGGGTTAATCATAGCATCAGGTCAGATGCAAATGAAGATAATTTAGGAGATAACTGCATTAAAAATTGTCATTTGGGGAGGTAAATTGGAGGTTTTACAGTCGGAAATTTTGTTTTACGGCGACACATCAGCAGAGCCGTAAAACATAATTTGCGACTGCAAAACCAACAATTTACCTTCCAAAATGACAATTTTAATCACAGTTATCCCTATTCTAATGCATTTATTCATTTGTTTTGTAGAAAAAATGTACTATCTGCACAAAGCAGCAAGTGCTGTTAACTGCATAAAACCAAATGGACAGTATATCGCAGAAAATACCATTACAAATTTTTGACATTATCTAAGCAGACATTGGGTTACATACGCAAGTGCATTAGAATTAGGAATGTCTTTTCAATCATCTATAAAATAATGTATCGTTAAGTGTACTTATTAGAACTGCTTCAATGAGATGATTCTTGTAAGTACACACAATATACATTGTCATGATAAAAAAAACTTCCCTAAAATACCCTTCAATATTTGTTTTCTTGAGCTATTGGAAGAATTTCCTAGAGACTCATAAACAAATTTGAATCAACTGCAATGAATGAGTCATTGGTGTCCAAGTCATTGATTTTACTGTATATGCTGTGGCCCCTTCATGTACTATCCATCCACTGTTCTACCTACTACCATAACTAGTAACTGTGTTTTCAGAGAAAACAGAATGATGTCTCCCAACCAAGAATTTTCAGTTTCTCCACTGCTATGACCTTGAAAATTAGGTCAAGGTCACCAAACTCTAATCAGTTATTTGTTATGTCCCAACTACATATCCATGAAAATTTGGTAAGAATCCAACCACTGGTTCACAAGATGTTGTGCAGACAAGAGAGCGTTGAGCTGACCAGGGCCCAGTTGTTCAAAGCTAACGATGTTGTTAGATAACGATTCGTTAAAATTTACATCAAGTGATACGCAAATATGCTGAAATTTTTTGCTGAAAAAATGTGAGTAGCTTTTGCAGTGCAAAAGCTACTCACATTTTTTCAGCAAAAAATATCAGAATATTGTGTATTGAATCTGCTAAAACAGTTAACGAAATGACCTTTAATGAGCTCGTTAAGCTAACGATGCTTTGAACAACTGGGCCCAGAACGCCAACGGGATCTGCTTCAAAATTAATATGTCCCCTTGTGTAGGTTGGGAATATGTATCCCTTGTGGTACATAATAACCCTAAGTATTGGGACTGGTGGGCCTGATCAAACAATGTAGACCCAGATCAGATGCTGCAAAATGCTGCATTTGATCACCCGGTCTTCACTGTTTGCCACTCATTCATAAGCTTTTAGATGCATCAACAGGTAGTAAACTGGACTTGTTTTAAAGTTTAGGACCACAGCTCCAGATAAGGCACTTTTTTTGTCTGAAAATTGTTGATATTTTTCTTAATTCCACACAAAAACATGTTGTGGGTACTCATTAGAAGTGTCTCGCTGTGCAGAAATAGGAAAAATAATAGGTGGATACTTCCTCTTATCTAGAGCTCTGTATATTTGGGAAACAAGGTGTCCAATATCTGGAAATAAGGCATCCATATTGGACACTTATTTCCAAATATTGGATGCCTTAAAATATGGTTAGTCAAAGCTGTTATATTTGGATATGTTTTGATTGCCTTTCTAAAAAATATTTTACCTTCAAGATCTTCAAAGACAATGTTTAGCCTTTAAAGCACTCATCAAAACTAGAGCAGACATCACTGAATTATTTATTTATTTACTTTTTTTCAGAGAAAATAAGACTATTCATTTAATGTGAATTGTCTGCCTAGATTCACATGAAATGTCATCTTATTTTCTCTGAAAAAAAAAAACACTTAACCAATTGTTGTCTGCTACAAATTTGCTTAGTGCTTCAAGGGTTAATACAGTTGACTCTCTATATCTCAAATACTAATGTCAAACTACTGATTAAACTACTAATGTCAAACTACTGATTAAATCAAACTACAGTATGTACTTTAATAAATGTCAGGATAAATTTATGTTAGGATAAACTTGCTCAAATTTGACCATTTGGTTGTTAGAGTTATTGCTTAACCCTTGCCATGCTGAATAAATTAAGATGCCACTCCCACTTCTAATTTTCAGCCAATCAGATTACTTGATCCAGGTTGTTGATACCAATTCACACACTTAATGGCAAACAGTGCAGATCCAGATCAGTTGGCTTCTGAAGAAGCCAAATGAACTGGAGCTACACTGTTTGCAAAGGCAGGGCATATCTGGGTTCAGCATGACAAGGGTTAATGACAGGTCAAACCTTGTCATGTTGTGTCATCTCCTTGCAAAAGGGAGAAAAGTGATAGAAAGAATAAATGAGAGGATAGCAAGAAATACAGGAGGATGAGGGAAAGAGCAAAATGACCATGCAGAAACACAATACATGTACTAATATGCCCCTTCCCCTATCAGCTACAAGTATAGCAGGCTCTTACTACCACCCAACCAATCAAAAATTTGAACAGCTTTCACATACCTTAGTAGAAGAACATATCTTCATGACTATCACAAGAAAGGCTTTGGAATATGTAAATGTGTGATCATGTGCGATTTAACATGACCTTTCTGTGAGAACATCTTCCCACAAACTTCACATGAAAATGGCTTCTCTCCAGTATGTATACGCATGTGCATGATTAATGCCGATTTGGAAGTATATGTCTTTTGGCACACACGACAAGTTGTTGTCTTCCTAGAGTTTACAGGACTCTTTGCCTCTGAAATTATAAATACCGTAATAACCCTCAGTATTGGGACAGATAGGCCTTTGCAAACAGTGTAGACCAGGAACAGATGCCGCAGAATGCGGCATCTGATCCTGGTCTACACTGTTTGCCATAGATACAGCAATATTTTATACATATCAAGAGGCAATAGAATAGATTATTTCAAATTTTAGTCCATGTATGGTAAGTGGAAAAGATGTCCAAATACTTAGGGTTATTATGGTACGTTATTAGTAAAGATGTAAATATTAAATTGGTCATCATTTAAACAATGACTACATAACAATAGTATTTTTTTTCTGGGTCTCTGTCTGACTTACACCTGTGTGACTCAGATGAGGTAACTCACAATGCCCAAATTATGGTGTGTCTAAACATCTAATGCACCCACAGACATTCTAAGCCTTTCAAAAAGCTAAGCTTGATTAACTGCTAAAGTAGCTTAACCCTTGCCATGCTGAATAAAAAGATGCCATGCCCACTTCTACTTTTCAGACAATCAGATTACTTGATCCAGCTTGTTGATACAAAAAATTCACATACTTAACGTCCTTCTGAACCCGGATATACCCTGCCTTTGCAGTGTAGATCCAGATCAGTTGGCTTCTGAAGCCAACTGATCTGGAACTGCATTGTTTGCCATTAAGTATGTTAATTTGTATCAACAACCTGGATCAAGTAATCTGATTGGCTGAAAATTAGAAGTGGGTGTGGCATCAATTTATTCAGCAGGACAAGGGTTAATGACAAACAGTGCAGATCCAGATCAGTCAGTTGCTTCATTAATGACGAGCAGTGCAGATCCAGATCAGTTGGTTGCTTCAGAAACCAACTGATCTGGATCTACCATAATAACCCTAAGTATTGGGACAGATAGGCCTTTGCAAACAGTGTATACCCAGACCAGCTACACCATAATGCGGCATCTGTTCAGTATCTTCTCTGTCATACATAAAGCAATATTTTAGACACATCAACAGGTAGTAGAATGGACAATTTCAAATTTCAGGACAAGCATGGTAAGAAGATAAGGTGTCCCAATACTTAGGGTTATTATGGTTTTGTCTGTGTTGAAACTGACAACTGCCCTTCTTGAATCCGCACAAGTGAGAGAATGACTGTAGTTAGTATTTCATAATCTCCACAAAAGAATGTTGCCAACAAGGTTGGGGTCAAACCCGCAACCTCCTGATCATCAAGTGGACATGCATCCAAATGAGCCACCGAGGCCGGCTACAATACAGTACACTGTTTGCAAAGGCATGGCAAATCCAGGTCCAGCAAGTAAAGGGTTAATACCAGCTTCAAGGTTATCATTTTCTCTCTTATTCATTATTCCCATATTTGACCCATTTACCACAGTGCCATTAGTTGTTTTTTTTTTTCAAAATCATTGCAAAAATTTGGGCTAAAATGTCCATCCAACTGGCATATTTAACTTTTTGCATGCTGGGTAATTTTGCATGCTTTTTTTGTCTTCTATGGATATTTTTTTTTTAAATTAACTTTTTTTAAAAAAATCTTTCAGGAAATACATCAGAGTGTCAAATGGTTTGGATCTAGATCAGGCCCAACAATCTGGGTCCAAACTGTTATGAGCACATGACAAAAATTGCCACTCGTGGGAAAGACAGTTAAAAGCATAATCAAACTACTGATAAGGTTTTTCGCCAGTGTGTACATGTCAATGTATTTCCAGGGCAAACTTTGATGCTCAAAATAAGTCACATATTTCACAATGCTGGTACCCCACATCCCCACATGCAATGTTACTTACTTTTGAATCTCTTTTCCTGCAAAAACAAAAACTTTCATGCAAACAGGAGCCACAGACCTGAATGACAAGCAATGAAAGACCCTGGTCAGAAGCTGCATTCTGCATCTTATCTGGACCTGCAATATTTGCTTATGCACATATCAATGTCTGAATATTAATGTAAAATAGGGTACAACTATATCTCAGACTAATGACTAAATAGGGTACAACTAAATCTCAGACTAAATAGGGTACAACTAAATCTCAGACTAAATGACTAAACAGGGTACAACTAAATCTCGGACTAAATGACTAATAAAACTAAATCTCAGACTAAATAGAGTATAACTAAATCTCAGTCTAAATGACTAAATAGGATACAACTAAATCTCAGTCTAAATGACTAAATAAGGTACAACTAAATCTCAGTCTAAATGACTAAATCTCAGACTAAATAGGGTACAACTAAATCTCAGACTAAATAGGGTACAACTAAATCTCAAACTAAATGACTAAACAGGGTACAACTAAATCTCGGACTAAATGACTAAACCGGATAAAACTAAATCTCAGACTAAATAGGGTATAACTAAATCTCAGTCTAAATGACTAAATAGGATACAACTAAATCCTAAATGACTAAATAAGGTACAACTAAATCTCAGTCTAAATGACTAAATCTCAGACTAAATAGGGTACAACTAAATCTCAGACTAAATGACTAAATAGGGTACAACTAAATCTCGGACTAAATGACTAAACCAGATAAAACTAAATCTCAGACTAAATAGAGTATAACTAAATCTCAAATAAGATACAAATAAAATAGGATACAACTAAATCTCAGTCTAAATGACTAAATAAGGTACAAATAAATCTCAGTCTAAATAAGGTACAACTAAATTGCAGTCTAAATGACTAAATAGGGAACAACTAAATTTCAGACTAAATACCTAATAGGTACATGTATAACTAAATCTCAGACTAAATGATGACTCCCTCCTCAGCATGTTTCAGATGGTCAGTGTCTATCAATGTCTGTAGTCAGTCTTATCGTGGTCCTGTTTGTGGTTTTCTTGTGTTCTGCCACTTAGCCCTTTGCTTTGTTTCATCCTTGTGGTTTTGATTACAAAGTGTTTAGGTAACCCTACCCTACCCAATTTTCCTGGTGAAAACTAGCATTCCCTTTTTTTTTTTTTTTTTTTTTTTTTTTTTCTCAAAAAAAAAAAGAAAAAAAAAAAAGAGGTGGTACTGGGATAAAATATTTATGCTAAATATTCAGACATGTAGGTCTGAGCAAACAGTGTAGACCCAGATCAAACTGCTCCTACAGTTGATCAGGGTCTGCACTGTTTGCCACTCTATCAGTACTTTTAGATACATCTAAGGATAGTCAAACATATTTGGTAAAATTTTATGCAAATTATGTGCAAAGTCCAAATATATTTGGTAATTATGGTATAATTCTAAATAAAAAATGTACAAAAAAAAACAAAAGAAGACGAAAAATCTCTACCCATCCTACCTATTTTTTTTTTCTAATATGTTACCCTAAACACACATATTTTTTTATTTGGGCCAAGGTGGTTCCTCTGTCATAGTTCTTCTGTGTTCTGTGAGTTCATATCTGGAATTTCTGATGTTGTTTGTTCTTCATCTCTCCTTCCTTTGATGCCTCAAGAGAGCTGTACTTCAATGTGACATTTCCTGGGTATCTTCACTAATTTTTTATTTGTAATTTCTGTAGTTTTCTTTTTTTTTTTCTTTTTTTTTCTTTTTTTTTTTTCTAAATTATGCACTATTCACACATTAAAGTCTGAATAAACTCTATATATTGGAAGAGTCCATTTTTGATTTTAGGTATGTCAGGCTATATGATGAAGCTATTCCTAAAGAAAAATGGCTGAACTATTTTCAAACAGTGGAGACCCTGATCAAATTCCAACTGCTAATAACTGCTAAAATTCACAAAAAAAAAAACAACAATAATTTTATATTTATTAAACATGCAAAAATCACTAAAATTATCACAACAGATATGATGAACATTAAACTACATGTATAAAAAAAAAAACCAAGGTTTTAATTTTCCAAAATGTCAGTTTTATGCCTGCATATGAAATAATAAAATCAATAATCAATTTTTAAAATTTCTTAGCATTATAGAATTACTAAATACAATTCTAAAGCCTAAATACTGGGGTTTACATAACTCCTTACCTTGTCCTTAAACTCAGGGATGAGAATAGTTGCTAATAATCAATCCTGAAATCTACAAATTCAGTCCAAAAACTTTTAATATTTTTCTTATTTCTCAATAAAAACATGTTGTGGGTACTCTTTATCAGAAGTGCCTCACCAAAGTGCTTCTAATGAGTACCCACAATATGTTTTTATTGAGAAATAAGAAAATTATTATAAGGCTATTCTCTCTTATCTGGTGCTATATAACTAATAATTAGTTTCATAATTTGTCTCTAAGTTACTTCAGGCATATATCTGTACAGACATGCCTGAGCAAACAGTGTAGACCCTGATCAGATGCCACAGAATGCTGTCCCATCAGGGTCTACACTGTTGGCCACTCATCCAGCAATTTTTAGACTAATGAACAGGCCCGGAGGTTATAACACTTTTTTCATGCTCAACTCAGCTGAGCATGAACTTTTGTCTGCTAATAAATATGAAAATGCCAACAACACCGGTAGTGAGCATTTTCATATTTAATAGCAGAGAAATTTTCATGCTCAGTTATGCTTAGCAAGAAAGAATTTGGCATTGTAAGTAATTTGATATTTATTAGCATGAAAAATTTCATTCTCAGCTGAGTTGAGCATGTAAAAAGTTTTATGACCTTGGGGCCTGGTTCTAAAATAGACTTTTTCAAATTTTAGGAGAAGTTGGTATGGAGTTCAAGTGTCCCAATAAATATGATAAATACAGTATTTCTCCATAAAAGCATACATGTAATACCATAGGAAAAGGTTCTTTGGGGCACATGCAAATTGACTAAGAAATTTATGTCCAAGTTACCACAGATAAGGTCATAAAGAGTCGGGCAATTAATCTACTCACACTTTTAACTTAGACTTAGTCAATAGCAAATAACCAGCACTTGTGCACACATTGCTTTTACCAGTGACTGACAACAGTTACTGCCCTTTTTTAATCTGTCCAAAACTTCTGGGCCCAGTTGTTCAAAGTGTCCTTAGCTTAACAAGCTCCTTAGTGGTCAAAATGGTAACTGTTCTAGACACCTATTATAAAAAAAATTCTTTCTGATGTACAATATCTAATTCACAGGTATTTTTGCTGAAAAAAATTTGCAAAAGCTACTCACATTTTTTTCAGCTAAAATATTAGCGAATATGCCATATTTAACTCTTGTCCTGCTGAACCCGGATATACCCTACCTTAGCAAACAGTGTAGATCCAGATCAGTTGGCTTCTGAAGAAGCCAACTGATCTGGATCTGCACTGTTTGCCATTAAGTATGTGAATCTACAGCGACATCCTTGATCAAGTAATCTGATTGGCTGAAAATTAGAAATGGGCGTGGCATCTTAATTTATTCAGCAGGACAAGGGTTAATGATCAAAGTTTTAACGATATGTTAACTAATGACACCGTTAGTTTTGAACAACTGGGCCGTGATTGTAATCCCTATTTACAATATTCATGGAAGAGACACCTTTAGAAATTAAGGTTTATTCCACTAATATCCATCCCTGCATGTGTAACCATGTGTGCCTTGAGATTTCCTTTCTGTGTGAATGCCTTTAAGCAAATCTCACAAGTATAAGGCTTCTCGCCAGTATGTACACGCATGTGCATTGACAAAGCAGACTGTGATGGGAAACATTTGCTACATGTCATGCATGCATATTTTCCTGGTGTGTATAAGTTTGATGGCGATTGATGGCCTCTTGGTCTGCCTCGCCGTCGCATTGTTGGCAGTTCTACTGATACCATGGAATCTTCATACATTATATCTGGAATTAACAAAAAGCAAAAGTCAGCTAAGGGAAAAATTCTTCTCTATGACAGAAACAGGTAGGAATAAAACAAAAACGTGAAAAAAAATAATACCCTGCCACTATTTACGGCGGGCAGATAACTCAGAAATTGACAAAATTTGCCCATTAGAAATCCCAAAGCAGATCTCCATAATATCAATGCACATACAAAGTTTGATGAAAATTGAATGGCATTTAACCAAGTTAATATCCTAAAATGAAAATACTGACATGTGGCTGGTAGATAACACTGTAAAACACTGGTGAAATTTTCCCATTAACAATCCCAAATCCCTCACCCCTGATATACATGTGTAAGCAGAATTTGAATAAAATCCATCAAAAACTATTCAAGTTAGAGAGTGGAAACCAAGCTCTAATGGATGGACAGACATACGTACAGTAGGGCGGGCGGATGGACACTCAGAGGGGAAACATAATACCCCACCGTTATAAAAATTCAGTGAGGTGAGTTGCTTCTTATGAATACCACACAAATGTTTTCTCAAGACTCACTTATCTGGAACTATGAATGGGAGTTGTAAAATCATGATCATGCAGATTTTACCACGGCTAACTGTAAATGCCCCGACAAGCCAATGCACTGCACTTTTATGCGAGCAAGCACAGTTCACAGGTGCCTTGTCGGAGCTGTCACCATTCAAATTATGATTTCTCTGAAAAGCGATATAAAAGAGCAGTAAATGAGTTCAGCTATGATAACACTGACCATTTTTTATTACTGAAATCTAAAAATACATGTGGTACAATTCAAATAAAACAATTCAATATCTTTTTTTTTTTTTTCAGATTTCATGGCTTAAATTAACTGCCATATTACCATAATTATTAACTCTAAGAATTGGGACAGACAAGCCTGAGCAAACAGTGTAGATCAAGAACATATGTTGCCGATTTCAGCATCCAATCTGGGTCTACGCTGTTGGCTTCCCCTCCAGTGATCTTTAAGACACATCTACAGACAAAAAAATTTAATTGTTAAAATTTTAGGACAAGTACGGTTAACCCTCGTCCTGCTGAACCCAGATATGCCAACTTTGCAAACAGTATAGATCCAGATCAGTTGGCTTCTGAAGAAGCCAACTGATCTGGATCTATACTGTTTGTCAATCAGTATGTGAATTTATATCAACAATCTGGATCAAGTAATCTGATTGGCTGACAATTAGAAGTGGGCGGGAAAACTTAATTAATTCAGCATTGCAAGGGTTAAGAGTAAAAGTGTCCCAATATTTAGCATAAATATAGCAGAGCTGCTTCATTGTAAAAATAATCATTTCACAACAAAAATGTCAGTTAGCACTTAAAGCACCAATCACAACTGCAGCAGACATTTTTTATTACACAACAACCTCTTTATAACACAGCTCATTATAACATGGTTTTGGATATAATACGGTTCAAAGATGGATCCCAAAAATGTATAGATTATATTGAAAAATGACCATAAATGGTCATTTTTCAATATAATCTATACATTTTTGATTTTTGTTTGGATATAACAGGGTTGTTTAACTAACATGGTTTATGTTATGGACCCCAACAATAGTGTTATAAAGAGGTTGTGGTGTATTTACTAGCAAGTAAGGTTTAACATTTCAACCCCTATTTTCTCTGAAAATGTTTCAAAATGGTGTCTGCTGTAGTTTTGACTGGTGCTTTGATTGTTAATTCTATAACTTAAAAGTAAGGGAATGTGCCATAGAGTTCTCTTCAAAACTACCAAGTTAGACATGTCGCAACTAAAATGTTAACTGAACTCTATAAACGCGTTCCAAAGTTTTTTCTTGACAATTACAGAGAAAAAATGATTATATTTAATGTCATATCTAGATATGCAGTAAAAAATCAACCTTCCAATTCTTTACTGTCCATCATTATGTTTTATATTGTAATGCAGTCTAAACACATGGTTTTGAAGAAGTGATTTCCGATAAAATCTCATTTCACAATAATCACAACCAAAAGGTTTTTCCCCAGTATGGATTCTCTGATGGATTTCTAAATATGATTGTCTGTGAAAGTGGCGGCCACAGAAATGGCACCCAAACCGCCTGGTATCACAACTTCGAAATTTCTTCTCACCATTATCTTCAGATATTTCTCCAAAGAGCTGCAATGAGCCTGAAAAACAACGCAAACTAGAAATGTTATTTTAGAGGGAAAAAAAACTGATTGTCACCCCACCCCCACAGCCTCCCACTTCCCTCCCCATATTTTCTGCCCTGAAAAATGGGCACCTCACTTCATGCAAATTGATCTCAAGAAGGAAGACATTAAAACACATGACAACATTATTATCGTTTTATTTTTTTTTTTTTTTGTTAACAGGGAGAAGCTTTCATTAACTCTTCCTAACCTTGAAAACCATGGAAGATCATTTCACAAGAAAGAAATTCATTTTGAAGTATATTGCAACCTCCATACAACAACCACTCTTGGAAACAACTAAAACTGGCAACTTATTGCAGAGACATTAAATATACAGTAAAACTGAAATATGGGATACCGCAGAAGTGACTGTTGTAGCGGGATGGCTGTTGTGTAGAGGAAGCCATTAGCAGAGGTTGCACTGTACTACAACCCATCCATGCATCTCCTCTGTATTATCATGGCCTTCACTAGTATTACATCTAGGGCAGTCCTAAATATTTTTTTAAAGCTGAAAGTCAGCATAGCACTGTCTCAGATGTTGAATAGGATAAGATTACATTTGTTCCTGTCCACCTAGCAGTTATATTTTCAGAACACTAAATTCATCATCAAATCCTGGTTATCAGCACCAAAAATAATGTGTAATCCTGCTCAAATTCAGTATAACACTTTGACAAAACCAATCAATGATTCCGAATCCTCAACTCAAGCCATTAAGACACATGCATATGTTAACCCTTAAAATACAAATCACACTTTTGTGGATGACATTTTGAAATTTTTTATTATTACTTTTTTAGAAAAAAAGACTTGACATTTCAATGTGAATTGTCTGCCTATGATTCACAGGAGTGAATCATCTGCCTAGCAGAAGATTCAAGGGATATGTCATGTTTTATTTTTTCTGAAAAATAAATATAAAAGTATTTAGAATGTTGTCTGCTGAAATTTTGCTTGGAGACAATTCACTTGGAATGTCAAGACTTGTTTTCTCTGAAAATTCAACAAAAAACTATAAGAATGTCGTTAATTTGTTTGGCACATTCAGGGTTCATCAATAAAAAAAAAAAAATAATAATAATACTATTTCTGAAAATGAACTGATGCCGCCTCATTGATCCCTTCCGAGTAAATCCTCTACCACAAAGACTGTGATCACTGGTCTGAACATGCATATGCATCTGTAAGTGCACAATCACAACTGCAGCAGAAGACATTTTGAAATATTTTTTATCATTTTTTCAGAGAAAATAAAACTTGGAGATGATTCATATGAAATGTCAAGTTTTATTTTCTCTGAAAACAAATTATTTTAGAAAGTCTCCTGCAATTTTGCCTGCAGATGATTTACATAAAATGTCAATTGTTTCTGTTGAGATTTTATGGCCTAGTCAACCAAGTGGGGTCATGTCGAGCCCGGTCAGTTTACCTAACCACACTTTTACTGGGCAAGCTTAGTCCTCCAAGCGGTTAAGCAGTATCATGCATATTCTTTTGTCAGTTTTCAAACCCACAACTTTTGATCACAAGTTGGACAAGCATCCAACTGAATCACCAAGGATAGCACATAAAATGTCAAGTTTTATTTTCCATGAAAAATAACAAAAATTTGAAATGTCATCTGCTGCAGCTTTGCTTGGCACTTTAAGGATTAATCTATTATAAAAAAAATTATTTCTGATGATGATGATGATGATTTGTTGTCTAACGTCCCTTTCAACATTATTTTAGTAATAACCAGACGAAAATTATTTCTGAACATGAACTGATATGTGCCGCCTCATTGACCCCTTCTGTGTAAATCCTTTCCCACAAAGAGTACATTTATATGGGCGCTCGCCTGTATGAACATGCATGTGCGTCTGTAAGTGGCAAACTGATGGAAATGTCTTAAAGCACAGCCCACAAGAGTAGTTTTTCTTGTAAACTCTTTTAGATGATGTCTGTCTGCCACCAGCAGAGGTTCTTTCTTTGTTATGGTTTCCATGGAATTCAGCATCTGAAAATAAAGGTACTATACTAGAGTAAGTAATGGTCATCTTGTATCATTGGATTTTATACAAGAGAAGAGCAAATTATATACATTAACCTCTTTATAACATGGTTTGTTATAACACAGTTCTGGATACAACATGGTTCAAACATGGATCCCAAAAATGTATAGATTATATAGAAAAATGACCATAAATGGTCATTTTTCTATATAATCTGTACATTTTTGTTTGTTTGTTTGTGTTGAGGTTTTACGGCCCAGTCAATCCAATGGGGTCATGTTGAGCACTGTCAGTTTACCTAACCACACGTTTACTGGGCAGGCTTAGTCCTCTAAGCTGTTAACCAGTATTGTGCACATTCTTTTGCCAGAAACTGACAACTGCCCTTCTTGAATCAGCGGAAGGGTGTGAATGACCGTAGAAAATATTTCATGATCAATCTCCACGAAAGAATGTTGCCGACCTCAACCGTTTGGATATAACACAGTTGTATAACTAACACGGTTTTTGCTTTGGACCCCAACAGTAGTGTTATAAAGAGGATGTGGTGTAGTTAAGTTGTGAAAGACTTGGAATACTTATCATGTAGTTTTTGATTTGATTTGATTTGATTTGATTTGATTTGATTTGATTTGGAGTTTTATGGCCCAGTCAACACTGTTTAAGTCATGTCAAGCTGATCAGTTAACCCACTCATACTTCTTCCAAGGCTGAATCAGCAGAAGGGGAAGAACGACCATAGAAAATATTTCATGATCAATCACCATGGAAGTTATGTGGCTGAGCTGGGATTCAAACAACCCCTGGATCTACCGTCAGGCATGCTGTGGAACCCAGCTTATCATGTAGTGTATTTACTCTACCTTTATATTGGGACACCATGCTTGTCCATTTTACTACCCACTAATGTATAAAACTGCAAGATGAATGGCAAATGATGCAGACCCTGATCAGATGCCTCATTCTGCTCTTGAAAAATTAACCCTTGTCCTGCTGAATAAATTAAGATGCCAAGCCCTTTTCAAATTTTCAGCCAATCAGATTACTTGATTCAGATTGTTGATATAAATTCACATACTGAATGGCAAACAGTGCAGATCCAGATCAGTTGGCTTCTTAGAAGCCAACTGATCTGGATCTACACTGTTTGCAAAGGCAGGGTTAAGATATGCCTGAGCAAATACTCAATGAGAATTTTGATCAGAGTCTGCAACTTGTACTATTCTGCCAGAACTTCTTAACGCTTAGCACTCTGGGTAAAAATTTCAGCAGACATCACTATGAAATCTGTATTCTTATTTTTCACAGAAGACAGGATTCGACATTTCATGCAACTTGTCTCCAATGGAGACAATTTTCATGAAATGCCAAATCCTCTTTTCTGGGAAAATTAGGAAAAATAACATCAGTTTGCAGTCTGCTGAATAAAGCCAGACAGAGGTACAACTAGTGGATTTTGTACAAAGGAGACAACTGTTGTGTTGGGATTTAACAACACATCAACCCTTGTGGGTCATTTTGTGTCTGGAGAAAAGGGATAGAAAACATAGCAGAGCAGATGAGAGGAGCAGAGAAGAAATAGGAATGGGAATGAAAGTGAAGAAACAGAAGAAATAAAATTATTCTCCCTCTACCCTTATCTGCTACAAGGATAGCAGGTCTTGCCCAACTGTAAGCTCATTATCAGTTGGACGCCCAGGTTACGTAAGATACAAGGCACCTTCGCACCACCCGACCACCCCCAGACAACTGTTGTGTCCTGTACACAAAGGCCCTCCTGATGACGGGTCTACATGCTCTAAAAGGAGAAAATTCTTTCCTTTAAGAGTAAGACCTTTTCAGAAGGGAGATAAAAAAAATTTGCCAGTTACCTCCTTGTAGTGTATCCATTCCCCTTAATCTTTACCATCCTCAGGGCAAATTCAGTACACGACAATTTGAAATGTCATAGATGAATAATGAAGACTAAGATTAGCTGCACATCTACACATTCTGATCGAGGTCTTCTCTGTTCACTGATACAGTAAATGTATGGTATTCCGTAAGAGGACAATGAAGGCAGTGATAAGACTGAATGCCTGAGCAGGCTGATATGGGCTTTCCTTTCCATTTACATGTATGTGGTAAGTATCATATATGAGGTAAGGAGTCTGTTCTCAACACATAGCTCCAGACAAGGTGCTTCTTTTTTACTACAAACTATTTATATTTTCCTTATATATTTCTCCACAAAAACATGTTATGTGTACTCATTAGAAGTGCCTCACTGATGCACTTCTAATGAGTACCCACAACATACATTTTCATGGAGAAATAAGAAAAATATATACAGTGAACCCTCGTTACAACAACAGCATTTGTTCCTAGAGACGTTGCTGTTGTACAGCTTACTTAGTGAGCAGATTGATATGTAAGAAAGGTCTTTTTTTGTTATTATTTCCTCATAGAACATATATTTTGGATATTTGTGAGAATCGCCTCAATGAGGCGATTCTAACAAATATCCAAAACATATGTTTCTTTAAAGTATTAAATACAATATTCTTGCATAATTTGTGACAAATTGTTACCTCTTAAGCGGAGGTTTTGTGACAGTCAAATTGTCGTTAAAACAAATTTTGTCGTTGTATTGAGTGTCGGTATAAACAGAATTGTCTGTACATGGATACTCCAACTATCTTGACCTGTCATATGCTCATTATCATGTAAATATATGTCTGTGATGTGAAGTGATTGATACCATTCCAAACCATGTTTACCCTAAATATTCAGACAGCTTACTGCCTTTCATTCTTGTCCTAAACTTAACCCTTAAAGCGCCAAGAAAAACTGCATCTGAAAATGTCGTCTGTTTATATCGTCTGCTGAATATTCTTGCAAACTTCTCAAAGCTATTTTTTGCATACCGGCAAACAGTGTGGACCCAGATCAGACTGCTCAGGAGCAGTCTGATCTGGGTCCACACTGTTTGCAGAAGTGACTTTTAAAGTAACCAGCAGAAGACAAAGCAGACGACAATAGTTGTGATTGGCGCTTTAAGGGTTAATTAAACTTAGACCCTTATCAGATACCTTTTTCAGAAGCATCTAATCCAGGCCTAATGGTTATAAGTTTTTTTCTTTTTTTTTTTTTTTTTTTGTGAACTCTGTTGAGCATGAAATTTGCCCTGCTAATAAATCTCAAATTACTAACAATCGCAAATTCTTTCTTGCTAAACGTAACTGAGCATGAAACTTTCCCTGCTAATAAATACGAAAATGCCAACTACACAGTTGGCATTTTCAGATTTATTAGCAGAGAAAATTTTATGCTCAGCTGAGCTGAGCACAAAAAGTTTTATAAACACGGGGCCAGGTCTACACTGTTTGTTCACACCTGTCTGTCACAAAACTTTGAGTAAACATGGTATTTCCCGAGAGTTGCCATACCAGTAACACAACGGTCAGTGCTCCAGCTTTAAATAATTTTATTTACAAGCTTTTTTACAAAGACCTCAAAACATGATTTTATATGGAAAAAATAAAACATCAATACTTTTGTACCATCTCATTGAGAGATATGCCCTTCTGTGAAATCTAATCCTTCTCCATACATCATCAATCTGCAAAATCTTTGATTAGTTAAAAAAAATCTACATTAAGGGGAAATAACTCTTACACTGAAATTTTGCTCCTGAGTGGGAGTTATTCTTACACAACAAATATCAATTCAATTTTGAAACACCTGCACATATAACATATGGCTGCTACATTCTTCTTGCTTTTGTTTGTGTTGAGGTTTTACGGCCCAGTCAACCCAATGGGGTCATGTCGAGCGTGGTCAGTTTACCTAACCACACGTTTACTGGACAGGCTGTCCTCTAAGCGGTTAACCAGTATTGTGCACATTCTTTCGCCAGAAACTGACAACCGCCCTTCTTGAATCAGCTGAAGGGAGAGAATGATTGTAGAAAATATTTCATGATCATTCTCCATGAAAGAATGTTGCCGACATCAGTGGGGGTTGAACCAGCGACCTCCTGGTCTCCAGTCAAGACGGCGCATCCAACTGAGCCACCGAGGCCGGCAACATTCCCTGCTAATAAATATGAAAATGCCAACTACACAGTTGGCATTTTCAGATTTGTTAGCAGAGAAAATTTTATGCTCAGCTGAGCGGGGCCAGGTCTACACTGTTTGTTCACACCTGTCTGTCACAAAACTTTGAGTAAACATGGTATTTCCTGAGAGTTGCCATACCAGTAACACAACGGTCAGTGCTCCAGCTTTAAATAATTTTATTTACAAGCTTTTTAACAAAGACCTCAAAACATGAATTTATATGGAAAAAATAAAACATCAATACTTTTGTCCTCGATGTACCATCTCATTGAGAGATATGCCCTTCTGTGAAATCTAATCCTTCTCCATACATCATCAATCTGCAAAAGCTTTGATTAGTTAAAAAAAATCTACATTAAGGGGAAATAACTCTTACACTGGAATTTTGCTCCTGAGTGGGAGTTATTCTTACACCACAGATACCAATTCAATTTTGAAACACCTGCACATATAACACATGGCAGCTACATTCTTCTTGCTTTTGTTTGTGTTGACGTTTTACGGCCCAGTCAACCAGATGGGGTCATGTCGAGTGTGGTCAGTTTACCTAACCACATGTTTACTGGACAAGCGGTTAACCAGTATTGTGCACATTCTTTCGCCAGAAACTGACCTGCTCTTCTTGAATCAGCAGAAGGGAGAGAATGACTGCAGAAAATATTTCACGATCAATCTCCACGAAAGAATGATACCGACCTCAGCGGGGGTTAAACCCGCGACCTCCTGTTCTCCAGTCGGACGGCGCATCCAACTGAGCCATCGAGGCCAGCACATTCTTCTTGTACCAAACTTTTCATTTCTTCTTTCTTCAAGAACCCAGTTCCAATCACTCACTGGAACTGCCAACAACACAACAAATACTTTTTAACTCTTTGCATGCTTTTTTTGTCGTCTGTGGATTTTTTTTTTTTTTTAAATTAACTTTTTTTTTAAAAAATCTTTCAGGAATACCATCAGAGTGTCAAACAATTTGGATCCAGATCAGACATCCAGATCAGACCCGAAGTTTTGTCCGGCCTGATCTGGGTCAAAAAAAACTGTTTGTAAAGATTATCAGCAGATGACAAAAGTCGCCACTAGCGGGGAAAGATTTAACCCATTTATGCCAAATGGATTCTTCTACCTAAACTCTTTGGACAGGTCCATTTCCAACTGAAGGAGTGTCTGGTTAGTTTTAATTATTTCCATGTTTCATGCGGATATTCCTCTATCTAATGCAAACAGTGTAGACCTGATCAGACGCTGCATATTGCAGTGTCTGATCTGGGTCTACACTTTTTGCAAATGGGCATTTTATGGGACGCTAGGCATAAATGGGTTAATTAAAGTCTGTATTCTAGAAGAAGATTTCGCATAAGTTAAAATTAGCTTGGTATCTGATCCTTTATCTCATTTTTGTATGTTTGTGTTGTATATATTATATTCAATAATTATATTCAATAAACTATTGTTTAAACCAAAGTCTCTATACAGTCGAACCTCGTTATCTCGAACTCAAGCGCTTATTTCGAATTACCGCTTATCTCGAAGTGAAAATCTGGTCCCTGTTTTATCATGAAACTATGACAACAGGTAACAAAATAATGTGGAAAAGAGGAGAAATTGCTCCTCTTTTCCACATTATTTTATATATATATATTTCTTACTTCAGGAGTCAAATTACATATTCATTTGTTAAATATGGTTGTTCAATTTATTGTTTTCCTCACTCTCTCAACTCTGATATGTTGAGATACAGATATCTCGAAGTGTTTCAGTGAGTCCCTTGGAATTCGAGATAACGAGAGTCGACTGTACATAAAAGCAAAATAATGCTTTGCCAAGAACATTCCAATGAGTATCCAACAAAATGTTTTGTGGAGAAATACCGTAATAATCCTTAGTATTGGGACAGACAGGCCTGAGCAAACAGTGTAGACCCAATGTGGAATCTGATCAGAGTCTACACTGTTTGCCACTCAACCAGCATAATTTTAGACACATCAATAGGTAGTAAAAGAGATTTTTTTCAAATTTCAAGACAAATATGGTACAGAGTCCAAGGTGTCCCAATACTTGGTAAATATACTAAGAAAAATATACACCTTTCATCTAAAACTATACGTAATATTTAACCCTTAAAGCGCCAATAACTGCAGCAGACGACATTTTTTTTTTTTTTATTTTCAGAGAAAATAAGTCTTGACATTACATGTGAATCATCTGCTTGGCAGATGATTCACATGAAATGTCAAGACTTGTTTTCTCTGTCTCTGAAAAATAAAAAAATTTTTTTTGAATGTCGTCTGTTACAAATTTTGCTTGGTGCTTTAAGGGTTAATAAAATGTTCCATCATTCATTCTGATAGCACGTCGCTGAATGCACCTTCAGATTGTGCCGGCGATTAAATCCACGTCCACATCCTGAACACACGTAAGGTTTTTCACCTGTATGTATTCTATAATGAATCTCAAAATCCGATTTGAAACGATAATGTCTCCCGCATACATCACAATTGAATCTAGGCACAGTACTGTAAACTCCACTTAATCCAAATAAATCATTTAAATATGCATTTGTATCCATGGCTACTGTTTGGTTCTGTAAACCTGGAAAAAAATACAGAAAAAAAAAACCCACTTAGTAAGAAAACAGTGAGACAAAAGATAAAGAATGCTTGATCAAAACCATACTGAAACTGGCCCAGTAGTTTGTAAGATACATTCTTGTTTATTACTTGTTGAATGGCAACTGTGATCCAACATTTAAACATGAACAGTGTTAATTTTATGTATTGTACCATTTTTTTGGGTTGACTGTTTACAATCGTGCCATAGTATACAAACACCACAATTTCTTGCTGAACACGACATGCCCTGTCTTAGCAAACAGTGTAAATCCAGATCAGTTGGCTTCTGAAGAAGCCAACTGATCTGGATCTGCACTGTTTGTCCTTAAATATGTGAATTTCTATCAAAAACCTAGATCAAGTAATCTGACTGGCTGGAAATTAGAAGTGGGCGTGGCATCTTAATTAATATTCAGCATGAGAAGGGTTAACATAGTTGTCCACATGATTATCATTGACCACTGAAATTCTACCATAGGTTTGTACAAAATCCTGGTAACAGTTAGTTATAGCTGTGCTATTCTTATCACTGTGAGGTCAGAGGAGGGTGGGGGTGGGGGTGCGGGGAGGTAGGGGAATTTTATTATTTTATCATGAAAATGTATGTTGTGTGTGCTCATTTGCACAATGAGGTGATACTCATTTGCACAATGAGGTGGGGGGGGGGAGGGGGGAGGTAGGGGAACTTTATTATTTTATCATGAAACTGTATGTTGTGTGTGCTCATTAGCACATACTAATGAGTACTAACAAGGACGTAAATAATACAAGGATTTGCAACTTGTTCTCCGCGTAATAGAAAGAACCAACACACCTCGTGATACCCCGAGAAACCGCGAGAGACGTTCGAGAACCGATAGCGTCACTTGCCGCCATCTTGTTTTTTTCTTCGCCAAGAAATATTTGTTGATGAAATACTATCGTATGATCGTTACTGTTAAAAACTATTGCCTTCAATAGATTTTATTTAATCAACTGTGTCCATTTATGTCATGAATTAGTCAAAACAATATCGTTTTACCAACAAAAACGGGTTTCATCATGTAGACTGGAGCATGAATTTTTAGCAGATTTCAAGTAAGTTTTAATATAACTTCTTACTTTATGTAGCGAATTTAAGGGAACAAAATAGGTCCTTGAATGTCTCAAGTTTACTAACTACCCAGTTATTTTTGCACATCTGCCGAACCAACTGAGAAAGAAGACCGTCGTTGAACAGTGCTGTACACATTGAGTGATGAAAGACTGATGCGAGTTTTCCAAATCATTGCCCTTTTGTAGCACGACAAACATTTCAGTTTTCTGCGTTTTCTGTCTGACACTATAATTTTTAGTTAAAATTATATCTGATCCTGTGTTGGCCAGCATCTTAAAGTGCTAAATCGGCCAAACCATGCATTAAACGTGTGTTGTATTTCATATACCCCCACCCGTTATATGCACTGAAACCACTGGTTGTTGCCAAGGCAATTCTCATTTTGTAACGCAAAAAACATTTCAGTTTTCTAAATTTTCTGTCAGATATTATTACTGTTAGTTACAGTTATACCTGAACCTGTGTTGGCCCGCATTTCAAGCCCTGTATCATCCTAAAATATGTAATATTTATGAGTTTATATGTTTATTCCAAACGCCCTCTCATTGTTTGTTATGGAATAGTTGACGGGGCATTGCCCATTTTGTAACACATAAAACTTTTCAGTTTTCTGATTTTTATGTCAGATATTATTATTATTAGTTAAAATTGTATCTTATCCTGTGTTGGCCAGCATTTCAGGTCTTAAATCATCATAGAACAGGTGAAAATGTTTATTTCATTCACCCTACCCATTATTTGTTATGGAACACAGTTGTAGGGCATTGCCAGTTTTGTAACTCCAAAAACACTGTCAGGCCCGCATCTGATTAACGGTCGCCTCGATATAAGTGAAATAATCTTGAAAGAAACGTAAAACCCCGAATGAATAAATTAAAAAAAATCAAGTATCATTGAGATTCTGATGCTGATCGGGACAGAAAATAATCGAAATGAAAACACCTGACAGATTTTTACCGGCAGCTGTGAATCTTCGATGTCTTTCGCCTCTTGAAAATCGCCGACGTTTACAAATTCATTTCTCCTTTTTATCAATTAAATAATATGAATGACGCCTTGTAAAAAAATAAAAAAAAAAGAAAGATAATGTTTATTTATGCTGTGAGAAAAAACAATCAAGAAAAAAAAGGTAATGTTTATTAATGCTGTGAGAGAAAACAATCAAGAATTACGGTCGTGGTTGTTCGCTCTTTCGAGTGATACCGGCGATAGCGTACCTGTGTTGTCTTGGTAACGAAAGTCTCGCGCGGCTCTCGCGACTGTAGGACTCTTAACACAGGGACGCACGAGATATTGCGGGATTTCGTTTAGTTGCGAATCTTGTGATTTTATACGTCTTTGGTACTAATGAGTATACTCAACATACCATTATTTTATAGGAGATTGAAGACCTCCAAAGTATCCCCAGTTCCTCCTGACCAGTGACACTATGATTAGGCCAAAGAAAAAAATAGTTGTATTTCAATTTCAGGATCCTTGCCAAAAAAAAATAGGGTTGGTAGGTCGATTTTATTTTTTATTATTATTTTTTTTTTTTTCTTTTTTTTTTATTAACAGTAATGTAAGCCTCCCATTAAGTGTTGACAATACTGTGGAGATAAAGAGAATACACAACTAGACATTGTAAATACATGTAAAAGCTGAAATTAGCATTAAATATTTAATATATTGTTTTGTATGGTATTACAATACTTCTTTTGAACAAAACTGTGTGTGTGTGTGTGTGTGTGTGTGTGTGTGTGTGTCTACCTGTTATTTTTCCACCTCAAATGGGGCAGCTGAGCTCAGTTCTGTTTTACATATATGCATTTGATTGTGTAACATTTTTCAAAAGCATGACTTCATTAGGGCTGTAACGATTCACTGATCTTACAATATGATACCTACCAAGATACTTTACTCAAAATAGGATACATATTATGATACACTAATTTTGACATTTGAATGGTAACTTTTATACAAACCTAGAAAGCACATACATGCATTGCTTTCTCATACCTGGAATGCACATACCAATATAACTTTGTTAGAAACAAGTCTACAATACATGAGTAGCACTGTATATATAAGCCACTGCTTTAACCCTTGTCCTGTTGAACCCGGACATACCCTGCCTTTACAAACAGTGTAGATCCAGATCATTTGGCTTCTGAAGAAGCCAACTGATCTGGATCTGCACTGTTTGTCGTTCAGTATGTGAATTTATATCAACAATCTAGATCAATAATCTGATTGGCTGCATGGTATCTTAATTTATACTGCATGACAAGGGTTAAATGGATAAGCTGGATTATCTCTTTCATTACGAAAACATGCCTATTCAAATATATTGAAAATTTTACCACCAAAAAGTGAAAATTTTCAAATAAAATTTTTTGATATTTTTCATATTCCTGCTCAAAACATAGATTGTGGCCAAGGCAGTTCTAACGAGTACCTACAATCTATGTTTTGAGCAGAAATAAGAAAAATAATATATACCCCTGTAAACCCCAGTTTTACTATATAAAAGTGGGGTTTAAGGGGGTCAAAATTATATAGGCATGTTTTCGTGATGTACTATCAATCCTCTTCTATATTCAACAGGACTGACCGTCACCCCAAATCAACCCTTGTCTTGCTGAACCTGTATATGCTATGCCTTTGCAAACAGAGAGATCCAGATCAGTTGGCTTCTGAAGAAACCAACTGATCTGGATCTGGACTGTTTGCCATTCATTATTTGAATTTGTATCAACAACCTGAATCAAGTAATCTGATTGGCTGCATAGCATCTTAATTTATACAGCATGACAAGGGTTAATACCGTTCCATTAATCAACAAGCAAGCTTATCAATTAGTCAATCAGTCATATTATTAATCAATCATTTAATCAATCGGACTGTAAAAAGAAAGAAAACTTCCAATACTTTCTGATAGTAATATACTAACAGAGTAGACTCCATCTTATCCCTCAGTAAAGTGGGCCTCTACTGGCAGAATTCATATTGCATGAGCACTGAACCAATAGTCACAGGAAGTGCTGCAACTAGAAAAACATGGCTGCCACCATGCTAGAACTAACATAAAAACGTATGAAATACAGGCTGAAACCATCTCAGATTGTCTGTTCAAATGTATTTTCTTCATTATTTTACAGTTTGCATTTTCTTATAATTTTTATGCCTATTTATAGTGAACTGAACCGAATCGAAAGTAGGCTAAACAGACACACTGTTTTTTTTTTTAGAACTTGGAAAAAAAGTTCACAGTCAGCGCCAAAATCGTAGGTCGGGTTAGGGAACCAGAAACACAATTTTTTGTTTTTGCCTTACAGAGGAATTGTTAGAAGTATTCTGTGATAATTCTGTGATAATTTTTATTTTTCTTTTATTTCTAATGAATACCCACAATATCAACAATCTAGATCAAGTAATCTGATTGACGGAAGAATAGAAATGGGCATGGCATTTTAATTTATTCAGCAATCACTGAAAAATAAGAAAAATTATCCCTAAATTATCACCAAATACTCCTCCTTAATAACTCCTCTGGATTTACACTCAGTGACTCAAACTACCCATGTCTAGAACTAATTTCTATGGTACAAAAGATGTTCTAGCCATTGAAGTTCAACTGGATAATACTCATATTTCCCAGCCAGGAAATATGAAGCCATGTCCCCTTTCAAAAATTCCAACAAAGAATGTCATACTGCTAAACTTTTATTCACAGCTTTCATAATTTATTTGTCACAATGCTTCCATCACTGATTAAAAATAATATCAAAAGTATGCTACATCTTTTAAAAACTTATGTCACAAAACAACAATGATTACACCACATTTCCAAGGCTGTATTAACTTAGTATGGAAGACTTACTATTAATAAAACACAAACTAAAAGCACTTTTACTTTTGGGTGGATCAAATTATTTCTTCTGGTGCAGAAACGGACAGATAACACTTGTGTAAGTTATACTGAATTGAAATTAGACCGAAATAAAAAAGAAAAAAAAAACAAAAAACATGGAAATGTGGGTTTTTGCTTTGATTATTCATGTATGTGGTGAAAAATATGAATGGTGGCCACTGAAGTTTTAGAGAGGAGACATATCTTCTTTGGACAAAATATCTTTGAGCAGTGATATCTCTGACTGACATATCATCATATCATCATATTTTGCTTCTCATTATTTCTTAATTAAAATACAGCTCTTGTGTGCAGAGCGAAATGTTCCATGCCAGTGAAACTTGGCCATTGACAAAGCCAAACTTCCAATGTCTGCAGCGGAATGACAGGGCAATGATCAGACAGATCTACAATGTCAAGCCGTGAGACATTGTCACCACCAGGTCCAATGAGCTACTTGCGCGGCATGGCATTGAGGATCTGGACCTTATTCTGAAGGAGAGAAGGCTCTGCTGGTACGGACATGCAGAATGCTCCAATGGTGCAGTCAAGACAGCCTTTGACCTACAGGTTGATGGAAAGCATGGGCCTGGGAGGCCCAAGATGACATGGAAGCAGCTGACTGAGACGGATCGCAGTGAGTGGAACCTCTCAGCTATCGACCCTCATGATAGACATACCTGGTGTGAGATCTGCGATGCATGCATCAAGCCAGCTACCTGAAAGGGGGCCCACTGATGTGGATGTTGCCTCTGTACCTGCACATTAATCAAAAATCCAATGAAGATGATGACGATGATTGATGAGCATAATTATAAAATTATAAGCATCTTCTTATGGCATTTTAAGAAATAATAGAGACAATTTGTATGACATGTCATATTATTAAACTTGTTATCTGAGAAAAATATTCCAAAATGGCATCTGGTGAAATTTTTACCAAGCACACTGTAAATTAGCTGTTTAAGTTGTAGTGTCTAAACAAGTGAGTTTTCAAGTTGTTTTTCTGATTAAACCGTTTACTACAAAACTCGCAGGCGAAAGGTTTATCTCCCGAATGGATGCGGAAATGAACTCGGAGCTTTGAAGCTCTGTCGAATGACCAGCCACACACACTGCATGTATGTATTTTTCCTGGACGACTTGCAGCGATTCCCAGTGCAGTGCTGTTACCAACTTCTGAAACAGATATGAAATAGATATAGACAGATCACAAATACAAAACCCCTAGATAAGAAAGAACCCATCATCAAAATAAGCACTGGCCTGCTTGTCAAATATAGGAAAAAAAAAAATGAATTTGGGCTGGTCAATATTTTGCAATTTATACAGCTGGACTAGCAGAAAATTTGTGAATTTCATTTGGATATACATAAAACCAAGTACTGAGACAGATGGGCCTGAGCAAACAGTATAGACCCTGATCAGATGCTGCATGCAGGGGGTGTAGCGTAATAACCTTAAGTGTTGGGACAAATAGGCCTTTGCAAACTGTGTAGACTCAGATATCAGACTCAGAAGAAAACATCTGGTCAGGGTCTACACTGCCATACATACAGCAACATATTCAACATATCAACAGGTAGTAGAATGGACTATTAGGACTATTTCAAATTTTAGGACAAGTATGGTGATTAGAAAAGGTGTCCCAATACGTCTGATGGCTAAGAGACAACTAGAATATGTCACCTTATCAGGATCTAGTATTTTCCCTAATTCTGGGAGCACCCTAATTCCTTATAATACCTGCCCTAAAATTTGAAACAACTCCATTTCACTACCTAGTGATGTGTCAAACTGTTGGATGAGTGGTAAATGGTGTAAACCCCATTCAGATGCATCTGATCTGGTTCTACACTGTTTGCTCAGGCCTCTCTGTCCCAGTACTCAAGGTTATTATGATACACTGTTAGCAATCCTGGCCCAGTTGTTCAAAGCATCGTTAGCTTAATGAGCTCGTTAGTGGTCAAAATGTTAACTGCTCTAGAAAGTACAGTATCTAATTCACAGTTATTTTTGCTGAAAAAATGTGAGTAGCTTTTGCAAATGCAAAAGCTACTTACATTTTTTTCAGCTAAAATATTAGCGTATATGCCGTATTTAATGATCAACATTTTAATAATACGTTAACTAACATCGTTAGTTTCGAACAACTGGGCCCCCGTTTTTGAATTTGACTGACATCCCTTCTTGCATCAGCAGATGTATCCAAATTCAAACAAGGAAGATACATTTACTATATTTGACTTAATTACTGCACCTACCCATATAAGTGCACAGTCAAGCAATTTCGTAGCCTTCAGGTTACAGCAGGTGTTCTTTTAACTACTACTTTATATAAGAGCTATTGTTGGTACTCATATGCATTGCCTCGAAATCAAATGGGTACCAACAACACAGACTTTCATAAAGAAAACCACGCTTTTATAAAGAAAACAAGAAAAAATATTGCATAAGCATCATTGCATATGCCCTTCATGTAGTCATAAACTGACCTTTCGTGTGTTCTTATTAGGTGAAGTTTTTACCAGTAATTTTGTAAAAAAAAAAACAAAAAAAAAAGAACACCCAAGTGCTCTGCTGACCTTTTGTGTGCCCTTATTAGGTGAATACTTCACCAAGTTTTCCAATAATTTTGAAAACCCTAAACACACATGGCGGTAATTAGATCAAATACGGTAGATTTATTAGAATAAGGACAAACTGTTTAAGTCCAGAATTTTTTTTTTTTTTTTATTTCTGTTCATTACAATATATAAAATTTCCTTAATTTGGATCAATTCTGTTATACAAGTTCTTGAGTGATAAACTGTTCTGATGCTGAGAAATGTTCCTTTTCATTTCCTTATGTATATGTTTCACCAGTTTGGTCAATCCTGTGTTATCCAAGCTTCTGAGGAATTTATTTCAGTATGTATACCAGGGCTTGAAATTTTCTCTGGGACTAACTCCTCCTGGAGGGCAAGTAGTCTCAAATTGTTACTCATCCTTTTTTCAGGTTGTACTCTGCCTTACATTATGTACTGTAAATGAGAAAAAAGCTACAAAAAACACTTTCTACTGTGTAACTTTATTCATTTATACTGCCACTGACTATTATTCGAGAAAGCAAACTTACCGTATTCAACCTAATCACCGCACTGTGCGCTTAGGTTTTTCAAACTTACAGGACACACTCATTTGTGGTCAAATATGTATCTATCTACTAAGGCTACACTATAAAAAAGATCAGAAAAGGACTTATTTAATGATGACTATGCGATTTTTTCTGACTTTCTTTACAAAGGCATATGTTGTGGGTACTCATTTGAATTGCATCGACTTGTCGATGCAATTCAAATGAGTACCCACAACATATGCCTTTGTAAAGAAGTAAAGAAAAAAGTACACTGGTTGTAATCTGAAGACTACGGAATTTCTTGACTGTGCGCTTATAGGGGTATGTGCGGTAATTAGGTCGAATACGGTATATGGTAATATGCCATATCTAAGATGTTTAACCTGAATTTGACAGCCTTTCATTAAGATTAAAAGACAGGCATGTTGATGCCTTTCTTTTTCTTTTTTTTCCAGTTTTAGCCATTTTCTTATCCTCTGAATCCCCTCGAGAGGAGACCAAATTTTCTCAAGTCTCCTTGTTTTGACGCCATCCTAACTTTGGACTTTTGATTTTGTGAAGAGGCCATTATTACAATGTTTTTGATGTAAGCAGTTTTCTACTGAAATAAAAGCCACAGCTACAAAACACTGAACTAAACTGTATTTGTAATGATACAACACCAGATTGGTCCATAAAATCCAGGGCCCAGTTACCAAATCCAGGGCCCAGTTATTCAAAGTATCGTTAGCTTAACCAGCTCGTTAGTGGTCAAAATGTTAACTGTTCTAGTAAGAACAATATCTAATTCACAGGTATTTTTGCTGAAAAAATGTGAGTAAAAGCTACTTACATTTTTTTCAGCAAAAATGTTAGCATATATGTCATATTTAATGATCAAAGTTTTAACGATACATTAACTAACGACATCGTTAGTTTTAAACACCTGGGCCCAGGAATCTAGTTCAGGTATTGAACTGGGTTTTCACTTTTGTTGTTCTGCAGCAGAATAGTCAACCTTAATAGAAAACTTACGGTATAAGTATTTTGCCATGTGAGTGGACTATGACACATTTATCACCAATCTTTTGGTGACATTTTGGAGTGATTTTTAAAACTTTGTAATTATGCTAGCCGATTCTATTGTTTCCCTAAAATATTTCCTCTTACTGCAGAAAAAGTTACTTGTCCTGTCTGGCAAGCAGTTCGAATTTTTCACTTGCCCTTACTCGTAAAAATACAAGCAGGCGACTTGCCATTCCTCATAAAAATACAAGCGGGTGAGGACTAATTTCGAGCCTTCTATACTGTTCATCATTTGGGGCAATCCTGTGTTGTCCAAGCGTCTGTAAAACAAACTGTTCATGTCTAAAATTCTCTTTTTTCTATTACAATGCAGAACAGTTGTTGTTCTCTCACCAAAAAAGTATCATTTTTTTTATTATTTTTTCCATGAATGTCTAATGCCATGTTGTGGTTACTCATTAGAAGGCTTCATTGAGATGTTGCTACTAAGTAACCATAGTGTACATTTTCATGGAATAATATGTTAAAATATTTTTTTTTTGTCAAGCATTGTTCTGGATTAGAATGGTATCCAGATATATTTCCATCACGAAAACACGCCTATATAATTTTGACCCCCTTAAACCCCACTTTTATATAGTAAAACTGCGGTTTACAGGGGTATACATTATTTTTCTTATTTCTGCTCAAAAAACATAGATTGTGGGTACTCGTTAGATTGTTTGTTTGTGTTGAGGTTTTACGGCCCAGTCAACCCAATGGGGTCATGTCGAGCGCGGTCAGTTTACCTAACCACACGTTTACTGGGCAGGCTTAGTCCTCTAAGCGGTTAACCAGTATTGTGCACATTCTACTCGTTAGAACCGCCTCGCCGAGGCGGTTCTAATGAGTACCCACAATCTATGTTTTGAGCAGAAATATGAAAAATATCAGAATTTTTATCTGAAAATTTTCATTTTTTTGGTGGTGAAATTTATACTATATTTGAATAGGCACGTTTTCGTAATGTTTCTTAATTCTCCATGCAAACATATTGTTGCTACTCACTGGAAGCGCCTAGCCCAAACACTTCAAGACACCCACAACATATGCTTTTCTGGAGAAATAAGAATATCATCACTTTTTATCTGCATAAAAAAGGGCCTTATCTGGGGCTCCTTATTAACATTTCCCACACTATGGGCAAATTCAGCAGATGAAAAACTGATATTTTTCCTAGAAAATAGGATCTGACACTTTCCTAGAAAATAGGATTTGACATTCCATGACAATTTGCATGGAATGTCAAATCCTATTTTCTAGAAAATAGGATTTGACATTCCATGACAATTTGCATGGAATGTCAAATCCTATTTTCTAGGAAAAATAAGAAAAATATTTCAAAATGTCATCTGCTGAAAGTTTTACCCAGCATGCAAAGTGTTAAGAGCTATCCATGTATCAAACTCACTATAACAAGAGTTTTATAGTCTTTTTATACATTTTCAGCAGTGATTTACTGAGATTTCTCTGTGAATTATAATTGATAATTCACCGAGTGAATTATTTCATTTCGAACATTCTGATGTCATAATTCTAAGGTGACATTGCTGACATTGTTAGTAACAACAATAACAATAGTTGGCGTTTTGCGGAAAATTTGATAAAATCATGGCGATCAGACTGCAATTTTCACGTCCAGTTGGCATTTTTGAGGAAAGACCTGCAACGCAAATATAAAGTATGATTTTCTTGATAATCCAATTCAACTTCGTGACATTGTTATATCTGTATTTCAAGCACAGGATGATTTTTGCATTAAAGTGAAAACAAGATGGCACTGATTTTCAAACTAAACCACGCCTCCTGAAATTCATGCACTGACTGGAACTATTTTGGTAGGAAATCATAACGGCAGAATGTGAAAATTCAAAGGTAAAACATGAATGAAAATGTAATAAACAGTTTTATTTGGTTGTTTTGATTGATTACGGAGAAATAATTCACGCATGTTCTAAGGCCTTCGTATAAAAAACTTGTTCGCTTCACTCACTCATTATTTACGCGCAAGCCTTATAACACTAGTGAATTATATCTCCGTAATCGATCAAAACAAACAAATAAATTCTATATATTACACAAATGTTTCAATTATGGCACACTGTCTTTAATCAGCAGTTTAGTTCATACTGTAATGCCTAACCATGTGCCTTTTCCAATTATTTTTCTGATTAAACCGTTTATCACAAAATTCACAAGCATAAGGTTTGTCCCCAGAATGGATGCGGAAATGAACTTCCAGTTTTGAAGATCTGTCAAAAGACCAGCCACATACGCAGCAAGTGTACATCTTTCCTGGACGGCTTGCAGCAATTCCCAGTCCAAGGCTGTAATCAAAGTCTGAAATAAAATATATTATTAATCAGCATAGTAGTTATTGTTCTACCAAATGATGCAATGTTTGGCATGATTTCTATATGTTTGTGGCCCAGGATTTAGATGAGGGCTAATACTGAAAGTTACAAGGAATTAGGGGATAAAAACCAAGAGGTTCTGGAGGGCTAATATTTTATGGGATTAACCAGTAGATGAGATGAAATATACACATATAAATCATGCTAATTTCAGTTCTTATCTGGACGAGATAAATTGTTAGGAAACTGTTAAAGTGAATTTTTCATATTACAAGCGTGTTGCCCTCTCAACTGATTTAATAACTTTGTTTTCTTGTTTAACTGACTGAAAAAAAAGTTGACTGATAAAAATGTCATGAAATGGATGTTTGCACATTGGCCCTGTTGCAGGTCCTAGGGCAGTCTTATTGGCCTTCGGATGCAAATACAGCAATCCTCAGGCCAATATAAACCTGTAACAGGGCCAGTATGAAAACTTCCGTTTAATAACATTATAAAATACATGTAAATGATCCACAGCTCCCAAAAAGCCTGCTTTCAGATTACATTTTCTTTAAATTTTAGGGTAAGTATGGTATGGCGCTGTGGTATACAATTATTTATGATAATTAGCCCTTGCCCTGCTGAAGAAATTAAGATACCACACCCACTTCTCATTTTTTGCCAATCAGATTATTTGTTTTGTTTATGTTGAGGTTTTACGGCCCAGTCATCCCATTGGGGTCATGTCGAGCGCGGTCTCTTTACCTAACCACACATTTACTGGGCAGGCTTAGTCCTCTAAGCAGTTCAGTATTGTGCACATTCTTTCGCCAGAAACTGACAACTGCCTTTCTTGAATCAGCAGAAGGGAGAGAATGACTGTAGAAAATATTTCATGATCAATCTCCATGAAAGAATGTTGCCAACCTCGGCGGGGGTTGAACCTGCGACCTCCTTGTCTCCAGTCGGACGGCACATCCAATTGAGCCACTGAGGCCGGCTTACCAGATTATTTGACTCACAAGTTTGATCAAAATCGGTCAGCAAATAATGTTATTGGAGTTTAAATATTTGAAAATCAACTGTCATGGAAACTGCCATATTTAGGCTTTGTGACATCACAAAGCTCTAATTAAATATGCATGATTAAATAAACAGCATATAGATGGATATTTTGTCTTTAATGTTTCACAACATGTTTTCCTAAAGCAGTTAGCAACTTATTTTCTAAAAGCAAATACTTTGGTTATGAAAATAATGCAAAATTTTAACATTTAATAAAAATTCTTGAATCTCATTAAATATTCAAAATGGTGGCACCAATGTCGGCTATGTAAATCCTTCAAATAATAATAACTTTGTTACTTCCTGACCAATTTTGATCAAACTTTTAATCAATTTTTACGGTTTGTTAAACTCTCCCTTGTGAAATATTTTTTTATTAGAGTTGCATTACCCTTTAATGACAAACAGAGCAGATCCAGATCAACTGATCTGGATCTTCACTGTTTGCAAAGGCAGGGCATAGCTGGCCTCAGCAGGACAAGGGTTAGGATATATATAAATGAAAGATAACTGTAAAAGTAAGTTTATTAGAAAGATCACTGAAGTACAAAATAGCAACATCTCACAATCCAAACAATCTAACAATAACAAAGGTATCTACAATAAGCACACAAGCAAGGGCAGAAGATGGTCTTTTGGATGTCTGCAGACATGGAAGGTTTCAATCTATCAATCAATCAATCAAATAAAGGCAGTCTGATCAGGGTCTTTATTGTTACAGAATCACTGGATACCCCTAAAAGTATACTGAAAACAAAAGGTCTGATCAGATTGCATCAAATGTGCATGTTGATCCGAAGTCTTGCTGGGCCCATGTCATATGGCACATTTTCTCTCACTGACTCATTAGAACATATCCTTATGTGGAGAAATAAGAAACTTGGATTCTGATCTTTTTTTTTTTTTTTTTTTTAATTAAAAAATTATTGCCAGTTTCCTTACTTCATCCCGAGTCCTAAAAAAATAAATGTTCTGTTTCCGAATTCATCATCAATTTGCCATAGGGTCGGTAGGTCGGCATCTCTTTTTGTCTCTCTCCTTTTTTTTCAAAGTCAAATTATGGTCGTATTTTTTTTTTTAATGGAATCTTAAAATAGTTTGAGTTCTCTTACCTTACATTTGACCATTTTTGAATACTGATGATAAAGGGCGCTGTGTTAAACAGCTTTTATTTTATTTTAGACCGAGATGTGGCTGCACGCTTCGATATAAACTGCACTAAAGTGCTCGGTCTGCCTTGTAAGGGTGCAGCCCTATTTGGAAATAAATAAACGAACGATGAAGACCGACAATATCTGAAAATTGGTATGGACAAATTATGTAACAAACATATATAAAAACCAGGATTGTCCGGGGTTGGTCGCAGATTATTTTTTGTTTTTTTCTTCGTGTGCAAAAAAAATTACAGTTGGCGCATTTTTTTGAGTCGGTCAGGAAATCGGAAACATACAATTTTTTTAAGCCTTAAAATATATACTGTGGCTAGGCAATTCCCTTGTGTCCACACAATACCTTTCCTATGATGAAAAATATTCCCATATCAGTACCCATACTGGTACAATCTGATCAGGACTTTTGTTATCCATTTACAAAAAATGGATACCACCATATTTGCTCTAAATATTTGGACAGACAGGCCTGAGCAAACAGTGTAGACACAGATCAGACATTGCAGAATGCAATGTCTGATCTGTGTCTACACTATTTGCCACTCATCCAGCAGTTTTACCCACATCAACAGTTCGTAAAATGGACTTGTTCAAATTTTAGAACAAGTGTGATAAGGAGTTAAGCCAGTAAGGTGTTCCAATATTTAGGGTTAATATGGTATCAGTTCATGTATCACTACCCAAGAATATTACAAATTTGTATTTGTATTAGAGGTATTAGTATCTTTGCTTAGAACAGTAACAGTCTCCGAAGGAACACTTAAAACAGTTGTATCTTGTGATGGACCACTTAAGACTATTGTACCATCGGACAAGCTACTCAAAACAGTTGTTACCTCCAAAGCACCACTTAAAACCGTCCTACTTTCTGATGAACCACTCAAGATGGTTACATTTTCAGGAAGACCACTTAAAACAGTCACATTATCAGCAGAGTCATTCAAAACAGTTATATTATCAGCAGGATCACTCAAAACAGTTACATTTTCTGAGGGTTCACTCAAAACTGTTACATTTTCAGAGGGGCCACCTACAATGGTTACATTTTCAGAGGGATCACCTACAACAGTAACATTTTCAGAGGGGCCACCCACAATAGTTACATTATCTGACAGATCACTTTTCCCAGAAGGACAAGTTATAACAGTTGATTCTTGAGACAAACTATTCAAAACTGCTGCAACTTCCAACTGATCACTGAAAACAGTGACTTTCTTGGAAGAATCATATAAAACAGTGTTTGTTTCCTCTGAGTCATTGCCTGGTTTAGCTTCTTTATGTGAGCACTTCTTAATGTGCCTACATAATGAACTTTTGAATTTGAAAGATTTCCCGCAAGTTGGACACAGTCTCATTTCTGTCACATGCTTTTGACGATGTTGTTTCAGGTAAATGTAGCTTGAAAATTTTTTCTTGCAAATATCACAAGTTGTGGAGTCTCTTTCGGTATCATTCTCAATGGAGGCATCTGTACTCATACTTCTTGTCTTTGGTCGTCGACCTGTGAATGAAAATGATATAAAAAATAATAAGTTTAATGCACGCTCGAATAAACCATAGCTCCATGTATGGAGCTTTTTCAATCAAAAAGTATTGATATTTAAGAAATGATTTGTCTCTACTGTGAATTATCATGAATAAGATATGGTGTTGGAGGGCAGATTGCGAAGTATTAATTCACAACAGAGAAGCCTGAGGAATTAATATTCACATCTACCCAACAACACCATGCATTAGTCTCGATTATTCACAGTAGAGAAAACTTATTTCAATTCTAACATGATAAAGAAATGAAAAACAACATTTTTGCAATGTTTTCCAAAGAACTCTTTTGCAACGATGTCCCAAGAAGTAAATGTTTACAGGTGACATCATCAAACACGCCCTTTTGCATCTACTACATTGAATCATTGTAGATTGATCATGGTGATGTTTCCATTAAGCTCAATGGGAAAGCGTTAACATCATGGTAGAATTGTTCTTATTTCTACAAGAAAACATGTTGTGGGTACTCATTAGTAGTGCCTGAGGTGCTTCTAATGAGTACCCATAACATTTATTTTTGATGAGAAGTAAGGAAATTATTTACCTGATACCCTCTCCTATCTAGAGTTATAAACTAAATGATTAAAACGATCTGTTTATTACAGTGAGTTTTATGAGTGGAAACTTTCAAACCTATAAGAAGGGAAAAATCCATACTTTTGCCATTCTAAATAATGTCTTACTGTATTTAGTTCTCAATGGAGAACACATTGCTTTTTTATAAAATAAAAAAATAACTCTTTTTCACAAATATGTAAATTTTAAATGATCCCCACCACTATCATTTTCTCCAAGAAAAAATTAACAGACATTTTTTTCCTACCTTTATGCTTTGCATGCTGGGTAAAAATTTCAGCAGACAATAATTTGAAATATTCATAAAGTGTCTCCTGAGGAGATATTTTCTGGGGAAATTAAGAAAAACAATTCTAAAAGTCATCTGCTGAATTTTTTTCTACCCAGCATGCAGTATTAAGAGTTTTGGCACTGAGACTGCAAAAGTTTATGCCATTAGCAAGTAGATATGTTTCCTGTGTATAAGATTTTTCTTATTTTGGCCACCTTGGCAGAGCTTATCCGGGTTCAGCAGGACAAGGGTTAATCTCTTCATAAAATCTATAATATAAAAAATTCCAAGGCTCTGTTTGACTGAGACTTCATTTGCCAGCATTGTACTTTACAGGACTACGTATGTCCCTTAGCACTTGAATATCTGCTATGTGTCTAATATAAATGTAACATACCTCTACGGACTGGTTCCCCATCACAGGTCTTGAGATGTTTCCTTAGACTGTAGTTATACTTGAATCTCTTCCCACAGGAGTCACAGATACATGTCGCTTCATCACTGTGCACGTTCATGTGGTCTCGTAGATGGCCGATCTGTCCAAATCTCTTCTCACATATTGTACACTGAAATAATACAATACGAAATAATACGAAATCGTACATACCATACATAACAATTAAATATACTTTATATTATAATGCATTACAAATACTTGGGCAAAGTGTTGTTGAATACAGTGAACAACGGCAGCATTTGTTCCCAAACATGTTGCCATTATAATGAATTTGCTTTTCTAAAGAATCCTCAATGGACAGAATGATATATAAGAAAAGTCTTGTTTTATTCTTATTTCCTCATATAACATTACAATTTGGATATTTGTTAGAATCGCCTCTCTGAGGCAATTGCAATTCTAACAAATATCCAAAACATATGTTACTTGAATATATTATGCAATGTTTTTGCATAATTTCTCATTAATCGTCACCTCTTGAGCGAATGTTTTGTGACATTCAAATTGTCATTATACTGTTGACTGTACATGAATGATTCATTTTTGTGGAGTTTATCAATGTGTAAATGCCACCAAACCATTCACAAAATGAATAAAGCTCAACGGGAGTACGCATGTACGGTAGTAACAGTGAAGCGAAACGCTATATGCCCCACTGCTGCCTTCGGGTCATAAAAATAGCTTATTTTGAAGTTTATGCAAATGAAATAGTTCCAGAATTCCTGCTCAGCGGACTTATCAAAGTATAAATGCCTCTACACTATTTGCATATGTCATTTGTCAGGAACTTAGGTGTACGGAATTTTAGGACATTCACCTTATGTGGCTGAGCTGGTATTTGAACTTGTGACCCCTGGATCTGCTACCGTGCTTTGGTGCACAGTGACTTTAACCCTTAAGACGCCAAACACAACAATTGCTGTCCGCTTTGTCTTCTGCTGAATACCTTAAAAATCATTGTTGCAAACAGTGTGGACCCAGATCAGACTGCTCCTCTAGGAGAAGTCTGATCTGGGTCCACATTGTTTGCCGGTATGCAAAATTAGGTTTGAAAAGTTTGCAAGAATATTCAACAGACGACATAAACAGACAACATTTTCAGATGCAGGTTTTCTTGGCAAATTAAGGGTTGAGCAGCAGAAACATCCTTACCTTCAGTCTTGAACTTGTTTTATGATTTGCAAGACGATGAGCAAACAGTCCGGACCTGGACCAAAACTGGCGCCAAACAGGACATTCCTTACAAACATACAGGCTTTTGTGCTTGGCATTCTCGTGTTCTTTCAGGGCTTCTTTTGTACCAAAGGATGCACCACAGTGGCACTTCAGTGGCTCCTTGTGGATCTGTAGGTGGCGCTTCAGATTTACTGGAGATGCATACGTCTTGCCACATTTCCGACAAGTCACATTTGAATCTTTATCTGAAGTTTTACCTGAAAAACAGGTCAAAACTATTAGTTCAGGCACAACTAGGGAATCAGTAGCCCTTGGCATGCTGAATAAATTAAGATTGCACACCTACTTCTAATTTTCAATCAATCAGATTGCTTGATTCAAGTTGTTGATAAAATTTCACATACTTAGTGGCAAATAATGCAGATCCTAATCAGTTGGCTTCTGAAGAAGCCAACAGATCAGGATCTACACTGTTTGCAAAAGTAGGACATATCCGGGTTCAGCAGGACAAGGAGTAAATAGCTTTATTACAACATTTATCAAGTCCAAACCAGATTCATTATAATCGAATAATTGAAAGCATACTGCTTTACAAATGCAAACAAATCTGATTATACTTGATCATAAAAACCAGGCTAACGTTTATTTATCCCAGAAAATAGACTTCGACATTCCATACAAATTGTCTGCAAATCTATTGTCTGAAGAAAGTATTTCAAAATGTTGTCCATCAAAATTTTTACCTATCATGTTACGTATTAAAGTGCCATTAAAAATTTTGTCAGACAATATTCTGAAATATTGTTTTTTTTTAATTTTCTGTGAGACAATAAGGCTTCACATTTCATGTGAATAAGTTGTTTGGCTGAACAGCAGATAATTCTTATAAAATGTCATGCTTTCTCAAAAATCAAAAGCTTAACGTAAAATGTCAAGCCTTTACTTTCTCTGAAAAATAAAATATTTTTCAATGTCATCTGCTGCAGTCATGACTAGAGTTATTATGGGCGTTACACAATGGGGCTAACTGGCAACTCAATGGGGCTAGAAAAAAGATACGATGGGGCTAGAAAAAAAAGTATGAATTGGGCTAATTTTTTCTGGATCCTGCCTGTATTTTTTTAGGAGCTAATGGGGCTAATCCAGTTAATTTACTTGTGTTTTCTTAGAGACATCAGGAAAACATACCTATATAATTTTGACCCCCTTAAACCCCACTTTTATATAGTAAAACTGGGGTTTACAGGGGTATACATTATTTTTCTTATTTCTGCTCAAAACATAGATTGTGGGCACTCGTTAGAACCGCCTCAGTGAGGCGGTTCTAATGAGTACCCACAATCCGTTTTGTGCAGAAATATGAAAAATATCTAAGTTTTTTTATCTGAAAATTTTCAGTTTTTGGAGATAAAATTTTCTATATATTTGAATAGGCGTGTTTTCGTAATGAAAAGACAATTTGGTAAGGTTTCCATACTCTATAATATACAAAAATATACAAGTAAGATCAGACACTTTAAAACATTGAAAGTCTTGCTGATATATCATCAGCAGATTTCCTTTTTAATTATAAAGGACAAACTATTGAACAATGAATAGCATGTCAACTAAAAAGTGAAGCTTTGTTAAATGTTCACAACATTACAATACATTCTTTTCTCTCCCAGAGAACTTTTCCCTACAATTTTTCACTTTAAAATCTGGAAAAATGAAGAATACGATATCAAACATATTTGTACATTTTTTTTTTATTTATTGTTTTCTCTGTACAACATATCAATACAATGTCATAATTAGACATTAAATAAAATTAAATAAATTAAGATGCCATGCCCACTTCTAAATTTCAGCCAATCAGATTACTAGATCTAGATTTTTGCTGTAAATTCACAAACTTTATGGCAAACAGTGCAGATCAAGATCAGTTGGCTTCTTCAAAAGCCAACTGATCTGGATCTACAGTTTGCAAAGGCAGTGTATATCCGGGTTCAGCAGGACAAGGGTTAACAATGAACAAAGTGAATATAAACTAAACATGATTTGCATGCTGGATAAAATTTTCAGCAATCTACAGTTAAGAAGACTTTTCAATGTTTTTTTTTTGTTTTTTTTTTTCAGAAAATAGGGCTTAACCCTTCCTTGTCATGCTGAATCAAGACAGACCCTGCCTTTGCAAACAGTAGCTCCAGATCAGTTGGCTTCTGAAGAAGCCAACTGATCTGGATCTACCCTGTTTGCCATTAAGTATGTGAATTTAGAGCAACAATCCAAGTAATCTGATTGGCTGAAAATTAGAAGTGGGCATGGCAATTTAATTTATTCAGCAGGACAAGGGTTACCATATAGGGGATAATTTGCATGACATGGCAAGTCTTATTTTCTCGGAAATGCAACAAAAAGACTTGTCATCTGAATTTGCCTACAATGTGTTGAAGATCTAAAACACAAAGAAAACAAAACAGTTTGATCAGAGCCAAGGGAGAGCAAAATCTTTCCCTTTAGAGTTGACCCTTTTTCAGAAAGGGGGGTGGTGTCTAGGAAACCAAAGCAATTCACAAAAATTATCATCCTTGTTAAAATTGGCAGAAATTCTTCCCCCTTAATGTAATCAAGTCACACACAAAAAACAGACTTTTAGACTTGTTTATTTTGTTTATTCACTGGCCAAAACACAATATCTCACTGTCATTGGCTTTAAAAGTTCACATAACATTTGAAAATGCCAACACCAGACCATGCCAATAATCATAGCTATTGATAAGGAGCATTTACCCTTAAACACAATAATTGCCACCTGCTTTGTCTTCTGCCAGTTACTTTAAAAGTCATTGTTGCAAACAGTGTGGACCAGATCAGACTGCTCCTCTAGAAGCAGTCTGATCTGGATACACACTGTTTGCCAATATGCAAAAAGTATGTTTGAACAGCTTGCACGAAGATGCAGCAGACAACTTAAACAGACAACATTTTCAGATGTAGGTTTTCTTGGCATTTTAAGGGTTAAGTATTGATATTTTCTTATTTCTTGACAAAAACATACATTGTGGGTACTCATTAAAAGTGCCTCACTGAGGCACTTCTAATGAGTACCCACAATGCATGTTTTTTGTCACAAAACAAATTCTCTAAATATTCTTCTTATCTAGAGTTCTGTAATATAGACAGGGTAACGATATGCAATAAGAAAAAGTTAATGTGTTTTTGGGGGAATGTGCGGATAGCGAAGACCCAGACCAGACTGCATATTCAAGCAGTCTGATCAGGGCTTAAGCTGTCTGCTTACAGAATTACTGTATACTTTAGGATATATCAATGTATAGGAAAGGTCATTATCAGGATGTGCAACTCTACTGGCTAATCAGAATATTTGGTGTCTCATAGGTCTAGATAAGAGTGGGTATCTGGTAAATATGTTTCTTATTTTTCCACAAAAACATGTTGTGGGTACTCATTAGAAGTGCCTCACCAAGGCACTTCTAATGAGTACCCACAACATATGTTTTTGTGGAGAAATAAGAAAAATAGCAATACTTTTGGATCGAAAAAAGAACCTTATTAAGAGCTATGGTGTCTGCCGTATAAATCTGACCCAGACATTTTTTCTCATGACATGGTTTAAACATTTCTTTGACAGAAGACAGATTGTCTGCTTCTGTGAATGGGCAGTGTCTGTTTCTTCTTTATGGTTACCACGGTTACAATGTCAAGAGGAATTTCTCTTTCTTTCTTGATTTTCTTTAAGTCTCTGCTTCTTTTTCACACTAGAATGTTCTCCTGTGGACAGGTCTTCTTAGCTCTCGATAAGAGGGAGTATTATGAAAATATCTTTTTTTATTTCCCTGCAAAAATATAAGTTGATGGTACTCATTAGAAGTGCCCACTGAGGCACTTCTAATGAGTACTCACAACATATCTTTTTAACCCTTGTTGTGCTGAATAAATTGATACCACGCCCACTTCTAAAATTCAGCCAACCAGATTACTTGATCCAGTTATTGATACGAATTCACATACTGAATGACAAGCAATGCAGATCCAGATCCAGATCAGTTGGCTTCTGAAGAAGCAAACTAAGAAGCCAACTGATCTGGATCTACACTGTTTGCAAAGGAAGTGCATATTTGGGTTTAGCAGGAGAAGGGTTAATTAAGGATAGATAAGAAAAATTAAACAATTTTAAAAATCGTCTTATCTGGAGCTATGGGTCCTACTAATTTTCTTTGACAAAATACAGCATATTTCACTGAGACTGCCTGCTTCTAAAAATGGTCAATATCTTTCTTCCTTCTTTACAGTTACCATAGTTACAATGTCAAGAGGAATTTCTTTTTCTTTCTTTCTTGATTTCCTTTTAGCAAGTCTCCATTTCTTTTTCACATGAGAATGTTCCACTGCGGAGAGGTCTTTCACTAATTTTCTCTTTCCCAGCAATTTAAAATGTTCCACTGTCGATAGGTCTTCCAATAATTTTCTCTTTCCCAACATTTTATCATGGGAATATCTCTTGTCTCTTTTGTTCTAAATATAATTGTCTTTTCTCTGGATTTGCATCCCTCTGAGCTTGACAACCAGCCTGTCTTTCTGCAGAAGACAGTACCTTTTCTCTGCAATAAAACAATGCACTGATGGATGATTAAGATTCTAATCTCTTTGTTTTTATTCAATCCAAATGCATATGGTGTTACACACGAGATGAAAATAATATTTTCTGAAGTAAAATATGAATATTTCTCCTTACTCTATCTACCCACTGAAAAAGGGTTCTAACCCACACCCACACCCACAATAAAAAAAAAAAAAATCATGTTTTTTTTTTCACAAGGTTAACCCTTCTCTTGCTAAACACGACATGCCCTGTCAGCAAACAGTGTAGATCCAGATCAGTTGGCTTCTGAAGAAGCCAACTGATCTGGATCTGCACTGTTTGTCATTAAATATGTGAACTTCTATCAAAACCTGGACCAAGTAATCTGATTGGCTGGAAATTAGAAGTGGGCGTGGCATTTTAATTTATTCAGCATGAGAAGGGTTAAATGACTTGACAAGTGATAGACATTACACAGCAGAGGGCATAGCACTTGATGCTTTTTCAGTCAGTTTTTTTCTTATTTCTCCATGAAAACATATGTTGTGGGTTCTCATTAGAAGTGCCTTGGTGAGGTGCTTGGAATGAGTACCCACAACATATGTTTTCATGGAGAAATAAAAAATATATATATTTACCTGAAACCCACTCTTATCTAGAGCTATGAGATGGCACTGATATTTTTCTAATTTTCTCTAGAAAATAGCATTTGGCAATTCTGCAAATTGCCTCCTCATGAGATAATTTGCATGCAATGTCTTCTCAAGCATGCCTAGCATTAGCTTCATCATCACAGTCATTTTTGAAAATATTAAAAGGGAAATGTATTCACCTACCTGAGTAGGGCCGCACACAAGAAAACGATGTTTGTACTGACCCAATATATTATCTGGATATTAGAATTACCACTGTGAGAACACACAGGAAGAAATGACATTATATAGATTCAGATAAGAGGTGGTATCAGACAAATATATATATTTTTTATTTTAACATAAAAACATATGTTGTGGGTTCTCAAGTTTTTGTGGACAAGAAAAATATTTTTTTTTGGTCTGGAGCTATGAATATACCAATGCATCTAAAGGTTGTGTTGATTTTTAACTCTTAGACGGGCAAACCTTAAATTGAAATTGGACTCTTCCAATATATAGTGTGGGTGAGTCTATACAGTCTACAATGGGTTAACAACTTGCCATACTTGTCCCAAAATTTGAGCGAATCCCTTTTGCTGCTTGTTGATGTATCTATGTGTCTAAATCCTGATCAGGTGTTCCTTTCTGCAGCATCTGATCTGGGTCTGCAGTCTGCACTGTTTTGCTCATGCTGTCTGACCTTAGGGTTTATACCATAATGCATTAATCATATGATATAAAATTTGTAATTTTCATCATGAAAAAAATAATATATAACTGCCCATGATAGTGTCTCCTGAAGACAGTTGTTTTTTCTTGTGTGTGTGTGTGTGTGTGTCTGTGTGTGTGTTTTCAACTGTTTCTTTTACAGTTCTGTTGCATTTCCTGATTATACAATATTTTCAATAATTATAATAATCTTTGTTTCATTTAAGCTTTATTCTGTACACATTTGCCAAATACAGAAACAACATATAGAAAAATAAAAGCAGTAAAGACACTGCAGATACCCCACCATTGTGGGTAACAAGCATGCAGTCTTTCTCAAGATATTAAGAAAATCACAATTCTCATGTTAACCCTTGTCATGCTGAATAAATTAAGATGCTGCGCTCATTTCTTATTTTCAGCCAATCAAAATATTTGATCTAGATTGTTGATATAAATTCACATACTTAATGGCAAACAGTGCAGATCCAGATCAGTTGGCTTCTTCAGAAGCCAACTGATCTGTATCTACACTGTTTGCAAAGGCAGGACATATCCCAGTTCAGCAGGACTAGGGTTAACCAAGGGCCATAACAATATTAGCCGATATTTTATCTCAATCTAGTTCTAATCAATATCAATTTGTAAACAAGACAAAATATTAAGACGTAAACGTCTAAGTACTGGCGAAAATTTTGTTCTTGATTACTGATATGGGACAAGGATATACTAAAGTTTAATGAATTCTCAAAGTAACAGGTAAAATCGAATAACAATGTGATTCTTTAACGTTCACTGCCATAGGTGATAATAATAGGCATTTGCAAACAGCACAGATGCAGACGAGGCAGCTCATATGGGCCGTCTCATCTGGACCTACACATAGCTACAGATAAGAGGGGGTATCCACATAATATTTTTCTTATTTCTCGATGAAAACATATGTTGTGGGTACTCATTAGAAGCGCCTCTGCCAAGCGATACTCACAACATATGTTTTTGTTAAGAAATAAGAAAAATATCAGCATTTTTCGGATGAAAAAAGCGCCTTATCTGTTGCTATGCCTACGCTGTTTGACATTCAGTTTTTCAACTTTACATATAAACTTCTTTTCAAGCGATAGTTTGTTAAAAAAGAAAAGCAGACAACAAAATGTCATCTGAAATTTGGCACCAAAAGAGTTAATGTTTGCTTTATGAATTTTCTTGACTGAAATGAAAATAAAGTAGACATTACTCTGCTTATAACACAGTTTGTTTTTAAGATTTTTTTTATATTTGCCGGGATCGTCACTAACTGACGTCCCAGCAAATATAAAACATCCTTAGTGAGCTAATGGAATAGTCCACCATATATAAAAATCCAAAGCTATATTCAGAAACTGGCGCGATTTGCACGCCAGTCAATAAAAATTCTGAGAACAAATGAATGGTATTTGATTATATTTTAGCTACACATTGACACTAAAAGAACCGAAATTTTTATGTGGGTTTTGAGTTAAGAGTTTTACGGCCTAGTCAACACTGATAGGGTCATATCAGCTGGTCAGTTAACGTAACCAGACTTTTCAGTGGTTAACCAGTACTTGTGTATATTCTTCTGTAAGAAACTGACAACTGATTTTCTTGAATCAGCAGAAGGAAGAGAATGACTGCAGAAAATATTTTATGATCAATACCCACTAAAGAATGATCAAGGTATTCAGTTGTTTACCAAGAGTTTCTACAATATCTAACTTCCTCCTGGCAAAATGTGATGGCCATCAAGGGTTTTCCCTGACTTGTATTTTCACAATTTTTACGCATAAAATTATGACCTGGACCTTCAAAATTTTGCAGTTAGGGTCATGACTGATGCATCTACTATCAATCTGAATTTAACTTTACATATTTTTGGATTGCAATTCTAATCTATTTAGAATTATCACTATTTTCTTAGTACATGTATTAAGACAATGGGTAATCTCCTAAAATTTAAAACAATATGATGCCACTAAAATCAAATCTACAAAATATCCACAAAATATTTTTCTTATTTTTCCACAAAAACATATGAAGTGGGCACTCATTAGAAGCATCTCAGTGAGGAACTTCTAATAAGTACAACAAAACTTTTTATGGAGAAATAAGAAACATATACCATCAGGGAGTGCTAGGAATCTTCACTTTCAAACCCTGAGGCAATAGCCTGGCCTTCATCAGAAAATAGAATTAGATGATGCTTCCTGATGGTACTAACCCGAAGTATTTTTGGACTCCTTAATTCCTCATCAAAACTAATAAATTTTTTGTGGAGAAATAAGAAACATATACCATCAGGATTTTCAAACCCTGAGGGAAAAGCCTGGTCCTCATCAGAAAATACACTTAGAATATGACAAACCGTATTTACCCTAAGTATTTTCTGACTCCTTAATTCCTTATCAAAACTGCTCGGAATCCTGAACAAGTCCAATTTAACCATTAAAATACCAAGAAAACCTGCATCTGAAAATGTCATCTGTTTATGTCGTCTGCTGAATATTCTTGCAAATTTTTCAAACCTATTTTTGCATACTTGCAAACAGTGTGGACACTGATCAAACTGCTCCTAGAGGAGCAGTCTGATCTGGGTCCACACTGTTTGCAAAAATGAATTTAAAGGGGAACACAACCTTAAAAGGTATTGTGCTTTAAAGTAAAGAACTTTACAAACTATGAATTTTGAACGAAATCGGAGGAAAATTAAGTGAGTTATAGACAATTGAATAATTCAACACTGGTAGAACGGGCGCCACCATTTTGAATATTTAATGAGGTTTCATAAAAACAGAACTTCGTTTCATAAAGGTAGTTATTCTCATAAAGTTGGATTATTTTGGGGGGAAATGATTGTTTATCACTAGAATTAAAAGATTATAAATAATCTGTAGAAAAATTATTCTTAAAACCCTTCATAATTTGGTTTTGCATATTTAATTTGGGCTTTGTGACGTCACAAATCCTACAAGATGGCGGCATGCATGACAGCCATTATAAATATATTCAAACCACCATAACTTCCTTATTTCTAGGCCGATTTTGAAAACTCTTGCATCAAAATAAATTGCTTGTTAAGCACTTTAGTCCAAGATATACTGACAATTTATATTGCGTTCCCCTTTAAAAGTTACAAGCAGATGATAAAGCAGACAACATTGTTTAAGGGTTTAACCCTTGTTTAAGGGTTAATATCTGCCAATGCGTCTGAAAACTGCTCATGAGAAGCAACAACCTAAACCCTGGTCAGACATGTTTACTCAGGCCTGTCTGTCCAAATACTTGGGTATCTAGATAGAAAAAGTAAGAAGTGGGTTATGTATACCCCAGCCGCAGACATCATCATTAGTCATTCCCCCATCATCAGTCCTTCCCGCATGACCCTGACCTTGCATTTTTGGTAACATCTATATATCGAGGGTTGAGCGCAAGACTGTAGTAACTCAAACGTATTTTTGAAACCCTTGTTTAGGGGGCAACTTGGACCCCTTTGTAAACAATGCAAATTTAGGTGCCATTGCTCATACGAGCAATGGCACCTAAATTTTCATTGTTTACAGAAAGAAATGTTGTAATCTTCATAATGCCTTCATGGTGAGGAGATTAGGTTTGGGGAAAAACAACCATCTGACTTACGCCAGTCTTGCGCTCAACCCTCGATGTATACCCCAGCCGCAGACATCACCATTAGTCATTCCCCCATCATCAGTCCTTCCCCCATGATCCTGACCTTGCATTTTTGTAACATCTATATATAGCTGTAAACCCTAGTACAATTTAGGAACTACAAACTATAGCAACTGATAAAACAAACGTTTGGATTAGTTCAGAGTTTAGTTTGGTCCAGTCAACACTATTAAGATCATGTCTAGCCAATCACTTCACCTAACCACACTTTTCCTGGGCAGGCTTAGTCCTCTAAGCAGTTAACATGAACTAACATTAAAACATACACTTAATCCATCAAAAGGCCTTAAAGGCTCCGTATTCCTCAAAAATAGACATTTCATTATCCAAGAAAGGTTTAGTAAATTGATATATAGTATTAGTATGATCATAAAATGTGGCATCAGATAGCCTGTAAAATTTCAGTTAGTCTCTTGTTTCTGAGCTGGATCAAAAACGAAATGATTTTTTATTGTATCTCTGAATTAATGTTGGCAACATTAATTCAGAAATACGATAAAAAATCATTTCATTTCAAGAACGAGAGGCTAAATGAAATTTTACAGGCTGTCAGGGGCCATATTTTATGATTGTATTAATACCTTATATCAATTTATTAAACCTTTCTTGAATAATAAAATGTCTATTTTTGAGGAATATGGAGCCTTTAAAGGGGAAGTCAACCTTAAAAGGTATTGCACTTTAAAGTAAAGAACTTTATAAAAAATGAAATTTGACACAAATTTGATCAAAATCGGTGGAAAATTAAGTAAGTTATAGACAATTGAATATTTTAATATTGGTGGTATGGGCGCCACCATTTTGAATATTTAATGAGCTTTCATAAAAATTAAAATTCGTTTCATAAAGGTAGTTATTCTCATAAAGTTGGTTTATTTTGGGGAAATGATTGCTTATCACTAGTATTAAAAGATTATAAAAAATCTGTAGCAAAATTATTCTTAAAAACCCTTTATAATTTGGTTTTGTATATTTAATTTGGGCTGTGTGACATCACAAAGCCTATAATATGGCGGCATCCATGACAGCCATTTTAAATATATTCATACCACCATAAATTCATTATTAAGAGGCTGATTTTGAAAAGTCTTGCATCAAAATAAATGGCTTGTTAAGCACTTTACTCCAAGATATACTTACAACTTATATTGTGTTCCCCTTTAATAATATAATGTCTTAAAACCTTTGACATGGATGTCCATTAATGTTATGGAAGGAAAAACAAATACACATATGGATGAAGGAAAAAGCAAAAACTATACACCTCTCGACATACAAGTATACCTGGGGTGTAAATATGGCACAATAGAAAACTAGAAATGTGTCAGTATGACACAGATGCCCCCGCCCAGGGCCATCCTCACCCACACGCAGGCATTTTGCAAAAAATGAAGTGAAAAAAGGGCCATAACTCTCATAATAATTGGCAGATTTTACCCTAAATCGAACTTGATCATATTTTATGATTATATACCCGAGTATAAAATATGAATCCAATACACAAATCAATCTTTTTTAAGAAAAATATCGGAAGGAAAACATCTTTTGAAAGTGAAAAAGGGCCATAACTCTCATAATAATGGGTTGATTTTACCCTAATTGGAACTTGACCTATATTTTATGATTATATACCTGTGTGTTTAAATATGAATTCAATACACTAATGTTTTCAAAAGATATCAAACTGAAACTATTTTTCAACGTTGAAAAGGGCTGTAACTCCAAAAATAATTGGTGGATTTTACCCTAACTCCAACCTGACCTATATTTTATAATTATATGCTTGTGTATAAAATATGAATCCAATTCACTGATCTTTTCAAAAGTTATGGAACAAAAAGCATTTTTCAAGATGAAAAAGGGCCATAACTCCCAAAATAATTGGTGGCTTTTACCCTAAATCCAACTTGACCTACATTTTATGATTATATACCTGTGTATAAAATTTGATTCCAATACACTAATCTTTTCAAAAGATATCGAACGGAAACCATTTTTCAACTATTTTTCAACATTGAAAAAGGCCCGTAACTCCAAAAATAATTGGTAGATTTTACCCTGAATCGAACTTGACCTATATTTTACAATTATATGCTTGTGTTTAAAATATGAATCCAATACACTAATCTTTTCAAAATTATGGAACAGAAACCATTTTTCAAAGTTGAAAAAGGGCCATAACTCCCAAAATAATTGGTGGATTTTACTCCAAATGAAACTTGACCTATATTTATGATTATATACCTGTGTATAAAATTTCAATGCAATACACCATCCTTTCAAAAGATATTGCATGGAAACCATTTTTCAAAGTTGGAAATTTTTCAAAGTTGAAAAAGGGCCATAACTCACCAAATAATTGGTGGACGTTACCCTAAATCAAACTTGACCTACATTTTATGATTATATACCTGTGTATAAAATTTCAATCCAATACATCAATCCTTTCAAAAGATATCACATGGAAACCATTTGTGTTGTGTACGGGACAGATGGACGGGACGGACGGACGTATGGACAGCGGTGATACTATATGCCCCCCCCCCCCCCCCACCCCACCCCACCCCCATTGAAAATGGCGGGGACATAAAAAAATTCTAATGCACCCACGTATGTAAAGCGACGGCTGATTGGATAACATTAAAAATTTGTGACAGTATATTCTGCTTAAACTGATGGACATAACATCACTTTTCATTGGCTGGCACTTGGTTTTATGCAGCTCACAGCGCTTGCCGCTTTGTGCAAAAAGTGCAAGTTTTTAATAAAACAAATGATTAGAAAACAAGCATTAAAGGTTCCTCAGCGGTTATAAAGCTGATGAAGTGCATTAGAATGGGGATAACCGTAATGAAAATTTTCATCTGGGAAGGTATATGTTGGTTTTAGAGTCAGAAATTTCATTTGACGCGTCACTGTAAAATGAAATTTCTGACCATAAAACAGATGACATACCTGCCTAAATGAAAATCTTTAATGATGCGTGGCTGTAAAAAGTAAAGAAAATTTCCAACTGTTAAAAACCGAAGAAGATATACCTCCCCAGATGAAAATTTCCAATACAGTTATCCCCTAAATGATAAGAGAGGCTCACAACATCAAAGTTACAATACAAATCTAAAAAACAAATATAACATTGACTCCTTCATAGCTCCAGATAAGAAGGTATCAGAAAAGTTTTTTCTTATTTCTCAACAAAAACATATGTTGTGGGTGCTCATTAGAAGTGCCTCAGTGAGGCGCTTCTAATGAGTACCCACAACATATGTTTTTGTGGAGAAATAAAAAAAAAAAAATAAAAACTATCAGAATTTTTGGTTGAAAAAAAGCACCTTATCTGGGGCTATGTACAGCTTATCAGATTCAAAAATTTTACAAATATATACACCCTTTGAAAGTTAATCATAACTGCAGCAGAACACACTCTATTTTTCTTTTTTTTTTTTTTTTCAATTTATTTACAGTGAAAATTCAGACCATTCACATGAAATGTGAAGCCTTATATTCTCTGAAAAAAAAAAAAAAAAAAAAAAGTAGACTGTCATCTGCTACAATTTTACATTGGCAACATAAAAAGAGTTAGTTTCTAGCTAATCTTGACCTAACACAGAAATCTGGTTTCCCACTCTCTGGGCTAATTCAGCAGACTAAAAACTTATATTTTTCTTATTTTTTGCAGAAAATAGGCTTTTACATTTCAAGTAAACTGTCTCCTAGGGAGTCAATCTGCATGAGCTGTCAAAGCTTATTTTCTAGGAAAAACCCCAGGAGACAATTTGCATGAAATGTCAAAGCCTATTATCTTGGATAAATAAGAAAAATATTTCAGAGTGTCAAGTGCTGAAATTTATACTCCGGGTACTATTAGCGTTAAGAGTTTGTGTATCGTTTTCTGAGGTAATGTTTCCACATTGCTGGACATGGGGTGTATGAGACAAAACCCATCTGAAGATTTTTCCACACTTTGAACATGGATAACCACTGTCAGGCTCATGAATTTGCATATGCTCTCTCAATGCTCCGTCAGATCCTAAAATCTAGCAACAGATTGTTCACATCTGATTAGGAACTGGTACTCTGCACTGATGTCTCTCCAAACTACTCCTGTATTTGTACAACTGGCCACAGAGATGACAGACAAAGGCTGTCGACTGCCAATGATGCACTATGGACAACTGCCAATGATGCACTATGTACCAAAAATTAAGCTAAACCATAAATGCAGCAAACGGCATTCTTTTTCTTTTTTTTTTTTTTTTTCCAAATTTATTCTTCAGTGAAAATAAAGCTTGACATTTCAAGTGAATGGTCTGCCAAACAGACTATTCACATGAATGTCAAGCCTTATTTTCTCTGAAAAAAAAAAGGGGGGGGGATGTCATCTATTAGAATTTTACATTGGCAACATAAACTGTTAACTATCTACTAATCTAGCTCTAACACAGAAGTTTAAAAATTTATCACTCCTGCTGGGCTAATTCAGCAGAAGACAAACTGATATCTTTCTTATTATTTTTCCTAGACAATAGGCTTTGACAACTGATGCAAACCGTCTCTCCTAAGAAGATATTCTACATGAATTGTCAAAGCATATCTTAACGCTTAGCACTCTGGGTAAAATTTTCAGCAGACGACATTTTGAAATATTTTTCTTATTTTTCTCAGAAAAACAGGATATGACATTTCATGCAAATTGTCTCCTAAGGAGACAATTTGCATGAAATGTCAAATCCTGTTTTCTGGGAAAAATAAGAAAAATATCATCAATCTGTCGTCTGCTGAAAATGCCCAGAGAGTGGTAAAAGTTAATGGAAAATATGAAGAATATTTTGAAGTGTCATCTGCTGAAATTTATACCCAGTAAGCTAAGCGCTGAAGTTTGCGTTTTCAGTTTCTGATGTAATGTTCCCACATTGCTTCACATGGCGTTCATGAGACCAAAGCCATCTGAAAATTTTTCCACACTTTGAACATGGATAGCGACCTTCAGGCTCATGAATTTGCATATGCTCCTTCAGTGCTTCATCAGAATCTAAAATTTGGCAACAGATTGTGCACATTTGATTAGGAACTGGTACTTTGCACTGATGTCTCTCCAAACTACTTTTGTATTTGTACGACTGGCCACAGAGACGACAGATGAAGTCTGACGACTCAGAATGATGCACCATATGTCTCTGAAGACGACTATTCGTTGAGAAACCTTTACCACATATCTCACACTTCCGAAGTTCATCTTGAAAATGCGACTTCATGTGGCTATTTCTTCCTGATCTTGAACCGAATGTTTGTCCACAAATTTTACACTCCAACCTATGTAGTTGATGTGTTACTCTAATATGCATCTTCAATTCATTCGGCTCTTGAAAATTCAAATCACACGCCTCACACCTTAGATCAGTAGATGCATCGTGGGATGCCAGGTGTTTTTGCAGTGACTGCTTGGAGTAAAAATTTCTGTCACAAAGTGCGCATGGGAAAAAAGCCATTGGCATTGATTCATTTAACGGAAACTCTCCTGCCTCCTCCATATCTGCAAGCGTATACGGCAATTCTTCATTCTCTGGCTCTTCTCCCGTAACGGTCTCCTCTGTATCTGAAAATAAATAGGTGGTGCGCTAAGAAAAATCTGGTCTGTGGTACTGATGGATACCATAATATATACAATGTACATTAAATATTAGCACATCTTAACACTTGTCTTGCTGAACCCAGATATACCATGCCTTTGCCAACAGTGTAGATCTAGATCAGTTGGCTTCAAAAGAAGCCAACTGATCTGGATCTGCACTGTTTGTCATTCAGTATATGAATTTATATCAACAACCTGGATCAAGCAATCTGACTGGCCAAAAATTTGATGTGGGCGTGGCATCTTAATTTATTCAGCATGATAAAGGTTCAGACCTAAAGGAAGGAGGAAGCTCCAGATGACGGAGAATCCACATAATATTTTTCTTGGGTAGTCATTAAAAGTACTTCAGTGAGGCATTTCTAATGAGTACCCACAAAATATAATTTTGTGGAGAAATAAGTAAAATACCGTATTTGACCTAATTACCGCATATACACTAATACGCCCACAGTCAAGCAATTCCGTAGTCTTCAGATTACAGCCAGTATAGTTTTTTTTCTACATCTTTAAAAAGGCAAAATTATGTTGTCGGTACCCTTGAAATGCATATGTTGAGAGAACTCATTTGAACTGCATCAACCCAGGTGCTTCTAATGAGTACCACCACATTTTTTGTGGAGAAATAAAAAAATATTTTATGTAGATACGCCCTCTTATCTGGGGCTCTGGAGCTGTGTAGAATAACCTATTTGAGTCTGGTAAAAGCTGGTCTTAACCCTTGTCCTGCTGAACCGGTTATACCCTGCCTTCGCAAACAGTGCAGATCCAGATCAGTAGGCTTCTGAAGAAGCCAACTGATCTGGATCTGCACTGTTTGACATTCAGTACGTGAACTTGTATCAACAATCTGGATCAATTAATCTGATTGGCTGAAAGTTAGAAGTGGGAGTGGCAACTTAATTTATTCAGCAGGACAAGGGTTAATAGTGGAATTTTACTGTGCCTGTATTTTTCTCTTTTTTTTTTCTTACTTTATTTGCCCTTAACCCTTGTCCTGCTGAACCCGGATATACCCTGTCTTTGCAAACAATGTAAGTCCAGATCAGTTGGCTTCTGAAGAAGCCAACTGATCTGGATCTGCATTGTTTGCCATTTTGTATTTGAATTTATATCAACAACCTGGATCAAGTAATCTGATTGGCTGAAAATTGGAAATGGGCGTGGCATCTTAATTTAGTCAGCAGGACAAGGGTTAATATTTAGACACCTTACCATACTGTATCTAATAATTTGAACAAATCCGATTTTACAACCTCCTGATGTGTCCATAAACTGCTGGATGAGTGGAAAACAGTGTAGACCCTGTTCAGATGTCACATTCTATGGCATCTTATCTGCATTTACATCTCATCTGTTTGCTAAGGTCAGTCTATCTGAGTAATTACAGTAAATACCGTATTTAACCTAATTACCGCACTGTGCGCTTAGGTTTATCAAATTACTGGGAAAACTTGTGGTAAAAATATGTATCTACCTACTGAAGGTACACTTAAAAACAAGAGCTGTCTTAGGACAGCGTAGCTCGCCTGCTGGGTACATTTTATATTGTAACATTTTTATCATTAAGAAATTCAAAATGTATAATAATTATAAAACACAAACCCAAAAGGCAAAATCACTGAAGCATGAAATATAGGTCACAATGACCTAGATATAGTAAGTGGTCATTCATTGGGTCATATGGAACTAATATCCCAGGTGTGACATTTATCCAACAAATAGTATTCAAGATATAAGGCAAAATCACTGAACCATGAAATATAGGTCACACCAACAGAGATATATTTTGATGTCAATAATCGGGTCACAAGGAACTAATATCCCAGGTGTGACATTTATCCAACAAATAGTATTCAAGATATAAGGCAAAATCACTGAACCATGAAATATAGGTCACACCAACAGAGATATATTTTGACGTCAATAATCGGGTCACAAGGAACTAATATCCCAGGTGTGACATTTATCCAACAAACAGTATTCAACGGTCACACGAATCACCGAAATACCGGAATACTACCGAAATACCGGAATACCCGTGAAAAATATAGGTATACCTGTGAAAGACACCTATTAAAGATACCAATATTGGCTTAAATTAATCAACTAAGTAATATTATGTCAACCTAGTGGAAAAGGGATAATATTTAAACCTCAAATAATTTGCAAATTGTCTTTGAAGTGTTTTTTTTTTTTTTATTTGAAAACGTTGATAGTCCGCTAAATCAGAGCCGGAATACCCATGAAAAACGTGAATTACCTACACTTCAAACAAAAAGTACATACGACTTTTTGTATAAAATATTTATCAATTGAGTGAATAATTTCTTCCGATTGATTTAGTTATGTATGATGTATATATAAATATATATATATATATGGCCAGTAGTAAGTCTCAAACACGACACACCGAAAGTTAATCATTTTACGCATGTTTGAAAGTTACGCAGATTAAACAACCAATGCAGTCATGATGAGTAACGTCATCCTTACACCCATGTAGCTTGTATGAATATTCTTTTAAATATAATATAAATATATTAATATAAATAATGTGTTCCAGCAGCACGCCTTTATAAATATGAGAATCGTTGCATCAATCTGTGTAAATATTACCCCGAATACATCGCGAAATTTTATATATAGCGCTCTCCCCGCAAAAAAAAAAAAAAAAAATACTTTGCAGGTGCTGCTGCGGCCAAGAAAATAGTTTGAACCCCTGAAGCACTGTTGAAAGTTCTAGAGGAGATGTCGATCTAACTGTTTTAGTATTTTACGGTGAAAATTAGGATGAACATTTCTTTTGAATCGTCTGCCTGTAATGTCACGCATAATTTACACAGGAAAATAAGAAAAAAAAATGTAAATGCCGTCTGCTGAATATGCTCAGCGCTTCAAGGGTTGAAGTATGGATACATTTCATTTGACAAGGGAGACAGAAACGGATACGCTGGAATGTATCTACACTGCTCGGATCGAGGCCTGGACGGTTGCTGATTGGACCAGGGATACGACTGTCCATTTAAATCCCCGTGACTTGGTGTCTTATTTATGCCTCTTTCAACAACAACAACAACAGCAAAAAAAAAAAAAAGAAAAAAAAAGTCATATTGAGATAATAGAATGCGGCGTCTGGTCAGGTTTCACTGTTTGCAAAAACAGTTTAGCCATTTTTCTTGGAATAACCAAATCTCATAGCCGGATGTACCTGAAATGGACCAGCCAGAATCTTACAAGTTTTGCAAACTCTCTCTCTCTCTCTCTCTCTCTCTCTATGGAAAGCTCTTTCGTTTTACCCCCATATAAATATGACACGTCTCCTTTCGAGCTGTAAGTTGTTTGCACTGACTTCATCGGAAAAATGATATCGCACCGGCGGGAATCGAACGCGATTCGATCCCCAATTAACATAAAACACATGTATTTGCTACGGTCATTAGCTTCTTCCACTGCTTCAAGATTGGCAGTTACAAGTTTCTGGAGGAAGAGGGTTCAGTGTACTGGTTAAACGCTTATTTTATAAGCTTCATTGGCGCGATTCGTAAAAAAATGCTGTTCCCCATCCCGTTTCGCATGGGCCAGATTCGTAAAGCAATTGCAGTTAACTCCCTTTTAATAGTCAGTTGCAGTTAGCTCCCTTAAAAGAGTAAACCCCTGCAGTGTGAGGACGTTATCCCGCATTTACCAGGGTACAAATGAATATTGTTATGTTATTCTCTTACGGTATATAAATTAATAACATTATCTTTATTGCTTATAGAGCAATCTTCAAAACTTTCGTTTCCATATAAAGTGTTCTGTTTTTGTTTCTTCAACATTCGATATGCAAAACCAAGACCGTAATTTATTTAACGGGTAAAAGAGACGCACGTATAAACCTAGCATCGGCGGGAAAGCATCTTCACATAATATTGTCATATGTCTTCACGGACGTTCTAGGCAGCGTCTTCCTGGGTAGAAACCAATACTAAGATACGAGGACAAAGTGTCTTGCTCAAAGACCTCAAAGACACGACACTTGGTGCTCGCAGGTATCGAATTACCACTATCTGGGCTAATTCAGCAGACGACAAAAAAAAAAAAAAAAAAAAAAAAAAAAAAATCGTTATTTGTTTTATTACCAAGAAAACAGGATTTGACATTTCATGCAATGGAGACAGTTTGCATGAAATGCAAATCCTGTTTTCTTGGAAGAATGATTAAAATATTTCAAAATGTCTGTTGAAAACTTTACCCAGAATGGTAAGCGTTATGGTTTGCAGAAACAAATCGCTCATGGGTCTGTGCACGGTAAAACCTATAACGTACGAAGAGACGAATTAGCCTGCACACTCTGAGCCTGCACATCAGTATTCTGATCATAGCCTTCGCTAATCGTATGTACCGCCTACAATCTATGGGTTTAACAAAACGTCTTGTGCGACGAGCGAAGACTCGGGTCAGTCTGCGCAACTGCACATTCTGATCAGAGCATTCGCTGATCGTATTTACCTTCGATAGCCGGGCTGTCCAAAGCTGGATAAACAGTGTGACTGTAACATCACATTCTGATCAGATCCTTCGCTGATCGTACAATATGCACCTTCTTCGGACTCCGGGCTATCCAAGAAGCTTGCTTTATATAGTGGGTCGATGCACAGACTGACCCGTGTCTTTGCTGGTCGCACGTACATTGTACTATAGTACGTTTTGTCGTCTGGTTCATTGTAAGAACATTGTAAATCATACTTTTGTACCGACGTAATTTTGGTTTGAACTGGAGTTAAAAACGGCCCAGTCAACACTATGTAGGTCTTGTCGAGCCCACACACTTTTCCGGGGTCGGCTTATTCATAAGCTATTAAGCATTTCAACAGTTTATATACTTTGACGATAGAGCCTACTTTTGGAGTTATGGCCCTTTGAACACCGAAAATATTTTAGTGAAATCTGTAATATATTTATGTCCACTCTATAACTTGAAAACTATTTGAGATATTTTCTTGAAACAGTATGAAATATTGGGAAATGGTGCCTCGGTGGTGTGTTACAGTGGTAAAGCTGCTCGCTTTGTCTCCCAGGGTCATGGGTTCGATCCCAGGCTTCTCAAGCCTTTAATATTGGACTTTAAAACCATGGTTCACATTTCTCTATGACCTGGCTGTTACTAGGACGTAAAAACAACTCACTCACTCATTTGAATTGTCATTAGCCTCTCTTGTCCCTTGTGTGCGTAAAGTGTGTTATTGTGTGACAGACTCCCTTTTCACATGAGCTATCTTATTGATTCAATGCCTCTTTGATAGCAGAAGCGCCCCTTTAAGTTGATTAATATTGACACGTGCGGTTGCTGCACGCGAGTGAGAATTTCCCGGTCTTTTACCATCGTACGTCATTTATATTGAGCGCGTGCGGTTGTTGCATGGGAAAAGGCAGTTACAGGAATACCAAATATAAATATGTAATTCGTCGATTGGGGACAGATGTTTGATTCTCTTTGTGATTTTTGTGATTTTCATGTGTTTGTTTTGTTTTCTACAGCATATTAAGTAAAAATGACCATGCCGGACCCATTTATGTGGCCGGAGTAGACTAAGCCAAAGAATCCGGTACTTTTTCATATGGAGCGTTGTTGAGGCCCATGTTACGTGCTCGAATAGTGAATGGGGCTACCGGGGTTTTCTTTGGACCTAGGGAGCACCCAAATATATTCAGGGAACAAGGCAGCATTGGTTAATATTTTAAGAAAACAAGGGAATTGACCTAATTTTGGTGGATCGGAATGCGGAAATTTGGAAAACACTTTTGGGATAATAAGACCTTTGCGACCAGCGCTGATCAACCTGCGCATCCGCATGAGCGTGGACGATATAACTTCACGCAGACTGTTCTATATGGTGGAAAAATGTCTCCGGGTACAACATTACGAATCCGAGTAACTTCGCACAACTTTGCATAACACATACTTTGCGCGGACTTGCGAGTGTTGTCCGCTGAATATTACGTTTACTCGGTTTGATTCCGAGTGTTTGGGGGAAGTCCGCAAAATGCCGATATTCGGGGTAAAGAGTTTTTTTGTTTTGTTTTTTTGTTCTTTTACCTGATCTGTTCTGTATGTACTTTTCGTGTGAAGTGTAGGTAATTCACGTTTTTCGCGGGTATTCCGGTCGTATTCCGGCTCTGATTTAGCGGACTATCAACAATGTTTTCAAATAATAAAAAAAAAAATTGCAAAGACAATTTGCAAATTAATTTAGGTTAAAGTATTATCCCTTTTCCATTAGGTTGACATAATATTACTGAATTGATTAATTAAAGCCAATATTGGTGTCTTTAATAGGCGTCTTTCATAGGTATACCTATATTTTTCACGGGTATTCCGGTATTTCGGTAGTATTCCGGTATTTCGGTGATTCGTGTGACCCGTATTCAAGATATAAGGCAAAATCACTGAACCATGAAATATAGGTCACACCAACAGAGATATATTTTGACGTCAATAATCGGGTCACAAGGAACTAATATCCCAGGTGTGACATTTATCCAACAAATAGTATTCAAGATATAAGGCAAAATCACTGAACCATGAAATATAGGTCACAATGACCTAGATATAGTAAGTGGTCATTCATTGGGTCACATGGAAGTAATATCCCAGGTGTGACATTTATCCAACAAATAGTATTCAAGATATAAGGCAAAATCACTGGACCGTGAAATCTAGGTGACCTGGACCGTAAAATGTAGGTCACCATGACCTTCACTCTCTTACACTTAAACAGATGTCACATAGTTAGCTGATGTATAACCAGTTGTGTCTATAACCTGTAGGCATATAAGATTTTACAAATGTGTCCTAGATTTTGACCCCTAGCCCCACCCCAAGGCCCACCCTGAGGTATGAACCCAGGGGTATGTTCTTTTGGAATCTCAGAAGACTCCTCCAGGTACCCAAATTCTAAATATGAATGCTCTATGAGGAGTGAAAGTCAAGATACAAAATGTATAAGAATTTGAAAAACTTTAACACAGTATTACAAAGGTGTCCTAGATTCTGACCCCTAGCCCCACCCAGGGGCATGAACCCAGGGGTTTATTCTCTTGGAATCTCAGAAGACCCTCCAAGGTACCTAAGTTCCAAATTTGATGCCTCTGTGAGGAGTGACTGTTGAGATATAAGCATTTGAAAAACTTTAACGCAGTGTGATGGTAACGGAAACGCAAACACAAACACGGACGACCGGGGTGACTACAATAGCTCTCCTTGTACTTCGTACAGGCGAGCTAAAAATAAATATCAGCATAGGATTTATTTGATGATGTTTATGTGATTTTTTTTTTGTTCTGATTTTCTTTAAAAAAAAAAAAAAAAAAAAAAAAAAAAAAAAACATAATTTGTGGGTACTCGTTTGAATTGCATCAACAAGTCCCCACATTAATTCAAAGATACGATAAAAAATCATTTCTTTTTTGATCCAGTTCAAAACCGGAGAGAAACAGAAATTTTACAGGCTGTCAGGTGCCACATTTTATGATCGTATTAATACCATATATCAATTTATTAAAACTTTCTTGGATAAAAAATGTCTATTTTAGAGGAATATGGAGCCTTTAAAAGGGTACTTCTTTCAGGACGACACCATTTGTTTTAAAAGTTCAAAGTATCCAAATGACATCATGACTTTTATTGGTGTTTAACCCTTGTCATGCTGAATAAATTAAGATGCCACGCCCACTTCTAATTTCCAGCCAATCAGATTACTTGATCCGGGTTTTTGATAGGAATTCACATATTTAATGACAAACAGTGCAGATCCAGATCAGTTGGCTTCTTCAGAAGCCAACTGATCTGGATCTACACTGTTTGCTAAAACAGGGCATGTCGTGCTCAGCAAGAGAAGGGTTAAAAAGACAATTCCTACAGAATTACATTGTATGTTTAAAAGAATAATTTCTACAGAATGTCATCATGTCCTAAACAGGAATATAACTGAATGGCAACTGCTGAATACAATGCGGTCGATGGGAAAATAAGTACATTAAATCATGCAGTTAAATGGACAGTTACTGAATTAGAGCAGAACTGCCTATTTGTATAATGCATTTCATGCAATGCAGATAACACTTTGTTCTCTCAGCTTCTGAGATTTTGTTCTTGTTCTTTTGATATTGCCAGAATAATACAGAATCATTTAACACAAGAATATGAACTGGCCCAGTTTCTTACCTGTAATCAGAATAGACCAATCCAGAATGTCATATCAGAGAAATGTCGGCTGAATACGATACAAAAAAACAACCAAATGCCTATTCTGAAGATCTTTTCTACATGTAACTGATCAAATCATTCTGATAGACCAAGTTAAAGAAACATAGGTCTATAAACAAACAGGTCTACGTAAGAGAAGGTATCAGGTAAATCGTTTGCTTATTTCTCCACAAACCTATGTTGTGGGTACTCATTAGAAGCGCAAAGGCACTTCTAATGAGTACCCACAAAATACGTTTTTGTGAAGAAATAAGGAAAATACCAATACTTTTGAACTGAAAAAAGCATCTTATTGACAGCTATGCTGAAAGCATTAGTATAAGAAGTTGTCTCAGCAGATACATTAATTTTGTTAACCCTAAAATGAAGGGCTAATCACATCTGCAGCAGATCATGTTTTTTTAGGGTTTTTTTTTTTATTTTTCAGAGAAAATAAGGCTTGACATTTTGTTTATTTGTGTTGAGGTTTTACAGCCCAGTCAACCCAATGGGGTCACGTCGAGCATGGTCAGTTTACCTAATCACACTTTTACTGGGCAGGCTTAGTCCTCTAAGTGGTTAACCAGTATACTGTACATTCTTCTGCCAGAAACCGACAACTGCCCTTCTTGAATCAGTGGAAAGGAGAGAATGACCATAGAAAATATTTCATGATCAATCTCCATGAAAGAATGTTGCCAACCCAACGGGTGTCGAACCCACAACCTCCTGATCTCCAGTCAGATGCACATCCAACTGAGCCACCGAGGCTGGCAGGCTTGACATTTCATATGAATCATCTGCCTAGGAGAAAATTCACACAAAATGCCAAGTCATTTTCTCAGAGAAATAATATTAACCTTGGCTTGCTGACTAAATAAATTAAGATGGCTGATGCCACGCCTATTTCTAATTTTCAGCCAGTCAGATTACTTGATCCAGATTGTCGATACAAATTCACATACTAAATGACAAACAGTGCAGATCCAGATCAGTTGGCTTCTTCAGAAGCCAAATGATCTGGATCAATACTGTTTGCAAAGGCAGGACATATCCGGGTTCAGCAGGACTAGGGTTTAGAGGCAAGAGAATATTTCAATTTGTCAGGTCTGAATATATGGCCTAAAACCAAACCAAAAGAACCCCTTCCCCATCTCTACAAGTAATATCAGTGGTATTAACTGTCTAAATATTCAAATATATATGCCTGAGCAAATAGATATGATATATTCATTCAGACTGCTCCTAAATATACAGTCTAATCAGTGTCTACATAGTCTGTCAGTAGGTCAGCATGTTTAGTTATTCATTTGTACTTGATCAAATTTAAAGTTCATGTTTGTACACTAGATGGACATAAACTAAACAATGTTTTCAGAGAACACAATCATGTTCTCTCTCTTCCATCAAAGAAGGGGAAGAGAGAGAACATCTGTGTTCTCAGAAAACATTGTTTTTACTACTGCTGTGACCTTGTGACCTTGAAAATTAGGTCAAGGTAACAAAAATCTTATCAATTCTTTGTTATGTCCCAATTATATATCCATGAAAATTTGGTGAGAATCTAACCATTGGTTTACAAGATATTGTGCCGACAAGAAATGTGATACCGACGCCAATGTCGACGCAAACACAGACAAGAAAGCTTGATGCCAACGCTGACACCAATGGGATTCACATTAAAAATAGTATGTCCCCCTCCCCTTAGGTGAGGGGACATAATGATGGCAAGCCACACATTTCCCCATACTTAAGCACTGAACTGCCCCAGGGCAAAAATTTCAATGAAAATTTTATGTTATACACTTTATTCCAATTTCACCATATTCAAACCCAGCTCCACCCCAACCATCTCATAATGAAAACTTTTGAGATTGCATGCTCTACTCTACATTCCATTATGATATGCTACTTGATCATGTTCTGAAAAAGTGTAATTTTAACCCTCATCCCACCTATCCCCTACCCAAACTCGTCCAAACCACTTCAAAACAAAACTCTTAGAGATACTTGCTCTACTCTACATGGTATTTAATTTGATATGCAACATGACCATGTTCCAACAGAGTAATTTTGACCCTCCCCTCCCCCACTCCTCCCCTCCCCTGCCCAACCAAAACCAGCCAAGGGCAAAACTTTTCAGAGAATCCTTCCTCTACTCTCCATTTAATTTGATATGTTGCATGACCATGTTACCAAAAAGTGTCATGTTAACGATCAGCCCCAACCATCCCCATCCCCACCCTCTATATCAGTCCAACAGACCTGAAGACTAAAATATTTAATGAATACTTGTTCTACGTTTATACTTTTTAATTTGATATGTTACACTCAAACCTGGGTTTGATTACTTTCAAATGTAATCGATTACAAAAACAATTACTTTTGAATTTCATGATTACAGATAAGATCTTTGAAATTATGGAAACTGAAAATGACCATACACACAAAAAACCACTAGTTAACCCTTGTCCTGCTGAGCCCAGATATACCCTGCCTTTGCAAACAGTGTAGATCCAGATTGAAAGAAGCCAACTGATCTGGATCTGCACTGTTTGTCATTAAGAATGTGAATTTGTATCATCAACCTGGATCAAGCATTCTGACTGGCTGAAAATTAGGAGTGGGTGTGGCATCTTAATTTATTCAGCAGGACAACAGTTAAAATACAGCTAAGGAAGTTAATTACCCATTTTCAATGATTAATTGAGTATCAATTTAATTGTCTTGCTAGGAATAAGGAAACAAGATAATTTCCTTTACATCTTTATGAAAAACAATTTGGTGCTTAACCCTAGTCTTGCTGAACCCAGATATGCCCTACCTTTGCAAACAGTGTAGATCCAGATCAGTTGGCTTCTGAAGAAGCCAACTGATCTGGATCTGCACTGTTTGCCATTAAGTATTTGAATTTATATCAACAATCTGGATCAAGTAATTTGATTGGCTGAAAATTAGAAGTGGGTGTGGCATCTTAATTTATTCAGCAGGACAAGGGTTAATTTTTCCTTTCATCTACTGTGCAGTGAAATACAGCCTGCTTTTCAGCAAAAATACATTCCTTGTAACATAAAAACAGTACTGTATATTATTAATACCCTTGTCCTGCTGAACCCAGATATACCCTGCCTTTGCAAACAGTGTAGATCCAGATCAGTTGGCTCTGAAGAAGCTAATTGATCTGGATCTGCATTGTCTGACATTAAGTATGTGAATTTATAGCAGCAATCTGGATCAAGTAATCCGATTGGCTGAAAGTTAGAAATGGACTCGGATTCTTAATTTATTCAGCAGGACAAGGGCTAGTTAGGATACATTCACAGAACACAACTGAGCATATTTCACTGTCAATTTCAAATTGTAATCACAAAGTAATCACTAGTGTTGTTCCAATGATCGATTATAAGCGAAAATGGTTCATTCATCAACAACCGATCGATGATCAAAGGCAATATTCTGAACTGATTATAATCGGAAAAAAAAAGTCTATAACAGAAGATTTTCATTTTTACTTTACAAATAAAAGATTTTTTTGTTCACTTTTAGTTACAAAATTATGCTTTTACATCATTTGCAGACAAAAGCTCTGAAAAAGAGACTACTGAAAGCATGGATCTTGTGCAACAAATGAATTCAGCAATTCAATTTTTTTTAATCTGTTTGAATACAAACCGAGTTATAATTTCCACAGACTCGGTAAACATTCTGCGAAAATACAACTTACATTGAGTTTCAAGGCCCTTTTTATTCAAGTGCCATGTTAAAGGCTCTGTCAAAAGAGTTCTGTATTAAGAATTCACTGAAACTTCACTGTGCCAGTTTAAAATGTGTAAAGTGCACATACCTACATATGCATTTTGACTGTTTCTGGTGTTTTTCTATATTAAGTACAATATATGCAAGAGAAGTTCCTGTAATGTGTTGCATGCCTTAGACAGAGGACTTGTTAAGGAGGAGTATCTGGGAAAATTTTCACAAATTCTCCATAAAAACATATGTTGTGGATACTTATTAGAAGAACCTCACTAAGGTGCTTCTAATGAGTACCCACAACAATTGTTTTTTTGGAGAAATAAGAAAAAATTATCCCATAATTATCACCCAATACTCCTCCTTAACAAATCCTCTGTTTAGATTTTAACCCTTGTCATGCTGAATAAATTAAGATGCCATGCCCACTTCTAATTTCCAGCCATTCAGATTACTTGATCTGTGTTTTTGATAGAAATTCACATATTTAATGACAAACAGTGCAGATCCAGATCAGTTGGCTTCTTCAGAAGCCACTGATCTGGATCTACACTGTTTGCTAAGACAAGGCATGTCATGTTCAGCAAGAGAAGGTTAAACAAGAGGCCCATGAGCCACGATTCGCTCACCTGAGTGACATAGCCACTGCAGACATGCAGATGTTATGCAACATTTTTCCAATCCTATCATTGCAACTAATGAAAATATCATCATTTGAGCAGTTCTTAGTTTTGAAGAAGAATATATGGGCCTGACAGTCAATGGAGCATGATCATTTGAATAAACTATCAATCACATTTCAACAGAAGGATCAATGTGAAATTTGGTGGAAATTGGCTAAGTGGTTTCTGAAGAATCATGATTTTATACATGTAAACAGCACAGTGGCAGGGACATATTATAAATATAAACCAGATGATGGCCATCTTAGATTTCCAATCAGAACAATTTTAACTACTGTTGATCTACAAGTCACTTCGATACTTTCAATATAAATGTATATGGCCCACACAAATAGGGAAGCAAATTTGACCTTGGAGGCAAAAAGGTCAAATGTCAACATAGACCCATCATTTGAGCAATTTTGGTAGATCTCCTGTCCCCCGTAATTTGTGCAAAGATTAGGACCCAGGGCTTATTTGGTTATGGAGAAGAAGATTTTTAAAGGTTTTTACCATATATGGGCATGGCAGCCATTTTGATCAATGGACCATACCCATTTTAGCAATCTTTCATTCTCCTGCCCACGGAGGCTCCGCATGAAATTTGAGCAACACTGGCCCAGAGGCTTCAGAGGAAAAGCCATCTGAAATTATCAACATTTTTTCCATACAAATGTATAGGACCCATACAAATGCATACAGAAGCAAACTTGACCTCCCTGTAAAAAGGTTAAATGTCAATGTATGACAATTATTTTAGCAACTTTGGTAGACCGCCCGTTCCAGATGATATATGCAAAGATTCAGCCACAAGCCATCCTCGGTTTTGGAGAATAAGATTTTTAAATGTTTTTTCCCATGCAAATGCATAAGGAAGCAACTTGACCTTGCCGTAAAAAGGTCAAATGTCAATGTATGACCATTATTTTAGCAATTTTGGTAGACCCCGTCCCCGATGATTTATGCAAACATTCAGCCCCAAAGCATCCTCGGTTCTAGAGAAGAAGATTTATAAAGGTTTTTACCATATATGGGCATGGCGCCCATCTTGGTCAATGAACCCTGACCATTTTAGCAATCTTTTGTTCCCCCTACCTAAGGAGGCTCCATATGAAATTTGAGCAAAATTGGCCCAGAGGCTCCAGAGGAGAAGTTGTTTGAAATTCTGAACATTTTTCCCATACAAATGCATAAGGAAGCAAAATTGACCTTAACGTAAAAAGGTCAAGTGTCAATGTATGACCATTATTTTAGCAATTTTGGTAGCCCTCCTGTTCCCAAAGATATATGCAAAGATTCAGCCATAAGGCATGCACCTTTTGGAGAAGAAGGTTTTTAAAGATTTTTCCCATACAAATGCACAGGGAAGCAAACTTGACCTTGCCGTAAAAAGGTCAAACGTCAACGTACGACAATTCTTTTAGCAATGTTGGTAGACCTCCCGTCCCCGATGATTCCTGCAAAGGTTCAGCCCAAAGGCATTCTCGGTTCTGAAGGAGAAGATTTTTAAAGGTTTTTACCATATATGGGCGTGGCGGCCATCTTGGTCAACGGACTGCGACCATTTTAGCAATTTTTCGTTCCCCCACCATAAGGAGGCTCCATATGAAATTTGAGCAAAATTGGCCCAGAGGCTCCAGAGGAGAAGTTGTTTGAAATTCTGAACATTTTTCCCATACAAATGCATAAGGAAGCAAAATTGACCTTAACGTAAAAAGGTCAAGTGTCAATGTATGACCATTATTTTAGCAATTTTGGTAGCCCTCCTGTTCCCAAAGATATATGCAAAGATTCAGCCATAAGGCATGCACCTTTTGGAGAAGAAGGTTTTTAAAGATTTTTCCCATACAAATGCACAGGGAAGCAAACTTGACCTTGCCGTAAAAAGGTCAAACGTCAACGTACGACAATTCTTTTAGCAATGTTGGTAGACCTCCCGTCCCCGATGATTCCTGCAAAGGTTCAGCCCAAAGGCATTCTCGGTTCTGAAGGAGAAGATTTTTAAAGGTTTTTACCATATATGGGCGTGGCGGCCATCTTGGTCAACGGACTGCGACCATTTTAGCAATTTTTCGTTCCCCCACCCTAAGGAGGCTCCATATGAAATTTGAGCAAAATTGGCCCAGAGGCTCCAGAGGAGAAGTTGTTTGAAATTCTGAACATTTTTCCCATACAAATGCATAAGGAAGCAAAATTGACCTTACTGTAAAAAGGTCAAATGTCAATGTACGACCATTATTTTAGCAATTTTGGTAGCTCTCCTGTTCCCAGAGATATATGCAAAGATTCAGCCATAAGGCATGCTCGGTTTTGGAGAAGAAGATTTTTAAAGGTTTTTCCCATACAAATGCATAGGGAAGCAAACTTGACCTTGCCGTAAAAAGGTCAAACGTCAACGTACGACAATTCTTTTAGCAATTTTGGTAGAGCTCCCGTCCCCGATGATTCCTGCAAAGGTTCAGCCCCAAGGCATTCTCGGTTCTGGAGAAGAAGATTTTTAAAGGTTTTTACCATATACGGGCGTGGCGGCCATCTTGGTCAACGGACCGCGACCATTTTAGCAATTTTTTGTTCCCCCACCCTAAGGAGGCTCCATATGAAATTTGAGCAAAATTGGCTCAGCGGTTTCAGAGGAGAAGTTGTTTGAAAATGTTAACGGATGGACGCACGGACGGACGGACGCACGGACGGACGCACGGACGGACGCACGCACGGACAGACGGATGACGGACGAAAAGTGATCACAATAGCTCATCCTGAGCAGAGCTCAGGTGAGCTAAAAATAATTACCCATGTTGAACTGCATAATTTATATGTGTATATGCTTGATTCTCTGCCATAAGTGTCAGATAACACAGTTAATAGCAACAAACCGATTATAATCGATAATTATTCGTTTACTTTGAACCGATGATCGATTATATGAAAATCCAACTATTTCCCATCACTAGTAATCACAAAGTTATCATGACTACAGAGGCCATTTTGCAGTGTAATCAATTACATTACAATTACCTGTAATCATGAAAATTCATGATTACAGATTACTTTCTGATTACTCAGAAAATGTAATCAATTACAAGTAATCATGATTACAGATTACATTACCCCAGGTCTGGTTACATGACCATGTACCAGTACCAAAACTGGGAATGATCCTCCCATTCCCTCTGGTCCTCTCCACAGGGTCGGAACCAATATCATGCCCCTAGTATGTATATATCACAAAGACATGTCCAATTTCAAGTTTGTAATCCTAGAAGTCTAGGAGAACTGTAGTGTTTATAGTGGCCCTGTAACACTCACCTGAGTATCATAGCACTTAGAGAACCTGACCTAGAATGCAGCATTTCATCAGGGTTTACACAGTTTGCCACATTTACACAGTGCCACTCGTCCAACAATTTTTAACACTACATTGAGTAGTAAATTGTACTTGTTCGAATTTTACAACAAGTATGGTAAGGAGTTAAGGTTTGTTTGTGTTGAGGTTTTACGGCCCAGTCAACCCAATGGGGTCATGTCAAGAACAGTCAGTTTACCTAACCACACATTTACTGGGCAGGCTTAGTCCTCTAAGCGGTTAACCAGTATTGTGCACATTCTTTTGCCAGAAACTGACAACTGCCCTTCTTGAATCAGCGGAAGGGAGAGAATGACCGTAGAAATTATTGCCTGATCAATCTCCACGAAAGAATGTTGCCGACCTTGGCAGGGGTCGAACCTGCGATCTCCTGGTCTCCAGTCGGATGCACATCCAACTGAGCCACCAAGGAATTAAGGTGTCCGAATACTTAGGTAAATACAGTATATCTAAACCATGCTATAATTAACCATTTTATAAAGAAGATCCTGTGTATAAGAAAAGACAAAAACTTAAATGTAGACTGACATCTACAAGGATAGATGGCAGATTGAAGAATGGGAACAACTGGAATTCTCTTTCATATACTAAACTGTCTATGCCCATGGGTATAGACAGTCTTAGTACTTGTAATTGCTTCAGATGCACTTTATGAAAGGTCACTGACTGGTCCAGTGTTATTTTCCATAGATTGCTTGTCATCATAACCAAGTATTAGCTTTTACAAAAAGCTTGGTGTATGCTAAGCACACAAAGTGTGTTAAGCATAGACCAAGCTTTACGAAAAGCTAATACTTGTATACCAGGGTATAACATCCTATTCTACAATTTACTGATCACTTTTGTGTGAATACATGTTTAACAATACATCAACAGTTGAGGGTCATCTTGTGTCATCTCCAAGAGAAAGGAAGAAAAGAGACAGAAGATCTTGGCCCAGTTGTTTAAAGCATCGTTAGCTTAACAAGCTTGTTAATGACAAACTCGGTAACTGATGTTGCTAAGGTATTTTCAAATACATTGATATATTTGCTGCAAAAATGTGAGTAGCTTTTGCAATGCAAAAGCTGTTCATATATTTTTAGCCAAAAATATCAATGTATTTAACATATTTCAAGATAGAAATTTACTATCACGTTAGTTAACAACTTTGTTAAGATTTGTACAACTGGGCCCAGACGGGCCCCCGTAGCCTAGTGGATAAGAGAGTTGACTCTTAATCCATTAGGTTTCTCACCGCTGTGGTTCGAGCCTGGCTCGGGTCATATGTGGGAAAGCCAAGTTCTGCTTACGGATGGTCTGGTGTTTTTTCTCCGGGTTCTCCGGTTTTCGCCCACCTTCGATGAACGATCGGCTCGATATAAGTGAAATATTCTTGAAAGGGCCGTAAAACCCAAATCAAAAAAAAAAAACAACAACTGGGCCCAAATTAATTCATGATATTGTAAACTCTATTTATTATAATTTTTCACTTAATTTTTCGCAATAACTGTTTCACTTTTGATTTTAGCGAAACATGTTCAGCAACGTTGTAGTGCGCAACCTCTGCAAACTTTTCCAGAAGGTCCCAGCTTCCTACATTTCACACGTATTGCTTCAATTAGATGAGCATTTTTCATATTGCAAGATTCGTCAAGAAAAATAAGCCCATCGTTAGGTGTTGACTTGTTCAATCAAGCAATTATGAGGGTAGATACAAATGTGTATAGCCTGTTATTAGCGTTCATCCACGTTCATTTTATTTATTTATCTATTTATCTATTAATTTATATGATGGGAACAGGTGCCTTCTGGGCAAATGCTAAGAGTAAATCTCCAGATCAACCAGCGAATCTGAAAAGGGAATCTGGTATATACATGTAAATAGATACGGTCTACATTATTCAGGGATTCTGTAATGGACAGTGAAGTCCCTGATCAAATTGTGCGGTTGTTGACCTAAGGTTCAACGCTACTGTCAATAATCCCTCAGTGATGTCATGACGTCTGGATTTGATGATGGGTAATTTTGCCATATTTGTGTGTCTCCTAGAAGCAAAACATGTTTAACCACTAAAGCACCAATCACAACTGCAGCAGACGACATTTTTTCTTTTCTTTCTATTTTTCAGAGAAAACAAGTCTTGAAATTTCATGTGAATCGCTTGGCAGACGAGCAGCCAATTCACATGAAATGTCAAGACTTGTTATCTCTGAAAAAAAAAAAGAAAAAAATTTAGAATGTCATCTGCTACAAATTTTGCTTGTCACTTTAAAGGTTAAGACATTATGACAGGATACTACCATCTGTTCCATTATACTGACACTGGTATGATAATTCCTAGCTCTTCACCTAATGCTGAGCACCAAGTGACAAATTTACTAGTACCAATTATATAAAGGTTTAGGTATGACCAAGCTGGAGATCGATCCTATACCCTCCAGATCTGAAGGCGGGCCACATGGACCAGTCATGGGACTTTCCTGTCACATATGCCCCAAAGGCATAATTTCACATAGTGTGAATCATTTAATTTTAACGGTTTTGAGCTACTTCTCATTTTACGTGAACTGATATGACTAAAAATGTACATGAACCAGTGAAAGAATGGGAATTAGAAAAAGTGCCCAGGTTCACGAATACCCCCGGCCGGCAAAATTTCTTAATTATAAAATATTTTAAAGTTAATGACAATGATATAAGGTAAAATATAGTTTACAATGTCTGAATGACACTGATCTATCATCCCAAGTACAACTTTTCTGGAGTAAATAGTCTTCAAGACATGAAGCAAATTTGCTGGACCATAAAATATAGGTCATTGACCTACATATACTTGAGAAGTTAATCTGATGGTCACATTGATCCATTATACCAACTATGATGTTAATCCATTAAATAATCTATAGGATATTAAGCAAAATCACTACACCGTGAAATATAGGTCATGATGATTTATATTTACTTTGAGGTGAAAGTTTGGGTCACACTGTCTCATTACATGTAAACATGACATTTAGGTATCAAACAGTGGGAGATATAAGTCTAAATCACAGGCTATAAAATATAGGTCACATAATCCCAAAATATGATACAGTAATACATCAAATTGTCTTCAAGATGTAACATAAAATCACTGGACCATGAAATATAGGTCACAGTGATCTACATTTACTTTTAGGTCAACTGTTGGATCATTGGATCATACTAATTCGTAATCCCAAATAATGATGTTCATACATCAAATAACATTCAAGATATAAGACAAAATTACTGGACCATGAAATATAGGTCAAGGTGACCTACATTTGATATGCTGCCAATCGTGGTGTCACACAGAACCAGTATTCCAAGTATCACCTTAATCCATGAAATAGTCTTCAAGATATAAAACAAAATCGCTGGAGCATGAAAATAAGATCACAATGACCTTGACATTATTACACTGAATGTTGATGTGATAAACATGTCTGATGCCCATCCTTCTTTAAGAAGTTGTTTATATAAACAAACTGCAAAATACTACTTTATTGAGGCATTAATCTATGAAATAGTCTTCAAAATATAAAGCAAAATCACTGGAGCATGAAAATAACGTCACAATGACCTTGACCTTATTACACTGAATGTTGATGTGATAAACATATCTGATGCCCATCCTTCTGTATTAAGTTGTTTGTATAAACAAACTACAATATACTACTTTATTGGGGTGTCCTAGACTTTGACTTCTAGCCCCACCCTGGGGCATGACCCAGGGGTTCATAGATGAAGAATGGAAGAGAACCCTCCCAGGTACCCCCATACCAAATATGAAAAGTTTTTGATCAGTGGCTGCAGAGTTATAAGTAATCAAAAAACTTGGTTATCGAAAGGGTTAACGGACGGACAGACAGACGGATGGACAGAAGGACACACAGATGAACGGATGGATGGAACCGATGAATACCCCTTTAGCATACTTTGTATACCGTGGGTACAGATAGAGGTGAGTAGGTATCTTTTCCTATCCACCTACTTCACCCACCCCACCCCACCCCACTCCATCCTACCCCATCCAACCTCTTGAAATGTCAGTAACCTGTCAAAGGATCACTTCCCCTGATAGTGAAACACTATGAAAGGTTTGAATAGTTATGAGATTGCAAGGTTTGATGCAAAATTTGTTAAAGTCACTGGAGCCTAAAATATAGGTCAAGGTCACTGGGTCCAGGTGTGTTGAGTGAGGATGTTGAGGAGTAACACTATGCAAGCTTTGACGGTTCTAGCAACTATAGTTGATGAGATTGCATGGGTTGACATGAAATTTGTCAAAGCCACTGGAGTGAAAAATATAGGTTATGATCATCGGGTCAAGGTGCATGCTGAATGAGGATGTTGAGGAGAAACACTATGCAAGGTTTGAAGGTTCTAGCAACTCTAGTTGATGAGATTGCAAGGGTTGACGTGAAATTTGTCAAAGTCAATGGAGCGCAAAATATAGGTCAACATCACCATGTCAAAGTGTGTGATGTGTGAGAGTGTCGAGGACAAACACAATACAAGGTTTGAAGGTTCTAACAACTATAGTTGATGAGATCGCAAGGGTACAGAATTTGTCAAAGTCACTGGAGCGTAAAATATAAGTCAAGGTCACCAGGACATGGTGCATGCTGAGTGAGGACGTCGTGGAGAAACACTATGCAAGGTTTGAAATTTCTACCAACTACAGTTGATAAGATTGCAAGGGTCAATGAAATTGCGGACACACGTACACACCGAAAACCGGACGCCTATGTCACACCATGATAGCAGGTGCGACAAAACAAACGACGCCTATGTTGCACCATGCTAGCAGGTGCGACAAAAATCAAATAATTATATCATGGTTTTTCTATATCCTTTTAATACTAAATTGAAAATAAACGAGATAAAAGACTAAATTTTGAAGTTTTATGACTTTGTAACCTTTTTTTGGTGCCCAGCTGCTTGTCTAAACATTTACAGAAAAGTGTTGAACATTGGGACAAATATACATGAACAGTGTAGATGTGTTGATGTGCTGATAATCTGAACGAAAGCACCCCCAGGCAGGGCAATATATGCCCGTTGACAATTTTACAAGGGTACCCCATCTATATAGCTGGACAAAGGCGTAACTATGTGGACTTTTACAAATGCACACTTGTAATGCTGCCATTGTTACCAGTTATGGCATGGAGAAGGATGGTCTGAAAAAAATTGTCAAAGGGAAGTAACTCAAAAACTGAAAAGGGAGAACAACCTTTTTGTATGTGGCAGATTGTCTGAACCTCATACACATTGCTATTAAGTTTCACCAAGATGTTCTATATGGTTACCTAGTTATAGCACGCATATAGACAGTGTGGGAAAAAAAACTAATCACAGGGAAGTAACTCAGAAACTGAAAAAGAAAGAGCAATCTTTTTTGTATGGGACACACTGTCTTAACCTCATATACATTGCTATAAGTTTCATCAAGACATGCCATATGGTTACCTAGTTATGGCTGCCAGACAGGATAGCTCGCCGGATATTGCACATTTTGTTTCTGGAAAATTCCAAGTCCGTGACCTTGATTTTGACATGACCTTGTGGGGTTGGGAGCAGGGGGGGGGGCATTGCACTGTGCAAAATTTTCATCAAACCAAAGATGAATCAAATCGGTGCTAAGGTAGGAAATAATGAGGTCTTAAAAACTTAAACTAAAGCTTTTAAATTCCAAGTCTGAGATCTCGACCTCAAGGTCAAGGACATGAAAGCTGATGGTGCTGATAAAAACTTTGAACCAGTATATATCATGATAACAAATATAAATCAAATCCATCGTTTAGTTTAGAAGTAATGAGGTCATAAAAACTTTGACATAAGATTTTAACATGAAAAATTTTGACATGACTGTGACCTGGACCTTAACATGTACTAAGGGATAGGGATGGAACTGGGAATTTTTTTTTTAACCAAGATGAATCAAATGGGTGGTAAGGAAATAATGAGGTTTTAAAAACTTGAACAAAAACTTTAACATTTAAATTCTAAGTCTGTGACCTCGACCACAAGGTCACGGTCATGAGTGAAGATGATGCTGATAAAAACTTTTGACCAGTATCTATAATGATATCAAACAGGAACTAAATCCATCATTTGGTTTAGAAGTAATGAGATCCTAAAAACTTTGAAAATTCTGTGACCTTGAACTTGACCTGACCTAGAGGGGTGGGATGGTACTGAGCAAAATTTAGGACCAATATGTATCATCATACAAAAGATGAATCTCATCGGTGATTAGGTTGGGAAATAATGAGGTATTTAAAACTTTAACGAAAACTTAACATTTAAATTCTAAGTCTGTGACCTCGACCTCAAGGTCACGGTCATGAGTGCTGATGGTGCTGATAAAACTTTTGGTCAGTATCTATCATGATACCAAATAGGAACTAATTTAGAAGTAATGAGATCCTAAAAACTTTGGCGTTAAATTTTAACATGAAAATTCTAAATCCATGACCTTGACCTTGACCTGACCTAGGGGGAGGGGGAGGGGGGGATGGTACTGTGCAAAATTTTGGACAAATATGTATCATCATATCAAAGATGAATCAAATCAGTGGTAAGGTTAGGAAATAATGAGTTAAAAACTTTGACGAAAACTAACATTTGTCGACGCCGACGCCGACGCCGACGCCGATGCCAAGGGTAGTACACTAGCTCTCCGTGAATGTTGTTCAGGTGAGCTAAAAAAGCTGATCAAAGGGAAGCAACTCGAAAACAAAGAAAGGGAGACCAATCTTTTTTGTAGGCAACACACCGTCGTAACCTCATACACATTGTTATAAATGTTCATCAAGATATTCCATTAGGTACTGACAAGATCGGTCAAAAATTTCATCAAATGGAAGAAACTCAGAAATTGAGAAGAGAGCAATCTTTTTTGAACGCACCACACCTTCTTAACCTCAAACATATTGCTCATTAACATTCTAAACATTAACCTACTAATGGTAAGCATAAGGTCAGTCAAAAATTTAATCAAAGGGAAGTAACCCAAAAAGTATGAAAGGAAGAGCAATTATTTTTGCATGCGACACACCGTCTTGACATCATATACATTGCTAAAAAGTTTCATCAAGATATTCCATATATTTACTGAGTTATGGTGTGCACAAGGATTGTCTGAAAAACTAAACAAAGGGAAGTAACTAAGAAAGGGAGAGCAGTCTGTATGTGACACACAGTCTTAATTTCATACACATTGCTTTAAAGTTTCATCAAGATATTCCAGTTACCAGATACAGTTACCTACTTATAATACCCACAAGAAGCTAAGAAATAGAGCAACCCCAGCGGGCACATGACGTAAATATAATGTCGCCTCAACGTCGATGCAACGTTATGACGTTGCATCGACGTTGAGGCGAAGTTATATTTACGTCATGTGCCTGCCGGGACCATTCTTGTATGCGGCACGGCGGCTTGACCTAATACACATTGCTATGAAGTTTCGTGCACAAGAATAGTCAGTAAAAAAAAAACTAATCAAAGGGCAGTAACTCAGAAACTATGTAGGGAAGAGCAACCATTTTTGTACGCAACACACGTTCTTGACCTCATACACATTGCTTTGAAGTTTCAGCCAAATATTCCTTTGGGTAACCTAGTTACGGTGCACACAAAAATTGTTTACACCAGATGGACAGACAGACGGATAGCCGGACAACGCCATAACATAGTACGCCCGCTTTTTCAAAACGGGCATATATAGAAAAACATGTTGTGGGTACTCATTAAAAGCACCATACCAAGGCACTTCTCTTATGAGTACCCACAACATAACGTTTTCATGGAGAAATTGAGAAAATTATCCCAAAATTATCATCAAATATTTCTCCTTTACAAACATTCAGATGTCTCCTGTTATAATTCGCTTCAAATTATCTCAGATAAGAGTGGTTCCAATGAATATTGTTCTTATTCTCCAAGATGATGATGATGATGATGATGATGATGACTTGGTGTTTTACAACCTCATAGCTCCAGATAAGGTTGTGTTTTTTTTTGTTTTGTTTTTTTTTTTCAATCTAAAAGTGCTGATATTTTTTCTTATTTCTCCACAAAAACATATGCTGTGGGTACTCATTACGGAGGCGCTTCTAATGAGTACCCACAACATGTTTTCGTGGAGAAATAAGAAAATTACCGTATTCGATCTAATTACCGCACATACCCCTATAAGCGCACACTCATAAAATTCCGTAGTCTTATTACAGCCAGTGTACTTTTTATTTACTTTTTTATAAAGGCATATGTTGTGGGTTCTCATTTGAATTGCATCGACTTGTCGATGCAATTCAAATGAGTACCCACAACATATGCCTTTATAAAGAAAATCAGAAAAAAAAAAATCGCATAATCATCATCAAATAAGTCCTTTTCTGATCTTTTTATAGTGTATCCTTAATAGGTATAGGTACATATTTTATCACATCTGAGTGTTCCCAGTAATTTTGAAAAACCTAAGCGCACAGTGCGGTAATTAGGTCGAATACGGTTTTATGTGGCTACCCCTTCTTATCTGGAGCTATGCAACCTTTCAACATTATCATAGCACTAGTTAAGGCGCTTTTTTCAATCCAAAAGTATTGATATTTTTCTTATTTCTCCACAAAAACATATGTTGTGGGTACTCATTAGAAGCGCCTCGCCGAGGCGCTTCTAATGAGTACCCACAACATATGGTTTCGTGGAGAAATAAGAAAAATAGTTACCTGATATCCTCCCTTATCTAGACCTATGAAATTTAAGGATGATTATGAATGAAGTGTGTCAAACAGTAGTGAATTGAATTCCGCTTCTAGTTGAATATTACTCTACGAGTAAGAAAAATTACCAAAATGTTTTGGCTGAAAATAAAGCACTGTCCAGAGCTGCGTGATCAAAACCAAATACAGTCAAACTTCAATGGCTCAAACATCTTTGGGACCATGGAAATTTGTTTGAGATATGGGTAGTTTCAGCCACTGAGCACCAGGTCAGGAAGATAATGGCAATGATTTTGGGAAATCTTTTGGATCTTCTACACAATAATGGTATGTTGATTGTACTCATTAGAATCACCTTGATGAAGCAACTCTAATGAGTACACATAACATACAATTTCATAATAAAATAAGAAAATTTCCCTAAATATTTGTTTTCTTGAGCTATCGGAAGAATTTCATTCTTTCGTAAGGACTCAAAAACGAGTTCAAATTAGCCATGGTAAAAGAGTCACTGATGTTCGAGTCATCAAGGTTTTTCTGTACATGGAAAATGTCCACAATTCAAGTTTACACTCCAGAAAAGATGAGAGAGAGAAAGAAGAAGGTTGCACAAAAATAATATTCACTTTTCTTTCTATACTTTTTTTCCACGTTTACTTTCTTGTATTGTCTGCAAATGTTTCACATAAACTGAAAAAGAAACATTTATTCCTACAAATTGCCCCCCAATAATACTAATCCAAGACTAACATACACAAGAATTTGGAACACAAAATGTGAAAAATGATTTCACTACCGTCTACCTTCAAATGATTTATCAGACAACTTAACTCCTTACCATACTTGTCCTAAAATTTGAACAAATCCATTTGACTATTTGAAGATGTGTCTACAGACTGTCTAATTAGGGGATAACTGCATTCAAATTTGGCATTTGGGGAGGTAAATCGGCGGTTTTACGGTCGGAAATTTCGTTTTACGGCGACGCGTCAGCGGAGCCGTAAAACGTAATTTGCGACCGTAAAACCGACGATTTACTTCCCCAAATGACAAATTTGAATGCAGTTATCCCCATTCTAATGCATTTATTCATTTTTTTTCTATTGAAAAAATGTACTATTTGCACAAAACGGCAAGTGCTGTGAGCTGCGTAAAACCAAATGCCAGCCAATGAGAAGCGACGTTACGTGATGACGTCGGATTTGCGACAGTATATCGCAGAATATACCGTCGCAAATTTTTGACGTTATCCAATCAGACGTTGCGTTACATACGCGAATGCATTAGAATGAGTGGTAAACAATGCAGACCCTGATCAGCTGTTGCATTCTGTAGCATCTAATCTGGGTCTACTTGGTTTGCTCAGTTCTGTCTGAATATTTTAAAGGCATAAATATGGCATTTACCCTAAGTATTGGGACACCTTGTCTACTTACGATACTTCTCTTAAAAGCTGTAATGGTCCATTCTACTACCTTCTGATGTGTCTAAAATACTGCTGTATGAATGACAAACAGTATAGACCCTGATCAGACGCCGCATTCTGCGGCGTCTGATCTAGGTCTACACTGTTTGCAAAGGACTATATGTCCGAATACTTAGGGCTATAACGGTACAGTACCATCTTGCACAAAATTTCAACTTCTGAAATAGAGCACATGAAACCTAGAAAGACTACACAGAATAGACAGGCCTTGCATCTTAACTATTCACAGGTGAAAAGGGGTCATTTAAACATGCTGTATTTATCCTAAATATAAGGACACCTCTCAACTCTTTACCATTTATATCCTAAAATTTGAATAAATTCATTTAACTAGCAACTAGTTTACACAGGGAAAAAGACTAACAAGGGCCCAGTCACCCATGGCCCCTAAATAAAAACTACTAATATCTTCCTTATTTCTGAATAAAAACAAATGTTGTGGGTGCTCATTAGAAGTGCCTCTGTGGGACGCTTCTTATGAGTACTCACAACATATACATATATTTTTATTGAGAAATACATTTGTACGAAAAATATTATGTGGCTACTCCCTCCTATCTGCTATACAACTGATAATTGGTTTAATACCATATTCAACCTAATTACCACACTGTGCGCTTAGATTTTTCAAATTACTGAACAAACTTGTAGTAAAATAACAACCTAATAAGGGCACTTTTCAAAGAAAGATCAGCAGAGACCTTAATGAGGAGCATATTAAATGATGCTTTTGCAATATTATTTTCTGATTTTCTTTATAAAAACATATGTTGTGGGTACTTGTTTGAATTGCCTCTACAACATAAAAACATATGTTATGGGTACTCATTTGAATTGCCTCGACTTGTCAAGGCAATTCAAACGAGTTCCCATAACATATGTTTTATAATGAAGTAGATAAAAGTACACTAACTGTAATCTAAAGGCTACTTTATTGCTTTACTGAGCATTTATAGGAGCATGTGCGGTAATAAGGTCAAATACGGTATTTAGTTTTTAAAGTTATTTGAGGTATATTTGAGGTATATATTATTTAAGCCTGGCATCCCATAAATGGGACATTGGCAAACATTGTAGACCCAGATCAAACTCTGCAGAATGCGGCGTCTGATCAGGGTCTACACTGTTTGCATTGTTTGTTTGTTTGTGTTGAGGTTTTACGGCCCAGTCAACCCAATGGGGTCATGTCGAGCGCGGTCAGTTTACCTAACCACACGTTTACTGGCAGGCTTAGTCCTCTAAGCAGTTAACCAGTATTGTGCACATTCTTTCGCCAGAAACTGACAACTACCCTTCTTGAATCAGCGGAAGGGAGAGAATGACCGTAGAGAAGATTTCATGATCAATCTCCACGAAAGAATGTTGCCGACCTCGGCGGGGGTTGAACCACACTGTTTGCATTACGTTTCCTACAAAACAAGGTAATAATGAAAACTAACCAGGAATCCTTATATAGGAAATGAACCTGTCCAAAGAGTTCATGTAGATGAGTCCACTCAGCATGAATGGGTTAACCCAAATAACTACTTTGACACAAAAGGATGGTCTTGAGAAGAAGTGTAAAGGTAAAATTCCGTGCTTAAAATGAAAGTTCTCAATCCTGAAATCAGGATTAATCCTGATATTTCCCACCCCTGAAATTTACAATGTTTGCTCAGACTAGTCTGTCCAAACTCTACAGTAACTCTCACAGATCTAGCCTTAAGATTTAACTCTTTGCATGCTGTGTAATTTTGCATGCTTTTTTTGTCATCTGTGGATTTGTTTTAAATTAACTTTTTCAAAAAAAGCTTTCAGGAATACTATCAGTGTCAGACAGTTTGGATCCAGATCAGTCGGGCCTGATCTTGGTCCAAACTGTTTGCAAAGGTTATCAGCAGATGACAAAAGTCACCACTAGTGGTGAAAGAGTTAAGTAGCTTTATCTCAACCAGGAAGCACTGATATTTTATTTCCTCCACAAATTCGATGAAAAAAGGGTACTGTAATGTATTGGGCAGTGTTCTGCCAAGAATTTCTCTGGTGGGGCCAATGGCCTCATTGGTCCCAAAAAATGGGGTCATTTTACTCTAACATGATGAAATTACTTCCCAGAACATATTTTTGCATAATATTACTAACTACTGAAAGGCACTTTTAAGTTGCCTCCAGGAGTCGATGTGGCAAATTAGGCAAAGGGAGGTTATTTATCATTTTTCACATTAATTCTCATATTTCTACTATGTTCTGTGCTAATTTTCAAGTTACTGGATGTATCAGTACCTATTCCAGCAATTTTGTTCCAGCACCTCCTCCTTGCGTTACCCAACCAACTGAACTTAAAATTGTTCAAGACTTTTTTTTGGATGAAGCCATGTTGTCAACATCGATAAGAACGGGTTGAATGGGACTCGCTGATTGGCTGCCATTATTAGATTGGTCATCACTGACCAATAAAAACCATTGTTATATCAAACTTTTGACTAATTCTCAATGGACAGACAACCAACAAAGGATTTACACTGAACGCTGTTCACCCATGATGCTATTTTCGTACAAAGTGGAATTTTCATGCGCTGACTGGCCCATCTAGTTGAATTTTATTGCGCCATACGTAACTATTTAGCACCAATGGCGCATCCTTGGCAGAACACTCATTGGGTGTTCATTAGATGTGCTTATGGGGCTTCTAACTAGTACCCATTATGTACATATTTTGCGACCACAACATACACTTTTGTGGAGAAATCACAGCTACAGATAAGAAGGGGTATCCACATAATATCTTTCTTATTTCTCCACGAAAACATATGTTGTGGGTACTCATTAGAAGTGCCTCAGCGAGGCCCATGTTTTTTTGGAGAAATAAGAAAGATATCAGCATTTTTCGGATGAAAAAAATGCCTTTCCTGTTGCTATGGAAATAAAAACAAAATGATTTGTTAAGATACTTTCTAATCATGTGTCTAAAAACTGCTGGCTCATTTGTTAACAAAGCAGACATCAATGAACAACTCCTAGGTTTACAATGTTTACTCAGGCATGTGTGTCCAAATATTTAGGAAAACAAGTGCAGGCCTTATAGACCCCTTTTCACATTGTAGGGAACATGTATATTTCTATCAATACATCAGACTAATTAATCTATTGGTGTAATTTTCTTTTCTGATGGCAGAACAGGAATATAAATTCAGAGTTCCAGATAAAAGGGGTATCGAGATAACATTTTTCTTATTTCTGCATAAAAAACACATGTGGGTACCCATTAGAAGCGCCCCAATGAGGTGCTTTTAATGAGTATTCACAAGATAATTATGTTGTGATGGAGAAATAAGAAAAAATATCAACAATTTTAGGTCAAAAAAAGTGCCTTATCTGGAGCACTGTATAGGTGTTGTTTTTTTTTTTTTGTTGTTGTTGTTTTTTTCATGGCAGAACAGGAATATAAAATCATGTATAAAAACAGAGAATTGGAACAGCATGTTTATTGCATATACACATTCAGCATACCTGTATTTATCAAAACACTGAACAGGTCCATTTGACTATCACAATCTGGTGTTCTGTCTTAACCCTGGTCCTGCTGAATCTGGATATACCCTGCTTTGCAAATAGTGCAGATCCAGATCAGTTGGCTTCTGATCTGGATCTGCACAATTTGTCATAAAGTATTTGAATTTGTATGAATAACTTGAAGTAATCTGATTGGCTGAAAATTAGGAGTGGGCGTGGCATTTTAATTTATTCAGCATGACAAGGGTTAAAGGGTTGAATTGTAGTAATATGGACTTTGTTCAAATTTTACAATAAGTATGCTTGGCAGCTATGTTCATTGTCCAAAACCATGGTCATGTTTTATTTATGAAATGTACATAGCTCTATTTCAAAGGAATATCAGATAAATATTTTTTTTTATTTCACCACGAAAACATGTTGGTACTCATTAGAAGTGCCTTGCCAAGGTATTTCTAATGGGTACTACAACAGGTTTTCATGGAGAAATAAAAAAAATATTACACTACAACCTCTTTATAACAGGGTTCGTTATAACACGGTTTTGGATATAACACGGTTCAAAGACGGATCCCAAAAATGTATAGATATACTGAAGAATACGGTTTTTGATATAAACACGATTCAAAGACGGATCCCAAAAATGTATAGATTATATTGAAAAATGACCATAAATCTATACATTTTTGTTTGGATATAACACCGTTGTTTAATTAACACGGTTTATGCTCTGAATCCCAACAATAGTGTTATAACGAGGTTGTGGTGCACTACTTTTCAGTAGAGTTATGATGTATCTTCTCTATTATTATTGTACCATTCTACCATCAGAAAAAAATGAGAGAGAAAAAGCCAGTGAAGCTGTACAACAAAAAGCCCTGGTAAAAGCAGACTGTGTCTATACAATTTCATTAAAAATGTTAAATGAATATCTAAGCTCAGTGGAAGATAAAAGAGTGAATACTTTTTTCAACTATTACTTTTTTCCCCTGAAAAATGTGCATGCCATTTATCTTTTTTTTTAAATTAACTAGATACCAGTATGTGCATATGTAAAACATTATGCCCTCTACCAAGCTTGTCCCTACAAAAAAGGACAAAGTTGAAAAGGGACATAACTCTCACAAAATTTATCCCATTTTTTTTTTCAAAAGCTAATCAGGTGATCTACTCCCCAAAAAATGGTTTTCACAAGAAATGTCAAGCCCTATTTTCTGGTAAAGTAAGAAAATTTGTTTCAAAATGTCATCTACAAAACATTAACTAAATAAAGAGTTTATTTTCAACATTAAACTGAACAATGACACTAATATCAAATTAACCCTTAAAGTGCCAATCACAAACCCTTAAAGCGCCAATCACAACTGCAGATGATGACACTTTTAAATATATGTTTTTTGTTTATTTTTCTTAGAAAATAAGTTTTGACATTTCATGTAAATCATCTGCCAAGCAGACAATTCACATGAAATTTCAAGGCTTATTTTCTAAGAAAAATATTTTTTTAGAATGTTATCTGCTACAAATTTTGCTTGGCACTTTAAGGGTTAAGGGCCTTAAGGCCAAATCTATCAGAAGATTTGTTTGACGACAGAAAATATGGCTGTAAAGTGTTATTTTTACAAACATAAAATAATTCCCCTGGATGTTTTAAATGAAAAACGAAAGCTATATTTTCAGCATGTTCAGTATTCTTTACTATTCACTGTATCTTTGATCTCCACTAGAAAACTGAATATAACTCCAAGGTGTCTGCCTTTACCTAAGGGCTGGCTATCAGTGACGTAACTATGAGTGTTTGTCCCTTTTTCTTCTCAGTATACAATATATTCTAATCATGAGATCTGATTCTGCAGAAGTACCCTACACGAGGACAGCTGTTACTTTGAGCAGTACTTGAATATTCTGATCAGTACTTGACTGTTATGAGCAGTACTTGACTATTTTGAGCAGTAATTGGCTCTAATTAGCAGAACTCGACTATTTTGAGCAGTAATTAACCATTTTGAGCAGTACTTGACTATTTTGAGCATTATTTTACCATTCTGAGCAGTACTTGACTATTTTTGAGCAGTATTTGACTACCAGAGTTCTCATTAGGATTTTGAAAGCAGGAGTTTAAGAATCCATCTCTGAGAAAAGTTGGAGTTAAAATTGAAAAATAGGAGTTTGACCTAGAAAACTTGGAGTTTTCGGCAAAATATGAAAACTTAATATTTAAGGACTGTCTGGACAACTTCATTTTTCAACATAGTTAACCTAGACCACTGAGTGTCTGGTAAAGATCCAAAAGCTTTTGGGGCTTAGGAAATAGTGACAGGACTTCCATTAACTTCCAGACTCAGGAAGTCCCAGACTTCCTACCCCTCAAATTTGGAAGTCCAACAGGAAAATCTAGGAAGTCCAACTTTTTTCCCTGCTGCGGCGGTCTGCCCTTTCTTTAGTAGAACAGAGGTTCTTAATTCAGTGTCACACAGAATCATCATGACTTCTCTTAGATGTGTTTTAAACATATCCTTATCGCTTATTAAAATTCGATCGCATCTTTTTGGAAAGCCTGTACTTGTATGTCAGACCTTAGAGAAAGCATCAACATTGGTCCAACTTCGCGTTCGTTTCAAAGCCCAGAGAAAGAAAAAAGGAAAAGAAAATACATGAGAGAAAACACCCAAAACATGTTTTCTTAAAAACAAACTATGCTGAAATTATTTTGCAGAAATGTATTTAATGAAATATTTGCTCGGATTGAAGCTGATCAACACGAGCGAGCGAGTTGCTTACTTCACAAAAATTGCGGAAAAACGGCGCCGACTCGTGCAACAACAAACAAATAAAAGGCAGCTCTCGATGAGTTACCAACAGCAATACGTTCGTTCGCGGAGAATAGCAAGCAAAACCATCGCAATTCGCCTATATTTAGGCTTACTTTGCGTCTTTTCCGCGCTGGTAAACAGCGCAGCCGGAACAAGGCTACGAATTTAGAAACGGGTTTTCCGAAAATTTTTGACGAAAAATATGTTTTCTTCTCATTTGAAAAATTGCTTTTGTTGTCATGACAAACATAAGCTTCTAAATTCGAATAGATTTAAATTTTCGTTCTGTGCATAATTGTTATTTATTTATTTAATTTCACTCGGTAACTCCCGGAAGTGTTGAGGTGTTTTCAGACGATACACGTTCTTAGCAAAATAATAATTTAAGATTTAAAGACGTGAATATTTAAAAATAATAATGACTTCACCGAATATTTTCGGGTGTCGCAGAAGAAAGTTTAATTATACAAACATCAATTAATCAACTCAGCACGCGTGACAAATACACACAGTGATCACGCAGCCATCAAAAGGGTGCCGACGCTTGACACCGATGTCAATAAAACTCCCGCAGGCAGAAAGTGGGACGTCCTTAAAGCTCAGTCAACACAGGTAGCGAATTTCCAATAAGTAGGCGGGGCAAACATCATACAACTCGTTAAAAGTGGGCGGGCTTTTTGACAATTTTTGGACATCTCGGGTATCGATTTCGACGGACAAAATTTCGGAAGTCCGCGGTACGTCTTTGAAGTTCAGTTTGGACCTCCGGTGGCAATATCTAGCGTAAATGAGAATCCTCGGAAGGAAATTTTACGCGTACAAAAGCAAAACTAGGCGTAAAAATACGCCGGATTCGGCGTTTCCGAGAACTCTGACTACAGTCAAACCTGTCCTAAAGCCACCTGTATTAAGCAATCATGTGCCTTTAAGGGCATTTCAGATCCTATTAAAGGCAAAAATGTGGAAATCTACCTGTATTAAGCAAGCACCTGTCTTAAACCAGTTTTTAGCTTTCCCATAGATGCTTGCTTGACTATTTAACTATTTTGAGCAGTACTTGACTAATTAAACAAATACATCAATATGTATAGCTCTACAGTATAGATATTTTTCTCATTCTCCAATAAAACATGGTATGGATGCCTATCTGAAGCACCTCAGTGAGGCTCTTCTAATGAGTACCCACAACATGTTTTTGTGGAGAAATAAGAAAAATATTTACTTGGACACTCCTCCTATCTCAACCTATGAATATGTTTTATATAAGTGCCCATGAAAACTTTCTACAGAAAAAGCATAATGCTTAAATCTTGAAGGAATACTTTACCGTATTAATCCGCCTATAAGACGGGGATTTTTTCCCAAAAAAAAGCCCCCAAAAATCCAGACCCGTCTTATAATCGAGGTCTTTGGCCATATCGGTATTTTCGGCAAAGTCCGGTGGTGCCACTGGGTCACGGAAAATGCCGATCTTCGAAACCGGTAGAAGGATATAATGTTTACCTTCGTCCCTTGATAGAAATAGCAGCAAGGTAATTTTTAGGTGAAATACCGAATTTTTCTGTGTATTACTCGCACCCGTGTATAACACGCACTGAATATTTGCTAAATAGTTTTGAAATAAAAAAAAAGATGTTCCTATGTAAAACACAAAGAATTTATCCGTGCATTATTTACTAAGTTACCAGATACTAAGTGTGTCAAATTTCACTAGAATTGAGTTGAAAATGGCCGAATTCGGAAGGTTTAGAGTAGAAACAGGCCGAATTTACGATAATGCTAACTGAATTTTCATTGTGCAGCTCTGTTACCATGGGCCTCAGGCAACTTGATGTAGTGTAGGCAGTTCTTTGCTTCCCCACTGCAGACGCTATGACAATAAAAATGTAGTTATTTCTTTTGTGTTCTCATAATTAACACCTTCTTTGTGTCACTTTGTGTCACTTTCTTAACTGAGACGTGAAATTATCAACTCAGTGCCTCAGGGCAATGCAAACAACAACCTAAGTCGACTAGTTGTCATTCTGACTGCCAATTAACCAATTAAGTGCACAGATGTATGCTGGTAGTTTTGTTGTTTTTTTTCTTTATCATAAACATTGTTTATTTCAAACAATTTTTTTGGTAAGTTGGAAGAAAAGTTCCAAAAAAAAAAAAAAAAGATAAACATATGGTAAGAAAATAAAAGATAAAATGCAAATGACCGATATACCTACCTCAAAAGCCCAGTTGGTTTTGTTTATTATCACTAATTTTAATAATTGCAAAAAATTAAATACTTTTTTATTTTTTCAATGTATGATCGTTTGTGCCAATATTTATGTTCTACCAAATTTATTTCCTATTTTGAACTACAATAAATCAGTTGTGCAGGCTGATTTATTCAAGTTACGGTGTGAGACTTGTCAAAGTCCGGTAATCAATACAGATTCATATGCATATGCCTGTTTGAGTAGTTTCCCTTTGAAGAGATCACATGATCAGCAAAATAAAAAAGCGTAAACAAAAAGAGCATGGACATAAAAAGGATATCAAATTACTGCAAATCAGATGGAGTTGCTTGTTTTGAGCCGACAGAACCATGGTATGGGCGAGATAGGTATAAAAAATCATGAATATCTCATAGCAATCATTCTATTTCGCATTTTTACCGGGCGATCATGAATGTCATGAGTTTTCGCGACCGATTATCTTGGCGATTTCTGTCCCGATTTTGGTGTTCCTATAAATAATACACATCGGATTTTTGTAAACGTTTTCTGGGTAAATAAGGTGCGTGTTATACACAGTTAAATACGGTATGCATGCTTGTAAGTGGTGTTGGAAGTTTTTTTAATTGTACTTTAGGATTTTCTGAGTGGCAGGGAATATCTCCGACAGGCGACTTTTTTTAACCCGTCTTATAATTAAGTAAAAGCAAAATCCTGCCTGGAAAGGGCCCAAAAACAACCCCCGTCTTATAAACGAATCGTCTTATAGGCGGATTAATACGGTAACCCTAGTCATGCTGAACTTGAATATGCTCTGTCTTTGCAAACAGTGTAGATCCAGATCAGTTGGCTTCTGAAAAGCCAACTCATCTGGATTTGCACTGTTTGTCATTAAGTATGTGAACTTTTATCATTAATCTGGATCAAATAATCAGACTGGCTGAAAATTAGAAGTAGGCAGGGCATCTTAATTGTTTCAATTGTGTGCAAGGGTTAAAGGTATGTGTGCATGTGTGTGTGTATGGGTGTGTGTTTGAATTTTCTTCTTATCAGCATTCCTAAATAATACTTCATCCTAGATTATTGATACAGAAGATAGGGATATTAGATATCCTTTTTATTTCTCCAAGAAAATACATATTTGGCAGGGCTCCAGATAAGACATTATTCCTATCAAAAAGATATAAAGCACCCAATAAACAGAAATGCATGAAGCAGTGAAAACACATCAGTGTTCAAATTTAACTTTTTTGACAGCTTGCTAAAATTAGCAAGTAGCATTATTTTTTACTTGCTAAACCTTTCAGCCACTTGCTTTTTTACACTTATAAATACTGTTAAATGTGGCCTTAAACCTTAGCACTCTGGGTAAAAATTTCAGCAGACATTTTAAAATACTTGTCTTATTTTTCCCATAAAACAGGTTTTGACATTACATGCAAATTGTCTCCTATGGAGACAATTTGCATTTAATGTCAAAACCTGTTTTATGGGAAAAATAAAAAAAAAAAAAATATCATCATTGCTTTTGGAAAAGAAATTGCAAAACTTCAGCAACAATGCCTCAGGTTCCGCAATTAAACAGAATCTTTCCAACTTGCTAGAATTAGCAAGTGATGGAAATTGTAGCTTGCTTTTTGAGGAAATTAACTAGCATTTAGCAAGTGCTAAAATTGATCCCTGCACATTTCAGCCTCAGTGTAGGAATCTTGAGGATTTTTTTGACAAAACAATGAAGATTCTGATCAAATCAGAATGCAATAACACAACTGGACAAACTGGTTCTAAACTCTACTTTTTATATTTTTTTCTGCTTAATTTTTCAAGACAACGTTTTTATTTTCTCAAAACATCTTCAGTGACAAAGTTGTTGTGGGCAACCTCCGCAAACTTATCCAAAAGGCCCACCACAACCTCTTTATAACATTATAGTTGAGGTTCAAAGCATAAACCGTGTTAGTTAAACAATCGTGTTTATATCCAAACAAAAATGTAAAGATTACATAGATTAAAGACCATTTATGGTCTTTTTTCTATATCATCTACACATTTTTGGGATCCATCTTTGAACTGTGTAATATCCAAAACCCTGTTCTAATGAACCGTGTTATAAAAAGGTTGATGTGTACTAGTTTCAAATCAATTACAGATTTTCTGCAAATTAACTGACAAAATCTTTATTTTACAAGATCCAGTCATTTTTCTAAGTCTGCCTTTGTCAATCATGTCATAGTAATGTAAATAAAGTTGGTGAAAAGCATGCTTGACACGGGTATCTATAGAGTTATTGTACCGTATTACTAACTCATAGCTCTACATAAGAACAAAGTTTAAACCAATCAGGGCCCAGTTGTTCAAAGTGTCGTTAGCTTAACAAGCTCGTTAAGGGTCATTTCGTTAACTGTTTTAGGGGATTCAATATACATTATTCTGATATTTTTTGCTGAAAAAATGTGAAGAGCTTTTGCAGTGCAAAAGCTACTCACATATTTTCAGCAAAAAAATTTCAGCACATTTGCATATCACTCGATGTAAATTTTAACGAATCGTTAACTAACGACATCGTTAGCTTTGAACAACTGGGCCCAGGCCAATATTTTTTTCTTATTTCTCCATGAAAATATAATGTGCATTCATTAGAAACACCTCAGTGCGGAACAGAAAATGTTTTCACTGAAGAAATAAGAACTTACATGCATTTATCTGGATAAATCTCTTATCTACCGCTATGCAGTAAGCTCTAGGTACTTGTAAGTTTGTTTGTGTTGAGGTTTTACTGCCCAGTCAACCCAATGGGGTCATGTCGAGCACGGTCAGTTTACCTGACCACATGTTTACTGGGCAGGCTTAGTCCTCTAAGCGGTTAACCAGTATTGTGCACATTCTTTCGCCAGAAACTGACAACTGCCCTTCTTGAATCAGCGGAAGGGAGAGAATGAGGTACTTGTAAGGACACATAGGTCTAGGTAAGAGTCGGTATCAGGAAAACAGTTTTCTTATTTCTCGACGAAAACATATGTTGTGGGTACTCATTAGAAGTGCCTCGGTGAGGTGCTTCTAATGAGAACCACAACATATGTTTTTGTAGAGAAATAAGAAAAATATAGATACTTTTTGGTTGAAAAAAGCGCATTATCAAAAGCTATGTAAGAAGTTATCCAGACAAATAATTAGGGGATAACTGCATTCAAAATTGTCATTTGGGGAGGTAAATCAGCAGTTTTATGGTCGGAAATTAAGTTTTACAGTGACGCATCAGCAGAGCAATAAAACGAAATTTGCTACCGTAAAACTGACAATTCCCCCCCCCCACTCCCCTCCCCCTCTCCGCACCGCCATACACACACACACACACACACACAAGACACTTTTAAATGCGGTTATCCCCATTCTTTGCATTTATTGTTTTGTTGAAAAAATGTACTATTTGCACAAAACGGCAAGTGCAAGCTGTGTAAAACTGAATGCCAGATAACAAAAAGCAACGTTACGTTACGACGTCAGATTTCCAACAGTATATCACAGAATATACCATCACAAATTTTTACATTATTCAATCAGACATTGTGTTACATACACAAGTGCATTAGAATTTCTTCATATTACTCCATGAAAACACGCTGTGGGTACTCACTAGAAATGCTTTTACTGAGATGGTTCTAATGAGTATCACATCAGAGAACTTGTGAAGGAGTATTTGGTGATAATTCCAGGATAATTTTTCTTATTTCTCCATAAAAAATTATGTTGTGGGTACTCATTAGAAGTACCTCACTGAGGCGCTTCTAATGAGTACCCACAACATATGTTTCAATGGAGAACGGGAGAAAATTATCCCAGAATTATCCTCGAATCCTCCTCCTTAACAATTCTTCTGATCACATCATGTTTTTTGTGCAAGATAAATATCTATAATTTTGACTGAAAAATAGTATAAGTTGGGCATCATGATAAAAACTTTTTTTTCTTGTTCATTTTTCATGGTTTTCATTAGGTCATTTCAAAGCAGTACTAAAATCAGTTTTAGCAGAGAAATAAGGAAAATATCAATATTTTCTGGTTGGGGGAAAAGTACCTTATCTAGAGCTAAGATCTTTTCTAGATTGCTTCTACGGAGATTTTTTTTATTTAGAGAGGCTACTTTTTTTAGGAAGAAATAAGAAAACAAAATTAGCTTATCTGGAGCCCTGTTACCATATTTGCCCTCAACATTTGGATAACTTAACACCTTGCTATACTTATCCTAACCTGAAATGTTACAACCATTTTGCTGAATAGTATTCAGGTTTTACCCTGATCAAACTCCTCCTTTAGAGCAGATTGATCTGAGTCTACACTGTTTGCTATGTCTGTCCAAGCAGAGCTCTCACGAGGACTTTGAAAACAGGAGTCCCTATGCAATTTTCTTCAAAAAGGAGGAGTCCGGACTAATTATATATTTTTTCTGAGCATTTTATTTGAAAAATTGGGCTCCGTATTTGGAGTTTATGAGACCCCTGCGAAGTATTTAATGTAAAATCATATGCAAAAATGATCAAGGATGCCTGCCCAAATAAAAGATATCCTCTTTGGCAAAACACTCTTTGTTACGTCACTGATGCCGACCAACTTCTGACACCACCATAAAACTGATTCAGCCAATGAGCCAGATTCAATGCTGTACAATAATTTAAATATATAGCTCTAGATAAGGCATTTTTTCAACCAATAAGGTATCAATATCTTGCTTTAACCCTTGTCCTGCTGAATTAAGATGCCACGCCCACTTCTAATTGTCAGCCAATCAGATTCCTTGATCCAGATTGTTGATATAAATTCACATTATAAATGGCAAACAGTGCAGATTCAGATCAGTTGGCTTCTTTAGAAGCCAACTGATCTGGATCTACACTGTTTGCAAAGGCAGTGTATATCCAGGTTCAGCAGGACAAGGGTTAATTCTCCGCCAAGATGCTGTGGGTCCTCATAAGAAACCCTTCAATAAAGTGCTTGTAATGAGTACCCACAAATTTTGTGGAGATATCAATGAATTTACATGTGAGTTATTGAAAGGCGAGTGATGAAATATCTGAACTGCATATCTACAATTGTTAATAAACAAGTCATAGCTCTAAGTGCAACTGGCATCCAAACATTTCCTTTTAATTTCTCCATGAAAATAGTTCAAAACACATGTTGTGGATACTCATTAGACGCACCTAAACGAGGTCATAGCTCCAGAAAAAATTGGGTATCAGGTAAATATTTTACTCATTCCTGCAAGAAAACATATGTTGTGGGTACTCATAAAAACTGCCCCATCAAGGCATTTCTAATAAAAACCAACAACATATGATTTTGTTCAAAAATAAGAAAAATATCTGGTCCCAGTTGTTCAAAACTAACTATGTCGTTAGTTAACATATCGTTAAAATTTTTATCATTAAATATGGCATATAAGCTAATATTTTTGCTGAAAAAAATGTGAAAGCTACTCATATTTTTCAGCAAATATACTTGTGAATTTGATATTGTATTCACTAGAACAGTTAATATTTTGACCACTAACAAGCTTGTTAAGCTAACAATGCTTTGAACAACTGGGCCCTGGTTTTTTGGGGGGTTTTCTAACCCACAACAAGTATTTTCATGGTGAAATAAGAAAAATATCAACACTTTTTTGTTAAAAAATACCTTCAGAGCTATAAACTGTGCAATGTTTAGTCAATACTAAACCATCTACAGTGCTTTTCCAATCAGGCTCACTGGGGTTCAAGAATTATAACTTCGTCAGATGCCGGTGAAAAAAAGGAAAATATTCACTTACTGTATCCATGCCCCGACTGACTCAGCACCATATCTCCCTGACTAGCAGCACTAGACCGAGTACCAGAAATCCTCTTTTTTACTGTTTGACCTTTAAGTGCCCAGTTAGGCTCATCCTTATCTTGTTCTTCAAGAGGCAGTGATGCTTGCGTGTCAAATTTGATCATCATATTTTCATCTAATCCAGCAATATTTGAATCACCTGAAATATTCATTGTTGCAGCACCACTAGAGAATGCACCCGCACTCGCGAAATCTATAGTTTGTCCTTCCATTTTCATGGGGTATCCAAGCTTTGGTTCAAACTGATCATTGGAAATATTGGAAGTTGAAGATTCTGAGTCTTTAGGAACAGGTGATGCGGTTGATCCGGTAGTGGAGATTTGTGATGATTTCATTATACTAGGTTTTAGTTTCTTCTTAGCACTTAGAGATGCACTATCTGACTGTACACTGTCTTCACTTGCTTCAACTTTCACCGAATCAGGATCAGACATTTCAGTTTCGTTTTGACTTTTTATGGGTTCACTTCGAGGGCGTTTTGTGGCATACGGTGATGCTCTAACATTACTGGCAGCTCCTTTTGGGCCCATAGTGCCGTGTGCCCTCTGATGAGATACTGGTATGGGGTCTGGATCTGAAAGAATTTCTGTTCCTGGGTGGCTACGACCACCAGCTGGAGTAAATGTGGCCTCAGTTCCATCATCAAACCGGCTAGACAACTTACCACCGGAAGAGAACTGTTTCTCTTTATCCGAACGCTTCTTCCGATGATGTCCTGGAATTCCAAACAAATGAATAAATGTCTACAGCCGTGATTTATTTACAGTTTGGTTCTACTGAGTCCCAAGGACTAGGTTGTTTAAACCAATCAAGTCCCATGATAAAATCATGAGTCAGAATCATAATTTAGTGCAGTTTTCTAAGTTGTATTTTGTGAGTCCAGGGACTTGTGTATACAGAGTCCCAGAGAAAAATTTTTGGGATATAAAGCGGGACTCGCAGGTAAAAAAAATCAATGCTAGAGCTCCAGTTAACCATTGCCGTGCTGAAGAAATTATGCTGCCATGCCAACATCTAATTTTCAGCCAATCAGATTACTTGATCCAGGTTGTTGATACAAAGTCACATACTGACAAACAGTGCAGATCCAGAGCAGAAGCCAACTGATCTGGATCTACACTTTGCAAAGGCAGGGCATACACAAGTTCAGCAGGACCAGGGTTTTAAAAGGAATCCTGATAGTTTTTCTTATTTTTTCAAATTATGGGTACTCATTAGAAGTGCCTCATTGAAATGCTTCTAATGGGTACCCATAATATACATTTTTTGTGTAGAAATAAGAAAAACATGAAAATATTTTTGTCTTACAAAAATGCCCTGTCTAGAGATCTGGGCCCAGTTGTTCAAAACTAATGATGTCGTTAGTTAATGTATCGTTAAAACTTTGATCATTAAATATGGCATATATGCTAATATTTTTGCAAAAGCTACTCATTTTTTCAGCAAAAATACATGCGAATAAGATATTGTACTTATTAGAACAGTTACCATGTTGACCAATAATGAGCTCGTTAAGCTAACAATGCTTTGAACAACTGGGCCCTGAATGTTAGCATGCTGAAAGACCTAATGCTCTAAGGTAAAGAATAATGGACAAGAAAGATAAAGTAATGTTTGTTTGTTTGTGTTGAGGTTTTACGGCCCAGTCAACCCAGTGGGGTCATGTCGAGCCCGGTCAGTTTACCTAACCACACGTTTACTGGTCAGGCTTAGTCCTCTAAGCGGTTAACCAGTATTGTGCACATTCTTTCGCCAGAAACTGACAACTGCCCTTCTTGAATCAGCGGAAGGGAGAGAATGACCGTAGAAAATATTTCATGATCAATCTCCACGAAAGAATGTTGCCGACCTCGGCGGGGGTTGAACCCGTGACCTCCTTGTCTCCAGTCGGACGGCGCATCCAACCGAGCCACTGAGGCCGGCCATATAAAGTAATGTAAAGTAATGGACAAGATAAAATTAGGAAAAGATGGATAATTCTTGAAATGCTAAGGCCAGTTAAAAAAGAATAAGTGTTTAGGGTAACCCTATCCTCCCCAATTTTCCTGGTGAAACCTAGCAATTTTTTTCATGTTTTCTTAAAAAACAAAACAAAAAAAACATGAAAAAATATGTCTTCATGAGTTTAAACTATTTATGCTAACTATTCAGAAAAGTAGGTCTGTTTAATCAGTGGAGACCCAAATCAAACTGTTCCTATAGGAGCAGTCTGATCAGGGCCTCCGCTTTTTGCCATTCTATCAGTACTTTTAGATACATAAATGGGTTGTCAGACTTCATAAACTAACTATTATGTAAATTATGGTGTTGTCCAAATATATTTGGAAATTGTGGTATAATTCTACCTAGCTAGCATTCTACGTAAATCTACATCGGACCGTCATCGGCCCGTCAGCTACCCTGACGGGCCGATGACGGCCGGATATAGATTTACGTAGAATGCTGACTGGGTACATTAAAAAAAAAAAAAAAAAAATCTCTACCTACCCTATTCTTACTATTCACTTTATTCATATAAAAAATATTTTGGAATATTTATATCTGTTACAATTTTGATTGATGCTGTATGGTTTACTAAACCCTTGAAATGTTAATCACAAATACTGCAGATGCCACACTGAAATTATTGGGGGGTTTTTTGTTGTTGTTGTTTTTTTGTGGTTTTTTTTGTCTTTTTTTTTTTTTTTTTTTTTTTTTTTGCTGTTATTGTTGTTTCAAAGAAAATAAGGCTTGATGTTGTCAAGTCTTATTTTCTGTGAAAATAACAAATATATATATGTGTTTGAGACGGTATCTGTTACAATTTTTAACTGTTTCTGTATGGGTTAAGTTCCGTTACAGAAATGGCTGGCAGCTGGAGTGGCTGAAAAATCAGACTTTTTTTTTTTTTTTTTGCGATAAGCGAAGTGGGATAAGAGTTTTAGATCTTTTGGAGTGCAAATAAATAAATCCACTAAGTTACATACTTTTAAGACAGAACCCCAAGAACTGTGACTTAATATCATCGTGGTCTTCAAGGAAGTACTTCCCACTCTCAGTTCCAAGATGGCTCAAAGTTCCGTCTGCTATGGAGGCTGTAATGAGTATCGATTCTTCACCTGTCGTAGAATTAAGTTGTTCAACCTGAAATGATAGATGGGCATACAACAGATAAGGCACTTTTTTCATCCAACAAACGCTGATATCTTTCTTATTTCTCCACAAAAACATATGTTGTGGGTACTCATTAGAAGCGCCTCGGTGAGGCGCTTCTAATGAGTACCCACATATATTTTCGTGGAGAAATAAGAAAAATATTACGTGGATACCCCCTCTTATCTGTAGCTATGGATGGGGACATAGCTCTAGATAAAGCAGTGTTTTCCACAAGAACCGGTGTCCAGCGGTCGGCGATTTCACCGACTTCTCAAAAATGAAAAACTGGTTACTTTGCTATAAAAGCTCAGGGATCATTTTCTGGCGCGATTTCGCGATATTCTCGCATTTTTTTGCAAGAAATCGCATCAAAATTCCTGGAGTGAGAAAAAAAATCGCACGCTGAATTTTTCTCATTTCGGGCCATTACGTTCCTATTTTGCACATGCGGCTCATTTCGAGACTATCAGACTGTTCTGTTTGACCGGTTTCTGAATTATTGTGGCGCCAAAATTCATTACGCATACGACCGCAGGTAACCATTCATTAATCTGTATCACTGAAAAGCTTTATCGTAAAATTTCAATTTCGGTCTCTGGTTTAAGTAAGCGCTTTTTTGATCGCTACCTCGAGTCAGCAAAAAAAAAAAAAAATGTCCGCCGACTCGGAAAAAGAAAGAAAGAAAATTATCCGCCCCGAAGCCGTCCAGTCGGGATGGCAACATGTTAAAGTATCATGTTCGAGCACAACCCAGCTCGACTGAAGCGGTCACGCTCTCCTCCCCTGATTCGGATGACGATCAAACACGACCGAACTGCCTGATGAATACCCTTATTCAGCTGTTTGCATTTTGTTACGAGCCAGGCGTAACGAGAAAGAAATGAAAGGGAAACCAGCATCAAGCTTTAAAAGTATTTACAGTATGTGTTGATAACAAAAAATAAGAAAATGTGCAAGACAGAACAAATTCTGTCCAGTCTCAAGGACACATAATTGAAATTCCATGAGTCCTATGATAAAATCATGAGTCTGTAATATATTTTAGAGCAGATATCTACTGGTTTTTGTGAGCTCAGGGATCTTCTATTTTGTGAGCTCAGGGACTCGCTTATATAAAAATTTGTGAGTCCCAGAGAAAAATTATGAGTATATGAATCGGAACTCTCTGGTAAAAAAAACATTGGCTAATGTCACAAAATCCCTACGAAATATTCCAGAAGAATTTCTGAAACAAATCCTTTAAATTGCAGTTTCTGATCCCACAATTTAAAGTCTCTGAATTCAGGGTTTAATTCCAGAATTAATGAAACATTGAAGTAATCCAGTAAAGAATGAAGGTGTACAAAGATGCTCATATGAAAATCTTCTCTCCTTATAAAATATCAAAGCATAATCTAAAAAAAATTACAGTACTAAAGGCATCACTTATTATCCAGCATTTATCAAGAAAAAATTAAATGTTCTGTGACATGCAAAAAATAGCTTAATCTAGAATATTCCATCTGTAAATTCCAAAAAGAATATAAACAACTTGTTATTGTAAACATGATTTTCCAGAAAGTTCAAATTTATATATAAACACTTGCAGTAAACATGAAAATGATGATACTTAAAATAATCAAACACCCTATATATAACAATTTTATTAACCTGATTTAGAGTACATTACAAAATAAGGAATAATAATACTAATTACTTATACATACAATTCTGATACAAAATCTGACCTTTACAAAAAAAAAAAAAAAAAAAAAAAAAAAAATCTCACTCAGTTTGTCTGAGCGAGCAAAAAAAAAAAATCTCACTGAATTTGAAAATCTCTCACTGTTTTTGTCCAAGTGGGATTTTTTCTCTCACAAAAATCCGGGGCCAGAATAATCCCTGAAAGCTACACACTTTTACTGGGCTGTCTATGAAAACAGTATTACTGTGAAAAAGGCCAGTACTTTGGGTTTATTTCCTACTACATGCAATTTTATAGTGTTGGAGTTGTTTTTGTTTTTTTTGTTGTTGTTTTTTGTTGGTTTTTTTTGTTGTTTTTTTTTTGTGTGTGTTTTTTTTTCTTTTTTAGTTTTTTCTTTTTTTTAACCAAAAGGTACTGCTTGTTCTTATTTCTCCATGACAACATATATTCCATAGTTCTTGATAAGAGAGGATATGAGGTAAATATTTTTCTAATTTCTCCATGAAAACAAATGTTGTGGGTACTTATTAGAAGTGCCTCATACTCATGTTTTACACATTAAAAGCATTCTGTGACTCTGATCTGGGTCTATACTGTTTGCTCAGGCCTGTCTGTCCCAATACTTAGTATTATTATCAGTAATCAGTGCTTTAGATAAGGTTTTAATCATTTTGGTATTTTTGGCTACTTTTACCCATCCATTTCGCATTTAATTGGGTATCAGGATTTTTTCTTTTAGATACCCTGTTTGTTAATGGGTCCAAAAATTACTGATTTTTGGGTATTTACCCCAAACATTTTATATGAATGGTTTTTTTAGAAATTTTAATTGGGTAAATACCTACAAAAACAGTTTGTGTGAAAAAAAAAACCACCTTATCTTGTGCTACAGTTGCAAGATTTAACTAGGATGTGCAGTCGATAGCACACCATTGAAAATCCCCATGCTCCATGCTAATATTGCTAACAGTATGACAGATGGGCAGACAGATGGACAGACACGCTCTCGCACACCCTTACCATGAAAGGAAGTCATGTGACAAGTTTGGTTAAATTTCGTCAAGTGGTTTGGGAGGAGATAGAATGCTGTTAGATGGACAGGCGCGCGCGTGCATGCATGCGTGGAGAGGATGTGGTTATGGGGGAAGGGCCATATCAAAACTTACCAAATGCTGTATCTGATTCCTCAGCACAGCTTTCATGATGATTTTAAATCCTGGTATTTCTTTAATCACATCCAAGTCTGCTGTCTGCATCTTGTCAGATTGGTTAGTATCTCTTGACCTATGAGAATTATCAATACTAGGTGGGAAATGGAGGCTGAAAGGAGAAAAAATATTACGGTATTATTCCATTCTATTAAAACTTGGTGTATGAAATTTTACCATAGCATTCTTTTCTGTAGTTCTAGATAAGGCCTTTTTTATGAACATAAAAGTTCTGATATTTTTCTTATTTCCCTATGAAAACATACGTTGTGAGAACTCATAAGTAGCGCCCCAACAAGGTGCTTCTAATGAGTACTAGAATGTTTTCATGCGGAAATGAGAAAAATATGTGGATACCCCTCTTATCTATTGATATGATTTTAGTGGATTATATGTGTATACCTCCAGATAAGGCACGGTCGCACTTCTTCTCAAATCAACCATCAACTACTGTGAACAGCAAAGACTGTGCTCAGAATGTATGTATTTTGCTGAGGTCTCTGTCTTGGTTGGTCACACTCAGTTGTTAACCTGATATTTAGTGGTGTGGTAATGTTATATGATGTTCAACACACAAAAAGGGCCCTTTTGCAATTTGCTGACAGTGCAGGCTGATCAGGGCCTTCATTGTCCGCTTACAGAATCAATGGATACTGTAGTTACCTGTAGTATATGGCGACAGAGAATGCTCAGATCAGACAGTATGGAAGCACACTGAGAAAAATGAAGTTTTTTAAAAGTAAAACATATTTTAACGAGTAATACTTAACCTATAGATAATGTGCTATTCTCTTCTGTTTTCACACCTTCCACAGAAAAAACGACCTTTCAGTCGTTAATTAAAGTCTTAAACCAGAAGGTCCCTTAGGCAGTTACCTGTGTGACGTAACTCTTCCCGCTCAATTGACCACGTGTCAGTTTCTTTTATGTGTAAAACAATAGACACAATTAGGAGAGATAAGCGAGGGTGGGCGGAGGGAGATAATTGATTATCTATAGGTTAAGTAATCCTCGTTAAAATATGTTTTACTTTTAAAAAAACTTCATTTTAACTTCATAATACATTAACCTATAGATAATGTGCTAGAATTTGCAGAATAGGAGGGAGGTGCTCTCCTAATACTAACACCAATAATATCTCACCACTTCTGGTTAAGACTCAGGAAACTCTAAGGAATCAGATACATTCTAATTCTATATTTAATAGAAAGAATGATCTAGATTCACAAAATAGCATATCTTTAAGGTGTTATGATCTAACAACCTTATATATAATAGTAGACTCTAGAGGAAGCCAGTTCTTAAGTCTCAGAGACCTAACATTGCCCCCCCCCCCCCCCCCCCCGCACTCCCTTGTTTTCTTTTTGGGAAACAACAATTGGCTTCAAAAAGAAAAAGGAGTCATTGAGACATAACATAAATATTCCATCGCAAAGTAAGCTAGGAATATAGAAATATTTTCAAAACAAAATTTGTAAAACAAAAAGCCAAGACCATACACTGTAAGTAGTCTATGTAGGGTCTTGAATAAATAAGGAAAAGTCTACTTGGTGGAGTTTCCTATAGATAACTGACATATGTAGATATTTTTGGATAAAATTCTAGATATGTGAAGCTATGTAATTGTAATAGTCTAAGCTATTAGAATTATAAACTAATTAGATTCTGTTAATTGGAGCGACAGGACAGTTTCCGATGAACAGACACAGACTTAAAATAACCATAATGTATAATTATTTCCCTTTGATCAAATTGAAGAAGGGGAGATAATAAAAGTAGATGGAGTTAACTTAACTATAACTAAGTTATCCATCAGAAGAAAAAGGTATAGACAAACATAATGGTTAAAACTATTGCTAGACTGATTGTATTACGAATTTTTAGTCAAGCAATAAAATAATACAGAGTTTGCATAAAACTGCTGGGAAGAAAAAAACAACCTAAACCATTGATAATTAGTTTTGTCATAGACATATAAAAGCGTTTGATGTCCTGACAAAATAATAAAGAAGAAACTGTCAACATCATAACTTAAGAGTTTGACAGAGAATAAGAGAGATAAGAATAAGGTTGATCGCAGCTAACTGTAAGACGGTCATAGTTTGGCTAAATCTTACCATATTGATAAGATGAAGCAATAATAAATAAGCTGGATAGAATCTTTCTATACCAGAAGAATGCCATGAAAAGTACTCCGGAGTAAATAATCATGGAAATCAAGAAATGTTAAAAAATCCACTTTGAAATGATGAATCAAAATGTTCATAAAAAGAGAAGGACTCAAAGAAAAAGTAATAGTGTGATAATCTCTGAAGAAAGATTATACAATAATACTGATTAATAATCTCAAAAAACACTTAATTTATAAGTTAAGAGATAGTATTACTATTCTATATGCATATTTAAGAATAGTAAGAAATATATGAATACTAAATTAAAATTATACTACGGAACAAAATTCCTGCTATAAATAAAAGGTTAAGCGTAACTATTTATTAAGCAAGGAATTATTAAACATATAACTCGCTATAAAATTACTTGCCCAGAAATTTTATAGATAAATATTCAATCAAATTTTTAGAATTGAATATTAATAGAATAAAATCTATGTCTGCATAATTGGTAATTCCTGAAATTATCAAATTACATACTCGCAAATGAATTCAGGAAGAAAATATATATATACATATATATATATACTCTCGAGATCCATGCGTAAACCATAGAGAGTAATAAAATAATATTATTACCACGATCCCTGACGAAGGGTAAAAACATGTATATGAAAGAGATAATAATTAATTTAACGTCATATAGGTTTAAGATAAAATTAAAAATATTAATGGAATTACACTCCTATAATAAGTCAATGGAATATTAAAGATTCTAGTCTGATTCGGGAAAGACTGTACAGAATTTTATGTATGAAAAGTTACTATGTATTTCACTTAATAACCTATATCCATTGACTTTAACATGAATGGAGCTCTATGAACGATAATAGATTGTTCGGGAATTAGTGACCACTATTTTGACACTAGTTACCCGACATAATGACCGGACACTAGTATTCGTAACTGTTGCCCGGTAAAGTTACAAGTAATTTGACAAATTGATCGGATAGTAGTATTCGTAACTCTAGTCCGATGAAAAAGGGAGATTATATATGAAAAACTGAGCGGGCACAAGTATTCGAAACTTTTTCCCCGATGATAATTAATTATTAGACAAAAATTGACCAGACACTTTCTGTAAATGTTTGCTTGGTGAAAAATCAGAAATAATATAATAATATGACCGGGTATAAGTATCAGAAATATTACTGATACTTTGCCCGGTGAAAAATTTTTAATAATTAGACATAATGGCCGGAAGTTAGTATACGTGACTATTTTGTCCGGTGAAATATGTCAAAAACTAAGTCTTTCCAGAAAATAATTAAATTATTGACTGGAGACTAGTTGACTGGTGACTGTTTGACTGGTGACTGGTGCCTGGTTGACTGGCACCTGGATGACTGGTGACTGGTTGACTGGCACCTGGTTGACTGGTGACTGGTGAAGCTGATTGACTGGTGCCTGGTTGACTGGTGACTGGTGAAGCTGATTGACTGGTGCCTGGTTGACTGGTGACTGGATGACTGGTGGACTTAGACTTTATCGGATACTAAGTACCCAAAGATGCCACCTTGATGGGTCTTACCCCGGCAGTATAGCCATATGGGGTGGGGCTCCCATCAGTAAAGAATTGTCTTATAACCCATCAAGGGTTGACAAGTTCTTTACAATCAGCTTCTCCACCATGAGAATCTTTAGCCAACTGAAGATCTCTGCAAATAAAAGTCCAGGAAAAACATATCATAATTGCTGAATAACCTGGAACAAAAAGAACAAAAAAATTCTGCATATATAAACACAACTATCGAACCGATCGCGCACGAGCGTTGTGCCGAATAGCGAGAGTCGCGAAAATGCATGTGGAAAAAGACCAGTCAAAAAATACATGAGACTTTAATTAACGACTGAAAGGTCGTTTTTTCTGTGGAAGGTGTGAAAACAGAAGAGAATAGCACATTATCTATAGGTTAATGTATTATGAAGTTAAAACAAACTTTTAACCATGTAAAATTGCAGAGCCTTTTCTTGTCAGAAATGCATTTGAAACACAAAAAGACTCAAATTGCACCAATTATTTTTCTGAGAATGTAAGCAGAAGATGGAAACTTGCACGAGTAAACAAGATCCAGACTTTTTTCATGGCATATATTGATCAAAACACAGTGCAAAGTTAACATAAAATGACAATATCAATAACACTCAAGATTAAAAGATAACTACAGACAGCAACAAACTTTGGTTGAATTCCACCCAGTGGTTTAGGAGATAGTGTGATGGACAGATGGAAGGAGGACAGATGCATGGAAAAATAATGTTGTTCTCTCACACCCTTACTATTAGGGGAAGTGATATAGCAAGTTTGGTTGAATTCTGCCCAGGGGTTTAGGAGATAGACAGATGGACAGATGAACAGATGACAGACTTACGTATAGATAAATGATGTTGCTCTTGCACAACTTACCATGAGGGGAAGTGATGTAACAAGTTTAATTGAATTCCACCCAGTGGTTTAGAAGGAAACAGTGGGACAGAAAATGGACGGATAACAGCAGTCTTCGCAAAAACTGCAGGACTGTCTGACAAAACTGGCAAATTTTCAATCTGTCCTGCAGAAAATTTCAGTTTGTCTGACAAATGTCCTGTGATTTCTGGCAAAAAGAGATAGTAATTTGATAACACACAAACCTCCTGTCCTGCAGAAATTTATTTGGCCTGCCAAAAATTTCAGTCTGTTTGACAGCTGTCCTGCATCTGTTGGAAAGATTTCGCGAAGACTGTAACAGATGCATGAATGGACACAGAAAAATAATATTGCACTTGCACACCCTTCCCATAAGGGAAAGTGATGTAACAAGCTTGGTAGAATTCCACCCAATGGTTTAGGAGATAGCATGATGGACAGACAGATGTTCTGACATTTTGGGCCTCAATGTTGTATTTCCATAGGGGCTTATAGGCTACTCAAAAATGTATTTTAAATGGAATAAAGCTCAAAATAACCTCATAATCATATCCAAAATAGCCCCTAAACACTGGACAGACAGACGGAGTTAACAATATCCCCATGACTTTTTTAAACAAGTGATCATGGTGATGGGACAATAAGAAAAATATTATGTGAATACCCATTCTCATCTGTAGATATGCAGACTGTGTGTATAGCCCTAGATAAGAAACTTTTTGTTCAACAAAACCAATAGCTATTGCAAAAAGCAAGGAGTGATCAGAATGCACGAGATAAAAATTATAGACGCCATCTTTGGCATTCTAAATATTCGGTATTTGATCAACCTTTAGCAGCACTTGTTTCTGGCAGACCACAGTGGTGCTCATCTAAGCCAGGAGCCAGTGCATGTAAGCCATCATTAGGTGGCAAATTGGTGAACAGTTTTGTGTTAGAAGAAAGCTTGATCATTTTTGAGAGATTTTGTCAAATTTTCGCAAGAAGTGAAACTAATTCTAAAATATAAAATGTATCACGAAAGGTGAATGCTTGCAGAATCAAGGGATGTATGTCTCAAATTGGAAAGCACCTCACATTCAATGAAGGCGGGAGTCAAATTTCATCATAGCAGAGTTATTATCTTGTGTGTATAGATTTTTGTTTGAGTTGCGGTTTGACGGCCCAGTCAACCCATAAGCGTCATGTCGAGCATGGTCACTTTACCTTCCAAAAAGGCACACAGTGAAATGTTATTTCAACATAGATTCAACAGCATGGTTGTTGAATCGATGTTAGACCATAACTGCTCTACTTATCTCCATACTTGCAAGCAGAGGGTCACGGTTCGAGTCCTGCATCTGGCATCCAAACAGGACAAATAAAAGAACAAGTCAACCCAGATTCTTTAATAGTTCTTTTAATGGTTGCTCCTGGCCAGAATGTTTCATTTTATGCATAATTTTTTGTCCCTGCTGATTCAGCCCATATAAAAAATAAATATTTTTTCTTTGTTATCTCCCTTTAATTAATTGGTAAATTTTGTCCAGCAAAATTAGCGAAAAAATGTGCTTGAAATTTTTATTCTTGCAAGCATTAACAGTTAAATATTTCATGCTAAATATCAGGCGCGTAATATATTTTACCGAATGCAAGGTTTGGCAGTTTATTGTAGTACTTTAAAGCGTAAATTTCTTCACAAAGGTTGATTTTCAGAAAACATGCATGACACTGACGGCCATTTAATTCGAATGAGTAAGGGAGCTAAATCAGAAAATCTTTGGGTAAAATCCCACACCGAAGCTGTACGACAGAAACACAGACCAGATTTTTTTGTAATAAACTGCACATGAAACACGACAATATCAAGGTCTGGGGAACACTAAGTGGCTGCTAACCCCAATTAATGTAGAAATTTATAGACTCTAAGTAGTGGTCTCAGGCAGAGTATAAAAAAGAAGTGGTTTTTGGATCCAATTGTCTTTCACTGCAATAGTTGTTACGTGTTTCAAAACGGGGAAAACACAGTTTGGCTTTATATGTTAATTGTGGTCAAGTAACCAGTTAACCATTTTGATTGACGTCGAATGGATGACCAAACATTATGTGAATATATACCATATTTTAACAGTGTGCGACAAATTATTTTTCATTATTTCGAAAACTGATGCACAGAATACCATTTTTTTTCGGTTTGAGAATTCCCTTAAATGATTTTGGTCAGCATAAAAACTACTTAACATTTACTATTTTGGCGATACTTGCAGAAATTTAGGACATTGTCATTTGCGCGAAAATTTGGTCCCTTCTTTTCTCCGGCCGACATGGGCCTATTTAATTGGCAATATTTCCTTAATAACGGGATATATTTGAAATTCTGGATATGCATTTTGAAGAAGACGCTATAAATAATACGCCTGCAAAAAATATTTAATTCCAAGAAGGATAACGGCTGTTTTTTGGTCCCGTCTTTTTCCGCGCTGTCCCGGCGAATGCAACTACCCCAAAAGTCATACAAATAAACTATTCAAAACTGTGACGAAAGAAGCAAAAGAAAAATCATTAATGGAACCACAGACTCGGAGCTCCGATCTCAGAAGATTAAAATCAGACTTCGGATTTTTAAAACCGATTTGATTAATTTCGACATGCAGTGTGCAGATAACCTAGTGTCGTGCAGTGTCATGAAAACATACCTATATAATGTTGACTCCTCAAACCCCACTTTTATATAGTAAAACTGGGGTTTACAGGGGTATACATTATTTTTCATATTTCTGCTCAAAACATAGATTGTGGGTACTCGTTAGAACCGCCTCGGCGAGGCGGTTCTAATGAGTACCCACAATCTATGTTTTTGAGCAGACATAAGAAAAATATTAGAATTTTTATCTGAATTTTTTTAATATTTTGCTGGTAAATTTTCCAATATATTTGAATAGGCCTGTTTTCGTAATGCGTGCAGTTAGAGAAGGTGAATCCAGAATTATTTCTGATGGGGGTCGATTTGATCAAATTATCGTACTTCCTCTACGTATGCGGAAAGGCAGACCTGAGCAAATTGTGTAGACCTAGATCAGACGCCACAGAATGCAGCATCTGATCAGGGTCTTCACTGTTTGCCACTCATCCATCAATTTTATACACATTCATAGGTTGTAAAATGGACAGTTTTGAATAGTGTGAGGTAAAACGTAAGCGATGTGGATATTTAGGGTAAATACTGGTGTCCCAAATTTATCCAAAAATTCCCATGAAAATGAACTTTTGAGACAAAGGAGTGGGGGTCGACTCCCGGGGGTGGGGGCGGGGGTGTGGGTGGGGATGTACTCTGAATTTTGTCTGCTACATAGGCTGGGCCACTGTATCTAGTGTTTACCCCAAAAATATCAGCCAAACCTCAAATAATATCCCGTACGATATCAGCCATACACCCAAAAAATATCTGTAGATATTATTAGCATACCAATATATATATATAAGTTGGGAAAAGGAGCATAACATCTAACAAAATATCTTTTTGGTAGCACTAGATCCAGAAAGGATGCTGAAATGATAGGCGTTAAACTATATGTTGGGAGTTAATCATTAACAGTGCAAATAATTTGTTTACCAGAGGCCTTTCCGCTTTCGCCTTCTTCAGAGGTTTTCTATTTTTAGAAAAAAAGACATAAAAATGTAAAATTTACGAATAAAAGATATATATATATATATATATATATATATATATATATATATATATATATATATATATATATATATATATATATATATATATATATATATATATATATATATATATATTCCCCTTGCTTTCTTTTTATAAAAGCGTGGTTTTCATTTATTTTTCGTGTAGTTACGCGATTGTATTAGTAATATAAGTGCTTTCAACAGTTTCCAGCAGTAGCTCCGTTTTTTGTTTTCATGGCATTGAACTGATGCACAGCAGAAATAGAGCTCTTAAAACTAAATAAAACAACTATCAATTCAACAGAAGGTTCTAGCCCTGATTCTTATAATACACCCCGAACTTTGATAGACCCCACCCCCGCAAAAAAAAAATAAAATAATCTTTTTTTTTTAAGTGACCCCGATCCCCCCCCCCCCCCCACCCCCACCCCCCCACCCCCACCCCTCAAAAAAACCTGCAAATGGCCAATACCCCCAAAAAATAGCCACCCGCAAAAATAGCAAAATTTAAAAATCTAAACCCCTAAAAATAGTCCTAGCCTTTGTAGCAGACAAAATTCAGAGTACCCACCCCCACGTGGGGGGGGGGGGGGGGTCGACGGAACCCCATGAACCCCCTCTGAATCCGCGCCTGTCACGGTGCACGATTGAATATGTTATATCCTATTCTTTCTATGCGCGTAGTTCCCTTTATATTATGGGTCACTGGTAAAATACAAATATGTTTGACTATATTATAATTGTCTGTTTTGAATCAAGATGAAGACACTTAATCGGTATTACCGTGCGGTGCATCTTTTGCGGACGGCAAATCAACCAAATCCTAGTGATGGGTCTTGTTGCCTAGTGAAGTCCACCTATAGGAAAAAGAAATACAGAAAAAACGTTCGCGAGTGTTTTGTACTTCTGAACGCAGGCCAGCAATTGTGAGATTTCACGAGAAATGCTCCAGGAAATCAATATATGATATGCAGGAAAAAATCTGCTTAAGATACATGTTTGCAGCAAAAAGTAACGATGTTTGTTTTATCAGTTGAAAAGCAAATAGTTTATTTTGAAGAAATAAGAGCATGTTATTGGGTGCTAAACGGTCGCTTACTATTTAAAAAAAAAATAATACTTGTTACGATCGTCTGCGCTTCGGAGATATGGTGCCTTGTTTTACCCAAAATTTTCATATGGGGCACCCTGAAGGGAAATATATTAACAGCAAATCTGAACAAAGGCGCTTTGAACAGCGACACCAAAACCTTTAGCTCTCTCCTTTCGATCAGATTCAGCAGACGACAAACGGATGATATTTTTCTTATTTTCCCAAGAAAATAGGCTTTGGCATTTCATGCAAATTTTATCCTTAACAATTTTCACGAAATGTATAAAACTATTTTTTGGCAAACTTTGAGAAAATATTTTAAAATGTCTCCGAAAATTTTTACCCAGCATACTATGCGTTAAAAGTTTATAAATGCAGCACATTACGAAAACACGCCTATTCAAATATATTGACAATTTTACAACCAAAAACTGGCAAATTTTCAGATAAAAAATTCAAATATTTTTCATATTTCTGCTCAAAACATAGATTGTGTGTACTCGTTAGAACCACCTCGGCGAGGCGGTTCTAAAGAGTACCCACAATCTATGTTTTGAGCAGAAATAAGAAAATTAATATATACCCCTGTAAACCCCAGTTTTATTATATAAAAGTGGGGTTTAAGGGGGTCAAAATTATATAGGTATATTTTCGTGATGAAATGGGACTGGGTCATAAGCTCTGACAACATTACTGCCCTTCCCTTGAAAGTCAGGATAAAATCGTGAATAGCAGCGGGAAAGTGGGGAGTTTTTACTTTTACATTATAAGCGCAGCGTCGGTTATGTAAATGGCGAGGACTCGTCCAAGGCGCTTTTATAGAAGACCCCAAGAGACAGGGAGTCCCAACAGCGGCTGTCTGCTGACAAACAGTCACAGTTCTCTCTCTTCCCCGATGGTCGTGTTAGCGGTTTTGGGGTGGTTTGGTGGAGTTGAAGCCCATAAACCGTTTTCTCGAAAAATAAATCAAACCATCCTGTCAGTAACCTGTAGACATACCTTGTCAAAAAAAGACTTTTGCCTGGCTTTTACCCTGTTTTAAACTGAATACCCTCCTTAGTCGAGTTTCAGTTTTTAAAAGGTACTTTGTATTTTCATTCGAGATATTCCTAGAGAACAATGGCTAAACTATTTGCAAACAGTAGAGACCCTGATCAGGCGCCGCATGCTGTGGCGTCTGATCTGGGTCTGCATTGTTTACCAATTACCCTTTTGCGGAGTCTCCAGACTAAAATGGGATAACTACCTATTTTAGGAAGAGTGATCATCACGAAAACATGCCTATATAATTCTGACCCCCTTAAACCCAACTTTTATATAGTAAAACTGGGGTTTACAGGGGTATACATTATTTGTCTTATTTCTGCTCAAAAACATAGATTGTGGGTACTCGTTAGAACCGCCTCGACGAGTACCCACAATCTATGTTTTGATCAGAAATATGAAAAAAATATCAGAATTTTTATCTGAAAATTTTCAGTTTTTGGTGGTAAAAATTTCAGTATATTTGAATAGGCATGTTTTCGTAATGGTAGTGAAAGATACTGCTGCAGTCCATCTTTAGCTTATTTTCCAAGCTGATGCAAAAAAATTGAAAAAAAAAGAAAAAAAAAAAAAAAAAAAAAAAGAAAGAAAGAAAGAAAGAAAAAGAAACAACCAAAACATTTGTTTCCACTACCCGAAAAAAAAAGTTAACTTGTAAAATAATTCCTTTTCTGCAATATTTTGGAAATTTTGGACCATGCAGAAAATGATGCACTGGAATTTTCACTGTAAGTCTTTCCTTAGAAGACCTCTACAAAAGAAAATTAAAATACAGAGAGAGAGAGAGAGAGAGAGAGAGAGAGAGAGAGAGAGAGAGAGAGCAACAACAGGAGTCATCGTTCCAATTTCTTTTCTTTTTTTTTTTTTCCCCTTTTTTTTTTTTTTTTTTTTTTTCAACAAACTTTACATCCTCGCGCGTAAGACGAAATCCAGGTGACGGTTATTTATAGCCGCGCTATTGGTTGTCGCGATGACGTCGAAGTACTTTTGCTTCAAGATCATCTGTAAAATCTGAACTGGGACATTTGGGGTATTGGCAACAGTGCAGACGCAGATCAGACGCCACAGAATGCGGCATCTGATCAGAGTGCACTGTTTGCTTAAATAACAGGAAGTTACAGGTTGAATGAAACAGTCTTAAATCCCTGTTCAGGACCATTTTCCCTGCCTACACTCGAAGACGATCTACCCATCAGTGCTGTCAGTGCTTTGATTGCATGTTTTGTTATTTTCGTTGTCTTCTTGTGTTCAGTGGATCCTGTGTGATATTGTGATCACCTTATTGGGGAAGAGGGAGCTGGCTGATTTCTCTTTCTTTGATTTGTGTCCTGTGTACTGTCCATCATTGTTTGCTCTTCCTCTGTAGAATTGGTTTAAGTTTTGAGTACGGCCCAGTCAACACTGTTAAGGTCATGTCGAGTAGGTCAGTTAACCTGAATACATTCATAGGGTTTCTATCCTATTTGCGTCCTTAAGTGATCCTGGCATCGGCTATTTAATTTGAATGCTTTACCACAAAAGTTACACCCGTATATAATATACCCTTCCTGTTCGCACAGCTTTTGCGAAATATGCGTCATTTCCGGGAGAGGTGGAGGAAAGCTTCTGGTAAAAGAATGGATGCTGATATGTACGTAGTGCAATTTGTTTGCATTTCTTCAGTTTCCACCCGACATCTGGCTGAAAATAACGCTTAATTTTGTACATTATTATATAAGTATAGCTAACTCCAGTCGAACTTCAATTGCTCGAACTTCTTTGGGGCAAAGAAAATTTGTTCTGGACATGGGAACTTCGAGCCACTGAGGGTTTATTGTAAGGCCATGTCAGAAGGCAAATGGGGTAATTTAGGGATTTCTTTTCTGTCTTCCACAAAATCATGGTATGATGTGTGTACTCATTAGAATCGCCTCGGTGAGGCGATTCTAATGAGTCTCCACAGCATACAATTTCATGATAAATAAGAATTTCCCTAAAATATTCCTAAACATTTTTTTCATCTTGAGCTACTGGGAACATTTCACAGGAACTCAAAAATGAGCTCAAGGGAGGCAACTCTTTCAAAACTGTTTTGGCTCCCTGTGAAAAGGGGTCTAGTCTAAAAGAAAAGAATTGGCTCCCAAGAAAAAAATTAACCCCCAAGAATGAATTTGCAACCCTTGGGAGAGAATTCCGTCCTTTAGAGTAGACTCCATTTCAGACCAGAGAGGGTTTCGTGTGCAGGAGAGCAAACATGAAGTAACAAAAGTTGTCTCCCTTGTCAAACATGGCGGAAAGTCTATCAGCAGTATCCAGTCCCCTTAAATAATCTGAAAGAGAGATCCATTCTTCACATTGCAATTTTGTTTTAGATATGAAATCCTTTATTTGACTATTGAATACATGTATCTGATGTTTAATATGTTTGGTATATATCTAATGATAAATGAAAGCAAAGATTTGAAGCGGACGCTAACGCATACAAGGAGGTATGTAGTCAAATAAAGATCTTGACAAATCATGCATTCTGAGGCCAATTGGACCAAAATCGAATAAAATGTAATAAAATTATTGGTGCTTTAAGGTTTCAAAATTGCTTGTGGGCGCAGCCTCTTTCAATATTTACTTAGATTTGATGACGTTGCAACCCCTTAATTAAACGCGCAAAATCTGAAAAATAATATTTTCAACACTATTTAACCCTTGTCTTTGTTTATTGAAGTTCTTCTTAAACCACAGCCTATATTTAATCTTCCGACAAACGATGCCGTTTTTCGTCAAAAAGATTCTTATTAATGTTTTGAAATATTTAGAAAACCGGTTAAATATTCAAAATGGCAGCGGCTTCTCAAAAGTTCTGAAATCTTTATAAACGCGACTGTCTTTCTAGGTTTTATCCGATTCTGATTAACCCATTTATGCCTAGCGTCCCATAAAAGGGGCGTTAGTAAACAGCGTAGACCCAGATCAGACACCGCAGAACGCGGCGTCCGATGAGGGTCTACACTGTTTGCATTGAGTATAGGAAATTCTGTAAAACATGGTAATAAAACTTAACCAGAGACTCCTTTTACTGGAAATGGGCCGGTCCAAAGAATTAAAGTAGAAGAATCTACTCAGCATAAATGGGTTAAAGTTGTATCAAAATGCTTGGTTTGTAAAATTCTTTCAGCTCATATACCCTCTTCGTCAACATTGTTTTTCCCTTTAAGGAAATATCGTCTCAAAATATCTGGCCTGTAGTCCAGCGGAAGCTTTGAAATGAGCCACAACATGAGAAAACGTACCTTCTGACATGCGTGCCTAACAAAGACTCAAATAAGCCTGCGCATCCTTGCAATCTGATTAGAGTTTTCGTTGTTCGCATGGACAAATTTTGCATCCTCGGCAATGCAAAATGCGCCTAGTGAAGATTCAGATCAGACTGCGCGAATGCGCAGGCTGATCTGAATTTTCGCTGGGCGCACATGCAGTACTTTTCTGACGTTGGGGGGGGGGGGGGGTGGCGGGGGTGGGGGGAGGGATTGGTGCGTTCACATTCAGAGTGTCTGTGGGATTGGGGGTGGGCATCCACATTCAAAAAGACTTCAGAAACTCAGGGATAGAAAAATAAATAAATTAAAAAAAAAAAAAAAAAAAAATGGCATGCTGAATTTCCAAATTGTTGATGCTTTATTATTAATTTCTCTTTTGGATTCAGTAAAATGTAAATGTTTTCAGAAGATTCTATTCATAACACTTATGTTTAAAATTATATATGTTTATTTATGAAGTATGCATAATAGTCATTTTTTTCCGCGTTTATCTTTTTACGGAACTATAGTAGCGTTTGTTTTTGAAAAAAAAAATGCAAACAGCACGGACCATTTCGCGTTATATTCTGTATTATACAAAAGTATGTCTGATAATAAATCAAAAGTAAGTTTTAACATAAAATAAATTTCACTTTTTTTTTTTTCTTCATTTCATTTCCAGGTTCAGTACCTCGCTTGGGGAAGAGAGAGCTAATCTTAGTGCTTTTCGTACGTTTGTTCGGTTTGTGCTTGTTTAGATTTGTCGGTTTCCTCTTCCTCTTGCATGGGGTCTGGGAAGGGCTGCAGTTTGTGACTGTGGCACTCCCTGGACTTTTCTCTTACCTTTTTTGATAATTCACCGTGGTAGCATTTTCAAAGTATATCTCCTTAGATATTGTAGACATTGTAGACAGACACATGTACAAAGTTTTACAGTTCACAATTTCTGAGAACCCAGTTACTGAACTACGAAAATAATAACGTAATCGGGAAAACCAATGTCACTGCATTTTTTTTTTCTAAATAAACAATTGTCTGCAGTGGTTCTGGTGTTAGTCGATCTTTGTGGGCATTGTGGCTGCTCGTTGCGGGGTTTGTCGTCTTTTCCTTTTTATTGTGTTGTATTAATGGGCTCCAGTCTAGCATGTTGATCACCGCGTTTGCGGAAAAAGGAGCCAACTGCTTGCTTTTCGTGGTTTGTAACATGTATGCCATCCGTCGTAGTTTCTGTGATTGTGGCTCTTCATTGCTATCCCAGTGGGTATATGGCGTTTATACAATGTCGCATTAACGTCGATGCAACGTCTTGACGTTGCATCGACGTTAATGCGACGTTGTATAAAGTAAAGACGTTGCATCGACGTTAATGCGACGTTGTATAAAGATAATATGTCGCTCTATATCTTATTATAAGAATAAATTTTATTTTTTTTGTGGATTTTATCGATGTGTAAACTCCAGCGAATTACTCACAATTGAATATAATCCCTGAGGGCTCCATGTTAAGTTTGTGAGTGATTCGCCAGAGTTTACACATAAATAATGGCATTAATAAAATCCACAAAAATTATAATTCACTTCTTATAACTCCAACGTTGTCATCAAAATGCTACACATGTTGTCAAAAATGTCAGTCTTTTGAGACAGTGGAAGGAAAATACCAGTAGATCCCAGGGATTCCTGCTCTAGACTCTATTGAAATGTAAAACTTTTCCTTCAACCAATCAAATGGCCTGAAATGTGTATAAAGACGAGGACCAATCAAACGGCCTGAAGTATGTATAAAGACGAGGACCAATCAAACGGCCTGAAATGTGTATAAAGATGAGGACCAATCAAATGGCCTGAAATGTGTATAAAGATGAGGAGTTGGAATTTTTACAAAATGAATACTAGACATACAACCTTTAGTAACTGATTTAAAAGATGAAATTGCATACAGTGAGCCCCCATTACAATGACAGATTAGTACCCAGAAATGTTGCCATTATAATGAATTTGATGTTGTAAAGAATCTTTACTGAGCAAAAAGGTGTGTAAGAAAGGCCTTGTTTACTAGTAATTTTTATTTCCTTATAGAACATATGTTTTGGATACTTGTTGGAATCGCCTCAGTGAGGTAAATCTAACAAATATCCAAAACATACTTTTTGTTGAATCATTGAATACAATGATATAGCATTTTTTTTTCTAATTGACTGTTGCCTCTTGAGCGAAGGTTTCAGGGTTCATAGAAATACAGGAACACTGAAACACTGGAACACACTGGTAATTACCGGAACACACTTTAATTTTTTCATTTTATATTATTAAAGATCGTATTTATAACTTAATTACTGTCTGTTTGTGTGTTGGATGTTGTTTTTAATAAATTTGATCTTATCATACATTCCAGTGTTTTATAAAAATGTGTTCGAGTCCCTTTATGATAATGTATTTGTAATGTCTTATGTCAATACATTGTTCACTCTCATCATTAATATTCCCTTATGAGGTTTAATGCAAACTAACATGATTATAAAATTAATCACCATCATAATATTTATTATGGTTTATAACTTTTTAATACCAAACTCATCATGACAAAAATTTACCGGATCACACTTCCATATATATAATAATATGAATTATTTAATGCTTAACTGAGCTAAGGTTTATAAAGTATGTTCCCGTGTTGCAAATTATCAAAATAAGACATAGAATGTATAAACGGACCACATATTCCCCTAAAAAACTATTTATTAAGCAAAAAAAAAAAAAAAAAAAAAAAAACACTTTTTTGAGTGTGTTCCAGTAATTACCAGTGTGTTCCTTGTTTCGGTGTGTTCCGGTATTTCTACGAACTGAAGATTTCATGCCAGTCAAATTGTCATTATAATAGGGTTTGGCAGTTTCTGATCCGGGTTTACAGTTTTATTCAGGCCTCTCTATCTGAATACTTAAGTTAAATATTCAGTCTTAGAGTTAAGCGTTGGCTTCCAGATGGAACAATATTATTCTTTTAGCAGTCCCGTATAAGAGAGGCAAATACTTCCATGGCAGACTTATTTCATTTGGAAGTATATCATTCACCTAAAGAAGTCTGTCACCAAAAAGTAGGTATAGCCATACTAATGCATAGATTTTAACCAACAGATTGTCTTTAAAATGTATGAACATATTATGTGCCTGGAGCTTTTGCTTTAACGAGAACCGTTGTTGACAGTAAACACACTGATAAGGGTTCTCTCCTGTATGTATTCCCAACTGGACATTTAAATTTGATTTTTTTACACCAATTCATGTACTCTGTTTGTTTCTCCAGTCTACTGCCCATGAATATGTATATTTTAATCTACATGTGTGTCTTTAAAATGTGTGAACATGTATGCTTTGAGGTTAATGAGAAAAGTTTAGGGCAGTGGACACACTGATAAGGTTTCTCTTCTGTATGTATCCTCAAGTGGGCCTGAAATTGACAAATAGACAGGCAGTGATCTATAGGTTGTCTTTCAAATGTGTGAACATATGTGCTTTGAGGTTCTGCTTTAATGAGAACCGTTTATGGCAGCGAACACATTGATAAGGTTTCTCTCCTGTATGTATCCTCAAGTGGTCCTGAAATCGACACTTGAATTTGAATTCTTTACTGCAATACATGCACTTGTATTTACTCTCCATTCGGTTCTCTTGGCTACTGCTTACGTCATTTCCGGAATACATTCCATTTCCGGAATACACATTACTATCTGGGATGGACTGACCAAACGGATCTGAAAAGAACCAATCGAATATTGTCAGTTATAGCAACTGAGCTTGGGCACAACAGTTCCTACCCAAGGCATCTGCTTAGGCTGATCAGAGGCTTCAGTTTGGATCTTTGTCTCCCCATAGTGTCCCCTGCAAAGACTCTGATCAGACTGCACAGAGGTGCATGCTGATCTGAATCTTCGCTAGGCGCATATGCAATCCTGTAGGAAATGCTGTCTCTGTGGAACACTTTCAACAGAGAACCGAATCGGGGCACAGCATTTTCTACCAGATTGCATATGCACCCATTGAAAATTCAAATCTGCCTATAGCGCTCTACTAGGGTCGTATCAATTGCTATGAAATCTATTTCTGCTGTTGTGCCACTAAATCATACGTAGCATATCACTATAAGAATAAATTTACAAAATGTAATTTAAAATGGCATATTTAATATATACTACACTACAACCTCATTATAACATGGTTTGTTATAACACAATTTTGGATATAACACGGTTCAAAGGTGGATCCCAAAAATGTATAGATTATATTGAAAAATGACCATAAATGATCATTTTTCAATATAATCTATACATTTTTGTTTGGATATAACACGGTTGGTTAACTAACAGGTTTATACTATGGACCCCAACTATAGTGTTATAAAAAGGTTGTGGTGTATCTCTTTTAAAAATATAGTACATGTATGATTATTTTTAATCATCTCTGTTATTGTGTTGTCCTGTGCTTTGTTTCATGTCCATTCACATATTTTCATGCTGGTATTATCGTCATCTCCTTTAGCTATTCAGTTTAATTTGAAAATTATATTTGTGCAACTGACTCACTTCTTGGTGGGAGTAAGGCACCACCAGAACTAAGAGTGAACTTGTGCTAATAATTCAGGATTGAACCTTAGAGTACTAATCACAGCTGCAGCAGACTAAACCTTGAAATATTTATTTATCATCTTTCAGAAAAAATAAGACTTTATATTTTATGTGAATCAGCAGCCTAACAGACAATTGACATTAAATGTCATGTATTATTTTCTCAGAAAATAAATAACAAAGTCACTTTTAGTATGTCGTCTGCTACAAATTTGCTTACTACTTTAAAGGCTCCATATTCCTCAAAAATAGGCATTTCTTATCCACGAAAGGTTTAATGAATTGATATATAGTATTAATACGATCATAAAATATGGAATCTGGCAGCCTGTAAAATTTCAGTTAGTCTCTTGTCTTTGAACTGGATCAAAAATGAAATGATTTTTTATTGTATACCTGAATTAATGTTGGCAACATTACTTCAGAGATATGATAAAAAAATCATTTCATTTCAAGAAACTAACTGAAATTTTACAGGCTGTCAGGTGCCACATTTTATGATTGTATTAATACCATATATCAATTTATTAAACCTTTCTTGGATAATAAAATGTCTATTTTTGAGGAATATGGAGCCTTTAAGGGTTTAGACCCTAATACTTTTGGTGTCGCAGTTCACCTTCGCTTTTCCGTTCTAGTTCCGCGGAAGTGTTGTTTTGAGTTGTCATTTCATGTCACTAACCCCTTATTGGCTATGTATCATCATTGTGGGCTTTTCTGGGTATCCCAATATTTAGGTCATTTACCTTTAGCTATCCACAGAGTAGCCACCTTGGACCTACAGTTAGGTATCCGAATTTTAGGGTAAATATGGTAAGTGATGAACAATGGACGTATTTAACAGATGTGTAGGCTGTTCTGTTCACTGAAGCTCTTCTAATGAGCACCCACATGTTATATGGAGAAATAAAGAAAACAATTTATCTGGACACTCATCTTATCAAGAACAGTCCAGGCGGGCACATGACATTTATACAATGTCGCATCAGTGTCGATGCAACATCGATGACGTTGCATCGACATTGTCTCAATATTGTGCGCCTGATTGGGTGCAAAATACATAGAAATCAAAAAGAAATAGATATATTCTAAAAGAAATTACCCACACATGAGCCTTTGAGAGCCATGACGTTTTTATATAAAACCCTTTAATGACTAGCTTTATAACGCGGGTTCAGCGTATAACCAAACATGCAAACCGATTCATGAGAAAAATGTTTCATACAATATGCTTACAGTGAATGTCCTGACAAAGCTGCCCAGGCTGACCTTGACCTTTGTTATTCGTAATAGCCATAAAGGAGCCTTGTCGGAACCTGGGTAATAGGCTATGATTCAAAGTTTCAAGTCATTATACCGACATAATTATGAAGTAGGTAGGGAGTACAGAACTTTAAAAAAAAGTGATTTTATTTATAATGTTTTTCAGTGGTATGATGTCTGTAAAACAAACACACACGTGCATACAAAAAATATCTGAACATTTTAAAAGCTTCTCTCTTTCTCTCTCTCCGACACACAAACACACATCACACAATGACTGTCTCTCTGTATCTCTCTCTCTCTCTCTCTTGACACACACACACATTACACAATGACTCTCTCTTTCTCTCTCTCTCTCTCTGAAACACACATACACACACACACACACACACACACAATGACTCTCCTCTCTCTCTCTCTCTAAAACATCTATTCTCTTTCTACTTAGTAGTGCCACCTAGGGTGCCGACAAAAGACCAGGTCTGAACTCTTCTATGAAATTCAATGTATTCACTATTTACCCTAGGAACATCGACAGACAAAACTGAACAAACAATGTAGACCAGATCAAATGCCACCCAAGCTGGCTCTTATCAAGGTCTACACTGTTTGCCACTCACCCTGCAGTTTTTCGTTGCATCATCATCACCAGATAGTAAAATAGACTTGTTCAAATTTTAGGACAAGTTTGGTAAAGAGTTAACACAGAGCTATGGGCAAATTCAACAGATGATAAATAGATATTTTTCTGGGCCCAGTTGTTCAAAGCGTTGTTAGCTTAACGAGCTCGATAAAGGTCATTTCGTTAACTGTTTTAGCGGATTCAATACACAATATTCTGATATTTTTTGCTGAAAAAAATGTGAGTAGCTTTTGCACTGCAAAAGCTACTCACATTTTTTCAGCAAAAAATTTCAGCATATTTGCGTATCACTTGATGTAAATTTTAATGAATCGTTAACTAACGATATCGCTAGCTTTGAACAACTGGGCCCTGATATTTCCCAGAAAATAGGATTTTACATGTCATGAAAACTGGTTCCTAAAGAGACAGTTGACATGAAATGTCAAATCTTATTTTCTGGGAAAATAAGAAAAAACTATTTCAAAATGTCATCTGCTGAAATTTTTACCCAGCATGGTAAGCGTTATGGTATCCGAGCACTGATGCTAAATACCGATAATATTGCGGACAGTTTAATTTTTAACACTTTGCATGAAAGTAGGATTTTACATGTCATGAAAACTAGTTCCTAAAGAGACAGTTGACATGAAATGTCAAATCTTATTTTCTGGGAAAATAAGAAAAAACTATTTCAAAATGTCATCTGCTGAAATTTTTACCAAGCATGGTAAGCGTTATGGTATCCGAGCACTGATGCTAAATACCGATAATATTGCGGACAGTTTAATTTTTAACACTTTGCATGAAAATAGGATTTTACATGTCATGAAAACTGGTTCCTAAAGAGACAGTTGACATGAAATGTCAAATCTTATTTTCTGGGAAAATAAGAAAAAACTATTTCAAAATGTCATCTGCTGAAATTTTTACCCAGCATGGTAAGCGTTATGGTATCCGAGCACTGATGCTAAATACCGATAATATTGCGGCCAGTTTAATTTTTAACACTTTGCATGCTGGGTAAAAATTTCAGGAGACTATATTTGAAATATTTTTCTTATTTTTCCTAGAAAATAGGATTTGACATTTCTTGCAAATTGTTTCCCTAGGAGACAATTTGCATGAAGTGTCAGATCCTATTTTCTAGGAAAAATAACAAAAATATCATGAGTTTGTCGTCTGCTGAATCTGCCCATAGCTTGGTAAGTGTTATAGTGCTAAGCAAGATTGCAGCATACGATATTCATTTAAAAAGTATACAATCTAAAAGGATATATTCTGATCATTTTGCACGTGTGCAGTCTCAGAGTCTTTGATCTCTGTTGATATTATTGCATCCTAAAATATAGAGAAGAGCCAAGCATTGAATCAGATTGCACCATGAGCAGGATGAACTTGGCATACGTTCCTCTACAAATGGCTCGAAAACACATTTTCTGTTCACCTTGCTCAGATAAGAGGCAGATTCAGAGGGCAGGGGGAGGGGGAGGGGGGAAGGGGAGGGGAGGGGCAGTGTGAAAACACCCCTCCCTGCTCCTTTGGCTCAAAATTTCATTTTCATGGGACATTTTGGATAAACTTCTGGCACTTTTTCTTACACTTCTCTTCAACAAGTCCATTTTTCTACCTGTGAATGTGTGTAAAATTGCTGGGTGAGTGTAGACCCTTATCAGATGCTGTGTTCTGCAGAGTCTGGTCTTGGTCGCCATTGTTTTCTCAGGCCTGTCTGTACGAATAAGTAGAGTAATTATGGTAATATCATTAAATTGAATCCTCTCAGAAGTCCTCCTGGATCCGCCCCTGCAGGTTATAGCCAAGATTTTGCTGAAATGTGCAATCTACATTATTAATTATTTTATCCTAAATATTGGGACATCTAACTTCTCACCATGCTTGGACTAAATTTTGAATGAGCCTTTTTTAAAACCAGTTAATACCCCTATAAAGTGATGTATGAGAGGCAAACAGTGTAGACTCATATCAGACGCTGTGTACCAGAGGGTAACAATGTTCGCCTTTGTAGAGAACTTGCTTTAGAAGACCGGGTACCAGATGGTAACAATGTTTGCCTTTTTAGAGCACATGCTTTAGAAGACTGGGTACCTCTGGTAACAATGTTTGCCTTTGTAGATCACAAGTTTTAGAAGACCTGGTACCAGATGGTAACAATATTCGCCTTTGATGAGCACATGCTTTAGAAGACTGGGTACCAGATGGTAACAATATTCGCCTTTGTAGAGCATGTGCTTTAGAAGACCAGGTTTCAGATGGTAACAATATTTGCCTTTGTAGAGCATGTGCTTAAGAAGACCAGGTACCAGATGGTATCACTGTTTCATCTTTGTAGAGCTTGTGCTTTAGAAGATAGAATACCAGATGGTAATAATGTTTGCCTTTGTAGAGCACGTGCTTTAGGAGATCGGGTACCAGTTGGTAACAATATTTGCCTTTGTAGAACACATGCTTTAGAAGATTGGGTACAGATCATAACAATGTTTGCCTTTGTAGAGCACATTCTTTAGAAGGCCTGATACCAGATGGTAACAATATTCACTTTAGTACAGCATGAGCTCTAGGACACTGGGTACCAGTTATAGATTAGAGTATATTCTGTACTTCGTTGACATGCACAAACATATGGGCTCTAAGATTGCTTTTAACGTTGAATCTTCGTTCACAGACTTGACATTGGTATGGCCGGGCACCAGTGTGTATTCTTTGGTGGTTGTTCAAGTCCCATCTCCTGCTAAAACCTTTCCCGCACACACCACACACATGTCTGCCACCTTTCCGTGAAATATGAGCCACTTGGTGGGGACCTGGTATTGAATTACTGTGGCCTAAAACATACATAAATAAATCAGAAACAACAGTTAATACCCCTTCAAGATGCAGCTCACTCAGCGAAAAAGCTGCTTACATAATGGCAGAAATATAACCTTGTCTGGTGACCTGAGGCTTCTGGTTTCCAGCTGTATAACATCAAACAGAATATTGAAACCAGAAGTCATAGATCACTGGTCAAGGTTATATTTATACCTTTACCAGGCCTTGTGCTTACTATTCACATATAGTCTACAGTGTGAGATGCTTTTGTCTGTAACCTGAAATATAAGAAATATCAACTCATGTGGATTCTCAGCTCTTGCGGATTCTCAAGACACTCTCGAACTAACAAAATTTGATGAGAGTTGATTCCTTCGATTCAGCCCCTTTTCTGTCTAAGGACACTAGAGAAAATCAAACCCAGACCAACTGCCAGACCTACATCATCTAGTTAGTAGCGTAAGTATGGGCCATATGTAGTAATCTTCCATGTGAAGTAATCTTAAGGGAACTGGAAACTCATGATAGGTTTTCTGCCATTTTGTTCAAGGAAGATAACTTTTGCAATTTCCTGTTTTTGTTCTTGCACATAGATCCACTTCCGAAAAGGTTCTATTCTAAATGGAAAAAACAGTACAGTCTTTCTTTTTAGCATTGCTCCCTTTTCAGAAGGCAAAAGCAATCAGTTTGACATTGTAAATAGTGCCTCCCATGCAAGCGTATTCATTCCTGTTAGGTCTTCATGGTTCGCATATGGTCTATATTAATTGGATTAACAGGAAGTTGGGCTGATAACGGTCCGATATGGATTTAAGCAGAATGCCAGTTGGAAGGGTATGCAGTTTACCTTTAGTGCCATTGTGAAGGTAAAGTCTGCTGATGAGAAATGTTTTTTTTTTCTTTTCCACAAAGAATGGGTTGGCATTTCATTCAAATAAGCTTCATGAAAAAACAGGGACCTGTAGAACTTTTGCAAGAATTATCTCGTAGGATGGGGAAAAGGTGGGTATGCTTCAGATATGATGTGACAGCTCACACCCCTACTCTACCCTATGTTACATATCTTGCCCTACTTTGCCTGCCATGCTGGATGACTCCTGCAAATAATCTACGGGAGCCAGAAAAAAAAAAAAAAATAATAATGGTGAATGCGCTGGCAGCCAGTTGCCAATTATTTTACCGTAAAATCTACAGTATATTGTTACAGTGCATCCTGATATGTGCGACCAACAAACACTCAAATCAGCCTGTGCATTCACGCTGCCTGATCAGTCTTTATTGTCTGCATGAAGAAACTTGGCATCCTTGGCCATCCAAAATGCACCTAATAAAGACTCCGATTAGACTGGGCAAATGTGGAGGCTGATCTGAATCGTCACTGGGTGCGCATATCCGAAGGAACATTTTCTGACGTAGTGCCGTATATGTATACAGGATAATTGTATCTGGAACATTACACGATTTTTTTGTCCTGCCCTTATGTATGTTTTCTTCCTGTATATGTGTATAGTGGATATTTTAAGTTATCTTAACCCTTAAAGCGCCAAGCAAAATTTGTAGCAGACGACAAAAAAAAAAAATATCTTTTTATTTTTCAGAGAAAACAAGTCTTGACATTTCATGTGAATCGTCTGCCAAGCAGACGATTCACATGAAATGTCAAGACTTGTTTTCTCTGAAAAATATTTTTTTTTTTTAAAAAAAAATGTTGTCTGCTGCAGTTGTGATTGGCGCTTTAAGGGTTAATCATCTCTGCTTCTTCTACATATATGGACAGATACACATTATCATACGGAACATGAAGCATGTTTATTTTATGCATTTTTTTTTTTCATTCTAAACTGAAATAAGTATACATTCAGCCCCTGCCTTAAATCGATGAATATGGTTCTCTGCCAGTGGGATCTCAAGTAAAGATTCTAATTATGCTAATGTCTTGTAAACAGATCAAACATGGGAATAACTGACATACATTGTACAGGACTCTTTACCTTCTTTATTTACAGCTTTTCACCATTTCCATGATTTACTGAATTCCAAATTCAAATGTTGTCTGATAAATAAGACACATCATGTGAAAATATTCCTTCAGGCCTTATGCCGGCAGTAAAGGTACAGATCAGCCTGCGCATGTGAGCAGTCTGATCAGGGCTTTCACAGTCTGCTTACAGATTTGAATGCATAGAATATATTGATGTACAGTCAATTCCCTAATCGATTGTCTCTGGACTGGCTGATCTGGATCTTTACTGTTTGCATGCCTCCCTAAGACATCTTTCTTTATTGTGCAGTTCAAATTAACCCATTGTATACAGAATAGATTCTCCCACACTATATATTGGAAGAGTCCAATTTCAATTTTAGGTACACCTGGATATGAGATTTACATATTCTTAGAGAAAAATGGCTAAACTATTTGCAAACACTGGAGACCCTGATCAGATGCTGCAGTCTGCAGCATCTGATCTGGGTCTGCACTGTTTGCCAATTACCCTTTTAAGGGTCTCCCGACTAGAATGGGTTAATTTGAGCTTTTAAGTCTCTTTTTCCATTAGAACGATTTAACAGTCAGATATGAATATAACGATCATTAGATTGTCATCTATAAAATGCTAAATATCCAGATGTACAAATGTTTGTCCTAGAAATATATATGATACGCCACACTAAGTTTCTGTTTAACTAGGCCTTCCACACATATTTCCAGAGCTATTCAAGCTCTTAATTCATGTCAGTCTGTAAATGGATAACAGTGTGACGCCTCAAATTGCCTTTCTGGTTAAATCGCTTTCCGCAGTAACTACAAGCATAAGGTTTATCTCCTGTATGTATACGTAGATGCATCTGCAAGTGTGCTGCTGAGGGAAACAGTTTACCACATATACTACAAGGCCTTGAACGTGGCGCTTTCTTAACCAAAATGTCCATTTCTTCACCACATTGGCTGAGAACACTTGGTGACAAGTTTCTTGTACCTGAAAATAATGAAAATAGAATATGTTAGATAGTGTTGAATTTATGCATGCATCAGATAAAATGGTCTCAAATGAGGTGGTTCTTTCTTTCCTTTGTAGAAGGAGATCCACCCTATATAGGTCTCCGTTGCAAGAGTAGTATTGGTATATAATATATATGAGAGCAAGGGCATTTTTACAATTTTATGACTTTTATACTAATTAGCCCTAGTCCTGCTGAACCCGGATATGTCCTGCCTTTGCAAACAGTGTAGATCCAGATCAGTTGGCTTCTTCAGAAGCCAACTGATCTGGATCTGCACTGTTTGTCATTAAGTATGTGAAATTATATCAACAATCTGGATCAAGGAATCCAATTGGCTGAAAATTAGAAGTGGGCATGGCATCTTAATTTATTCAGCAGGACAAGGTCTAACAATGTCTATAACAATATTGTGCAATACATACATGTAGTTACTAAACATAGATTTTTTTTTTTTCTATATCATTCCGAAATGAAAGCATAACTGAGCCTGTCCAAATCAGAAAAAGATCTGTACCCAGCCTTTTCTCTGTTTTAACTATTACCACTCGCTGGGTGAATTCAGCAGATGACAAATGGACATTGTTCTTAATTTTTCCAGAAAATGGGCTTTGACAGTTCAAGCAAATTGCCTCCTCTAGAGACAATTTGCAAGAAATGTCAAAGCCTTTTTTTCTTGGAAAATAACATTATTTCAAAATGTTGTCTGCTGAATTTTTACCCAGCACACAGAGCATAAATTACTGGTCTATATGGTAAACAATGCCTGACCTCAGTAATGGCATGTATATAATTATACTGAGTGCCAAGACTGACACCAGATGAATATAAACACTTCCCAAGAAAATCCTAAGATTGGAAAATATTTGTCTCACTTCTACAGAAGTCTGCACTTGAAGGGAAAACAATGTTGGTGAAAAAACAATCTGAGATGGAAGGCACTGACTACATTTTGATGTAAATTTGATCAAAATGAGACAAAAAATAAGTAAATTGTCAAGGCTTAAAGATATCAAAACTGCTTGTATGAATAGTTAACAAGAATTTATGATGTCATAAAGCTTTAATTAAATATGAAAAAGCTAAATAAATAATATTTGCAAGAATATTCAACCTCTATATTTGTGCCTATACCCAGCGGACACATGACATTGAAGCAACGTCCATTCAAAATTGATTCAATGCCTTGACATTGAATCAACGTAGAATCGACATTGTTTCAACGTCGAGTGCCTGCTGGGTAGCTTCTTCTTTAGACATTTACTGATTTTTCTTGAACACCACATTGTTTTCTATAGAATGAAGACTTTATTTAATATTTGAAATTTTCGGAATCTCATTAAATATTCAAAATGTAGGCAGCCTTAATAATGGCTTAGTGATCTTTAAACATCTTTAACCAGTTAACCAGAGCCCAGTTGTTCAAAGCGTCGTTAGCTTAACAAGCTCGTTAAGGGTCATTTCGTTAACTGTTTTAGCAGATTCAATATACAATATTCTGATATTTTTTGCTGAAAAAATGTGAGTAGCTTTTGCACTGCAAAGCTACTCACATTTTTTCAGCAAAAAATTTCAGCATATTTGCGTATCACTCGGTGTAAATTTTAACGAATCGTTAACTAACGATGTCGTTAGCTTTGAACAACTGGGCCCAGTAGTTTTTGTCCAATTTTGATCAAATTTACATCAAAATGCATGATTTGTCAAGACCTTACATTTCTTTACCAACCTTGCTTTTCCTTTAACAAATGAATTCCTTCCATTTAAAGAACCCCATTTCAGATGGGATTCTAACATCATTGAAGCATTTATTTCTAGAGTTGGCTCCCTTTGAGAAGGGCAAAAATACATTTAGAGGAGTGATTTCCTTTGGAGTTGTATTCATTCATCTTAAATGACATTCAAACCTCTTGACTCACTTAGTCTGATGCTGGGAAAATAAAATGTAATTAAAAGAAGGTATTTCAGAAATGCCCATTTATAAACTCATACAATTCAATTAACAACATCAGGCCAAGCAAAGCGATATAAAATACATGTATATTCAACCTTTATAGCCCTGGGCACATCTATACTTGCTGTTTTATGGATCTAAATGGAGCTAAGATTAAGATTCTAATTGCTGGCAAACAGTATTCTCAAAATACAACAGATCCTTGAGTATTTTGATTGGAAACTGAATAACTTTGTTATACTTTCATTAACCCTTATCCTGCTACGAAAGTTTCTGATCTGGGTCTTTGGAAATGGTACCCTTACCTGTGCATGTGTTATTTCCCTTGTTTTTCACCTATTTAATTCTCACCTGCATATGTAATGTATCAATGGACTGGCTTACTATTAGTGTAATAGTCATAAAAACTCAAAGAGACTAGAGACCTATGTGGCCATTGCAAAAAGGGTTTGACAGCTTGATGATACAGCTATCATTTGTATCTATTTATCACCAGAAAAATGTTCAAATAGAACCCGCATGCTTGGCACAGAAGCCTTTTTGATTGGATAGGGGTGGGACCTTAAGAAAAAAAATACAGAAAAACAGAGATTTGACTCTAATTTTGGAGAATTATTTCACTGAATAGTCTTAACCCTTGTCCTGCTAAACCTGGACATACCCTGCCTTTGCAAACAATGTAGATCCAGACCAGCTGAAGAAGCCAACTGATCTGGATCTGCACTGTATTCAAACGACATGTTTCTGCAGGGATAAAGCTTAACTGATTCTGAACAAGCTGAGCCTTGTTTCTGGAAACTGGAAATAAGAACACTTATTGTCTTTAAGAACCAAATTGCATATATTTGAGAAACGAACAGTCAGATACCTGTATATGGACTAAGTAAGCTTATCACGATTTTGGTTTGTGTGTGTGTGTGTGTGTGTGTGTGTGTGTGCATGCATGCATGCATGCAAGCATGCATGTGTGTGTGGTTTAGTTTATGTTTTATAACAAGTTATTTATAATAGTTCAAAATTATTCTACTCATTGTGGTATTATCAGTTTTCACTTCTGGTTCTTGTACCATATACAGACAACCCTCTTTATACCGACACTCTTTATACCGACAAAATTCGTTATAATGACAATTTGACTGTCACGTAACCTTCGCTAAAGAGGTAACAATTGGTTGCAAATTATGCAAGAATATTGTATTTATTACTTTAAAGAAACATACGATTTGGATATTTGTTAGAATTGCCTCAGAGAGGCAATTCTAACAAATATTCGAATCATATGTTCTATGAGGAAATAAGATCAAAACAAGACCATTCGCACATATCAATCTGCTCATTATTCAGCAAATTCAGTTCAATGGCAACGTCTTTGGGAACAAATGCTGTCGTTGTAACGAGGGTTCACTGTATGGTGAAATGCAAGAAAAGGATATTTATGCTATTTTGTCTGTCAGATTTATCACCATGTGACCTATTACGTCTGAATTCCTTTTGTAAACAACAGAAACAATTTCTAGATCTACAACTAAACAAAGACACCCCATCTGGATCTACAGTCTGCCATTTATTTCTAACTAATAGCCCTAATTGTAAGAATGGACAAGTCCAAATTTAATTATGGAATAGTCAACTTCAGAAAGTCAGGCAAAAAAGCTACATTCTGTACAATGCATTTTAGCACATGCAGCTGCAGTGACAACAAGTGTCCATTATCTATGGGTTTTTATGTGAGCATTCAGCGTCCTCTGGTGTTTAAATGCCTTCATGCATCTGTTACACTTGAACTGCTTTTTGTTTGAATGGCTTAGAATATGTTCATCTAGCTTCGACTTAAACAGAAATTTTCTGCTGCAGAATTCACATGTAAACACATTTTTGAACTGTTTCCAGACAGATTCGTCCGAAGAACTGGCAGACAGTATTGTGTCTTTTGTCCATATGTCAAGTGATCCCATGGAAGCAGCATCTGGGAGACCTAAAAAGAAAAGAAAAACTTAAAAGTTTCTTAATTTTAAGTCCTTTCTGGAAAAATTAAGCAAATGACAAAACTTGATATTTCCCTTATTTTTTCCATAAAATAGGGTTGATATTTCATGCAAATAATCTCCAGTTTAAGACAGTTTGCAAGAAGTGATAAAACCATAGTTTCTGGACAAATAAAACTGCAAGCCATGCACCATGCCCTGCCACTCAAGGACATATTCCCTATGCACTTCTGTAGTATAAGGGCTGAAAACAATCTAAGTTAAACATGAAGAGAAGCAATGAACAGTTATTTCATAACTCAAAAAAAACAAAAAAACACCAAAAAGTCTAAGTTAAAAATGCAATAAAAAGTGATAAAAAACAATTTCAGGATTCTGAAAAAAACAATATGCATATCTTCAGCCCATCCTAAAAGCATGTGTAAAGTTTCAAAAGTATCGGCCTGAAAATGTAGGAGGAGTTGCGCATACAAGGTACATACTCCCTATACATTTCTGTAGTATTAGGGCTCGAAAAAAGTCTAAGTTAAAAATGAAAAGAAAAATGTAATAAAAAATAATTTCAGGATTCTGAAAAAACAATATGCTTATCCTCAGACCATCCTAAAAGAGCCTGCAAAGTTTGAAAAGGATTAGCCTAAAACTGTAGGAGGAGTTGCGGGCAGAAGGTACATACTCCCTATACATTTCTGTAGTATTAGGGCTTGAAAAAAGTCTAAGTTAAAAATGAAAAAAAAATTTGATAAAAAATAATTTCAGGATTCTGAAAAAACAATATGCATATCTTCAGACCATCCTAAAAGTGCCTGTAAAGTTTGAAAAGGATTGGCCTAAAACTGTAGGAGGAGTTGCAGGCAGAAGGTACATACTCCCTATACATTTCTGTAGTATTAGGGCTCGAAAAAAGTCCAAGTTAAAAATGAAAAAAAATGTGATAAAAAATAATTTCAGGATTCTGAAAAAACAATATGTATATCTTCAGACCATCCTAAAAGCGCTTGTAAAGTATGAAAAGGATTGGCCTAAAACTGTAGGAGGAGTTGCGGGCAGACGAATGGTGGGGGTGCTGACGGATGGACGGACGGACACTCAAAATTTCAGAGGGTATAACATAATACCACGCCACTTTTTTGGTGGTGGGGCATAAAAAGAAACAAACAAACAAACATGCTCATCTATAGTTGCTGTTTTAAGAATCTAAATGCAACTAAGATCAAAATACTAATTGCTATCAATCATTATTCTAAAAATACATGTACAACAGATCTTAGGGTGTTCTGATTGGAAACTGAATGATTTTGCTTTCACCAAGTCCATGGCAATCCCAGTGGGCACATGACGTTTATACAGCATAACATTAATGTGACGTTGTATAAAAGTCATGTGCCCACTTAGATAAAGTATAACTAATTCTGAACAATCTGAGCCTTGTTTCTGCAAACTAGAAACTGAGAATAAGATACCGGTAATACTTAAGAACTTTCATTTCCTTTATTTAAGGACCAAATTGAGTAATGTTTGGCAGGCAAACTGTTAGATATATGAACTGAATAAGCTTATCACAGTTTAAGTGCATGCATGTGTGGGTGTGTGGTTTAGTTTCTCTTTTATGAGATGTTATGTAAACTACTTTTTAGAATTACTCTACTCAGTGTGGTATTATCAGCTTTCACTTATGGCACCTTGTACCATATAGGGTGAAATGCAAAAAAGAATATTTGTGCTACACCACAACCTCTTTATAACACTATGGTTGGGGTCCATAGTATAAACCGTGTTGGTTAAACAAACGTGTTATATCCAAACAAAAATGTATAGATTATATTGAAAAAATGACCATTTATGGTCATTTTTCAATATAATCTATACATTTTTTTGATCCATCTTTGAACCGTGTTATATCCAAAACCGTGTTATAATGAACCGTGTTATAAAGAGGTAAAGAGGTTGTAGTGTATTTTGTCCATCTGATTTATCATCATGTGCACTATTACAGATCTGAATTCCTTTGTCAACAACAGACAGAATTCCTATACCTGCAACTAAACAAAGCCATCCCATCAGGGTCTACAATCTAATATTCAGTGTGTTTTTTTTTTATATTCATTACAAAAACATGCCTATTCAAATATACTGAAAATTTTACCACCAAAACAATGAAATTTTTCAGATAAAAAAAAATCTAATATTTTTCATATTTCTGCTCAAAACATAGATTATGGGCACATGTTAGAACTGCCTCAATGAGGCAGTTCTAACGAGTACCCACAATCTATGTTTTTGAGCAGAAATAAGCAAAACAATGTATACCCCTATAAACCCCAGTTTTACTGTTTAAAAGTGGGGTTTAAGGGGGTCAAAATTATATAGGCATGTTTTCGTGATGGCTGACTAACACCCCTGACTCATGACTATAGCAATGGACAAATTCAAATTTAATTAAAGAAGAGTCATCCAGAAATTCCATTTAGTGCATGCAATTGCCTTGAAGACATTTGTCCTCTATCTGTGATTTTTCATGTGAACGTACAGCGTCCTCTGGTGTTGAAACGCCTTTTTGCATTCGTTACATTTGAACAGCTTTTCATTCAAATGACTTTGAACATGTTCATTTAGCTTTGACTTAAACTGAAATTTTTTGCCACAGAAATGACATGTAAACAGTTTCCTGGAATGTTTCCAGACAGGTTTATCCAGAGAACTTGTGGTCTGTATTGTGTCTTCCATCCAACTGTTACTTGAGCCCACGGAAGCTGCAGCTGGGAAACCTAAAACAAAAACAAAAAACTTAGAAAATATTTAAGAAATGAAGGTAATTTCTTAACATTCATGGAAGTATGAACTCACATCTACCATTGACTGATTATAAAGTTTCAACCAAATCTGATCACTACCAACTTGCAAGCCCACCCCTTGGTATTTGGAATTTTCCAAAAGGTCCCAGGTCACTTATGGAAAACTTTGGAATGTACCCTTAGGAAAAGTACAGACAAACATTACTGTATAAAATCTTTGTTCTGTTGCATCTGCTGCATGTGATATGGTAGTTTTTAAAATGTACAAATAAGTAGGTAAGTTTCATACATTTCTGATGTAATTTTGGCTTGTCAAGCAACAATGTCTTAAAATAAGTAGTGTAAGGGCAAAGAGTGTAGACCCTATCAGACTGCTCCTTCAGGAGCAGTCTGATCTGGGTCTGCACTGTTTGCATATGCCATTTTGTCAGACATTTTGGTGTATGAAATTTTATGACTTACTGATTTTGAATGTAAGTATAAGAAAGCAAATTGCAGACATTCTGATAATGCAGGAACCCAGTTGGTCTTGTAATCCTTTTCACTTAAGGGGAATTAATAAATTTTCAAGGGGGAGATAACTGTCAAAATTGTTTTGTCCCTTCTGAAAAGGGGTCTACCCTAAAAAGAAAGAATTTGCTCCCAAATTCTTTCCTTTTAGGGTAGACCCCTTTTCAGAAGGGCTTGGTGGGTTAGGAAGCAAACAGGAAGTCATCAAAAAATGTTTCCCTTGTGAAATATGATTGAAAATATACAAAGAGTATCCAGTCCCTTTAGGACACATTTTTTTATTATTATTATTTTCAGGTTTTTGGGAGAGCCCCTCTGGAAAAATGAAATTTACATTTCAAATTTTATTTTTATTCTATGTCCCTTTCATTCAGTTTTGGTGCTGAAATATTGCATTTTTTCTTTATTTAATTTTGTTTGAAAATTATTTGATTTGATCAACCCAAGCTTTTTCATATTTTTATTCCTCTGTCTGAACAGCAACTTTTTAAGAAATTTCCTGCAAACCTAAAGATAAAAAACTCTGGCCTTAATATGTCTGTTAACACTGTATTGTACACAAAGCAAGATAAGGCCCTATGCAAAACACATAGTCTCTGATCACCCTAGGCATCTCAGATTCCTCTGCATAAAATTATACAGCTAAAACTAATCATCAATTTATAACCCTTTTATTCTTGTAAACTAAAATAAATATCTTTGCAAACAGTGTAACAGTCTGCTCATCAAGATCTACACATTTTTTTTTAAATTTAGTTCTTGAATTTTTACAAATACCCCTAGTAGCAATTAACATATCCAAATTTGAAGATGGAAAGAATCCACTTCAGAAAGTCAGGGTGAACTTGAAGAGTTAAAGTGTCATATTTCACTATAATGCATTTTAGAATATGCAGTCACACTGAGAAAACCTGTCCTCTATCTGTGATTTTTCATCACATGCAATTTCAATGATGTATGGTGCTTGAATGCCTTCTCACATCTGTAACACTTGAATGGCTTTTCATCTGAATGTGTTCGAACATGTTCATCCAGCTTCGACTTAAATGGAAATTTTCTGCTGCAGAATTCACAAGTAAACACGTTCGTGAAATGTTTCCAGACAGGTTCATCCAGAGGAGAACAGGCAGGCTGCATTTTGTCTTTTGTCCATTTGTCATGTGCTCTTATAGAAGCAGCCATAAGACCTACAAAGAAGAAACCAAACACTTAGAGAAATATGGTACCATTACGAAAATTAAAATATATATTCAAATATATAGAAAATTTCACCTCCGAAAACCGAAAAATTTCAGATAAACAAACTCTGATATTTTTCATATTACTGTTCAAAACATAGATTGTGGGTACTCGTTAGAACTGCCTCACTGAGGCAGTTCTAATGAGTACCCACAATCTATGTTTTTAGCAGAAATATGAAAAATAATGTATACCCCTGCAAACCCCAGTTTTACTATATAAAAGTGGGGTTTAAGGGGGTCAAAATTATATAGGTATGTTTTCGTGATGACAAATAGGCTTGTGTTCTTATATACCCAGATAATATGGCCAGATAATATGGTTTGACATTTCATGCAAATTGTCTAAGGTCTGAGGAGACAATTTACATAAAATGACAAACCTAATTCTCCGGGAGCAATAAGAAAGAAATATTTCAAAATGTTGTATACTGAAATCATAAATCTTAACCCTTGTCATGCTGAATAAATTAAGATACCATGCCCACTTCTAATTTTCAGCCAATCAGATTACTTGATCCAGGTTGTTGATATAAATTCACATACTTAATGACAAACAGTGCAGATCCAGATCAGTTGGCTTCAGAAGCCAACTGATCTGGATCTACACTGTTTGCAAAGGCAAGGTATATCTGGTTCAGCAGGAGAAGGGTTAAAACTCTGGGCCCAGTTGTTCAAAGCGTCATTAGCTTAACGAGCTCATTAAAGGTCATTTCGTTAACTGTTTTAGCGGATTCAATATACAATATTCTGATATTTTTTGCTGAAAAAATGTGAGTAGCTTTTGCACTGCAAAAGCTACTCACATTTTTTCAGCAAAAAATTTCAACATATTTGCGTATCACTTGATGTAAATTTTAACGAATCGTTAACTAATGATGTCGTTAGCTTTGAACAACTGGGCCCTGCTGTATACGAAATCCTTTTTTTATGTTTCAGTCTGTGAGGTGGCTGAAATTTGTGCCATTTTAGTATACATGTAGCATCTGCTTATCACAAAGGCTGTAAGTACCAATACTAACAGGGGATGGATACACTTACAAGGGAGACAACTGTCAAGATAGTTTTTGGCTACCTTCTATAAATAAGTCTACTCTAAAAGGAAAGAATTTGCTCCCTAGGGGAGCAAATTCTTCCCTTATAGAGTAGATCTAGGGAGCAAACTCTTTCCTTTGAGAGTAGATCCCTTTTCAGCAGGGGACTGCTGCGCAGAAAAGCAAACAGGAAGTAAGAAAAGTTGTCTCTCTTGTTAAAAATAGCTGAAACTCAAACAGGTATAATGAGTTCTCTAAAATAAGCACACAGGTAGCAGGCTTACACACATCAAAAGGCTTGCATGCACCATACTTCTGTTAGATAATCAAAGCACTGACAGCCCTAGGGGTTGATTGGGAAAACAGTCCTGAATGGGTACTTAAGACTGTTTCATTTAACCCTTAACTTCCTGTAATTTAAGCAAACAGTGCAGACTCTGATCAGATGCCACAATCTGCTGTGTCTGATCTGGGTCTGCACTGTCTGCCAATGTCCCACAGATAACCCTCTTTACACCGCATCCTGACGTCACAGTAACAAGAATAGCATGGCTATAAATAACAGTTACCTGGTTTTCATACAAACACGCAGTTTGATTTCATTGGTCCATGACAATCATGTGAACAACAACCTTAAGGAATTTCTTGTGTATGTATACATTTACTCAATTGTAAACAATTGACCCAAAAATGTGAATGTCTTATACTTAATTGACTCATAAATGTGAATGCCAAAAAACTGTAACAAACAAACTGCAACCCAAAATCCATCACTTTATTTATTTTGCAAGAATCTATCAAAATCTAACTCACATAACAGCATTTTTGAAAATAGTCATATCAATGAAAATGTATACAATCCATCAAACTGAATTCATACTGTGGTCCAGTGACTGATATGAGAATTTATTTTAAATATTGTTACACTTAAAGACCTTACCATACTTGTCCTAAAATGTCTACACAGTTTTGTTGGTATCCATTCAGTCTGTATACATGCCAACTGCATCAAAGAACTACACTGCATTACAGTATTTTGCCCTGAATATTACTGTAGTCATTATAGCAATAAGAAATGCTTACACATGCCAACTGCATCAAATAACTACACTGCATTACAGTATTCTGCCCTGAATATTGCTGTAGTCATTAACCCTAGTCCTGCTGAACATGGATACCGGTATACCCTGTCTTTACAAATAGTGTAGATCCAGACCAGTTGGATTCTGAAGAAGCCAACTGATCTGAATCTACACTGTTTGCCATTAAGTATGAGAATTTGTATCAACAAATGGGATCAAGTAAACCAATTGGCTGAAAATTGAAAGTGGGCATGGCATTTTAATTTATTCAGTAGGACAAGGGTTAATAGTAATAAAATATGCTTAAACATAAGCTTTACCACTCCCTGTGCAAATTCAGCAGATAACAAATTGATGATAATTTTCTTATTTTCCCAGGAAACAGGATTTGAGATGTCAGATTTTGTTTCCTATTGGAGACAATTTGCATGAAATGCCAAATCCTGCTTTCTTGGAAAAATAGTGAATTTACCTGTATTAAGCAAACACCTGTCTTAAGTAATCAGTTTTGGGTTTTCCCTCAGGTGCTTGCTTAACACAGGTTTGACTGTAAGTGTAAGTAAATGTTAGTAGTCTCTGTGTAATACATTCCAGTTGACTAAATAAATATCATTCACATCTGCTTGAAAACTGCACTACAACTGTTGTGAAGTAAGTGACTTCACTATATCTCTTTACAAATACAAGTAAGTGCCAGTTAACATTAATATTCCCTGTCTATTATGTTCCCAACGACCAAAATAATTTATTCACAACTGAATTATTTACAAAGCATAATTCATTCATTCACCCATCAATGATAACCATCACAAAAACAGACCTATGTAAATTGGAGCAGACCCAGATCAGGCTCCGAGGTTATAAAACTTTTTGCATGCTCAAGTCAACTGAGCATGAAATTTTGTCTGCTGATAAACATGAAAATACCAACAATAGTTGGCATTTTCATATTTATTAGCAGAGAAGTTTTCATGCTCAGCTTTGTTTAGCAAGAAAGAATTTGCAATTGTTAGTAATTTGAGATATATTAGCACGAAAAATTTCATGCTCAGCTGAGTTGATGTATACTTTCTAGACGTATACTTATTTCCAGAAAGCATTTTCTTAAGCCTAGGAAATAAAAAAGAAGTCACAGGGACTCAGGTCAGGTGAATAAGGTGGATGGTTTAAAACTTTCAGCTTTTCAGGAGTCAAAAAAGACTTAACAACCTCAAATTTATGAGAGGAGGTGTTGTCATGTAAAAGGTGGACTCCTCACCATCCTTTGCTTGGTCGTTCCTTATTGTAAAAAGCTTTCACTTTCTTCAGTACAGAATTCTTGTAGAATAGGCCAGTGACTGTATGACCAGATGGACAAGGCACTTGAATGACTGGCCCACTTGAATTAAAGAAAATTGCATACAACATCTTTTTCAAACTTATGGTTCTCTTGGCAATACATGGGTGTTTTTGATCTTTTCGCTTCCATTGCTTATTACCAGCCCTTCTTTGTGGCTCGAGCATGTGCATCCAGGTTTCATCACCTGTTAGCAAGTTAGAAATTACCCAACTATTACAGCCTTTGTATGTTTTCAAAAGTTCCCGGGCACATTTAAGGCGTTGTGTCTTTTGTTCCTCAGTGAGCAAATGAGGAACCCACCTAGCGCAAACCTTTCTCAGGTCCAAACGCTTTTTCAGAATTGTTTGCACACTGCCTTCTGATATGCCAGTACAACTAGCTATATCTTTGACAGACAATCACACATCCTGTTCAACCACAATCTTTACAGCAGCGATGTTAGCCTTGGTAACAGCGGTTTTAGGCCTTCCAGGATGGGTATTATCTTCAACAGAAAATTTCCCAGCTTTAAAAGCTTTAACCCGCCTAAACACTGTGCGCAATGAAATGGTCTGAGGTCCATATATACCACACAATTCATTAAATATCTGCTTTGAATCTATATTAAGCCTAATGCAGCATTTAATATAGCTACGAATTTCAGTCTTCTGGTCCAGGTTGCAATGAAACAAGTAAATTGGTCAGTGTATATGACTGCATCTATTTCAATTTGAAATAACTTGATCAGTTCGAAAGCAATTCGCATGAAATAAACGGGTATCATTAGCTATTCAACACACCCATTCAAGTGCAGTGAAGCATTTTATAATATACCTGGGATAAAACAAAGGAAGCCTATTAGTGACAGAACTTTTTGCACGACCCTCATCCATTGCCAATCACAACAATTGTCATCTGAGTTGTCATCTGCTTGTGATTTTAAAAGTCATTTTTGCAAACAGTGTGGACCCAGATCAGACTGCTCCTCTGGGAGCAGTCTGATCAGGGTCCACATGTTTGCCTGTATACAAAAACAGGTATGAAAAGTTTGCAAGAATATTCAGCAGATGACATAAACAGACGACATTTTCAGATGCATTTTAAGAGTTAATGCTTAGTATGCTAGGTAAAAATTTCAGCAGACTGCATTTTAAAATATTTTTATATATTTTACCGAGAAAATAGGGTTTGACATTTCATGCCAATGGTCTTATTAGGCAACAACTGACATGAAATATCAAACCGTAATTGCTGGGAAAATAAGACCAATATCATCAATATGTTGTCTGCTGAATTAGCCAAGAAGGTGGTAAAGATTTAAGGATTTCACAATTGTTCAGTTTCCAATCTTCTCATACTGAAATTACGCATTTGAGTATGTAGCAACTCATTTGAGTAAGCAGTTACTCATTTGAGTAAGCAGTCATTTATTTGAGTAAGTAGTTACTCCTTTGAGTAAGGAGTTACTCATTCGACTGAATGTTTAAATGTTTAATCATGTGCATTTTCAGATTTCCTTTTAGAGCGAAAGCTTTTCCACAAATTTCACATTTATGTGGTTTCTCCCCGGTGTGCACCAGATAATGTCTCCTCAGAGCTGACGGAGCAGCAAATGACTTCCAGCAAAGGTCACATGTGGCATGTGCTCTCGTAAGCTGTGGCTGTGTGGAATCAGCTCCTATAATACTCCTGCTCTGTCCTCGTGCTGGCATGTGGTAATCTGTAAAAGAATCACAAAAAAAACTTGTTATGGGAAAATTAGGTGTGATGTGAGATAATGTACCACTGGACATGGGTGTCCTGTGAAAAGTCCAATCAGCCTGCACATTTGCACAATTCCTTACCATATTTGTTCTCAAATTTGAACATGAGCAATTTACTAACCAATGTTGTGTCTAAAAATTTCTGGATGAGTGGCAAACACCGTAGACCCTGATGAGATGCAATGTTCCATGGTGACTCATCTGGGTCTACACTGTTTGCTCAGGCCTGTCTGTCCGAATACATACAGTAAATAGGGTATGTGCTGTGCCAAATCTAGGTTTTTATTCCAGCTGCATCAAGAACAGGCAACTTCTGGGTAATAAAACCGTTAAACTATAATACCTCGCCATTATTGTGTTGAGGGCAGATAACTCTGTCAAACATTGACGAAATTTGCCCATTAGCAATCCCAAACCAGATCTCCTTAACCCTTGTCCTGCTGAATAAATTAAAATGTCATGTCCACTTCTAATTTTCAGCCAGTCAGATTATTGGATTCAGATTGTGGATACAAATTCACATCCTGAATGACAAACAGTGCAGATCCAGATCAGTTGGCTTCTGAAGAATCCACTGATCTGGATCTACACTATTTGCAAAGACAGGGTATATCCGGGTTCAGCAGGACCAGGGTTAATATCAATGCGTGTACCAAGTTTGGTTAAAATCCCTTGACATTTACTCAATCGTTCGTAAATGAAAATATGGGCGTGTCTTGGGCAGATAACTCCGTCAAAATTTGACGAAATTTGCCAATTAGCAATTCCAAATTAGATCCTCACAATATCAATGCACATACCAAGTTTAGTGAAAATCCATTGATGTTATCATCTGGAAACGAAATACGGACAGAGGGACATACAACTGATGGGCGGACGGACGTTGTGAGGTTATCCCTTTGATCTCTCTTTGATCTTTTTAACCCCACAACACCAATTTTTTAACCCCACGATGATGGAATGAACAGACATCAACCTCATAATGTGAAATTCTACAGAAATGCTAACCTCGGAATGTACTTGTCGACTGCCTGGACAGACACAGGGAAGACCATTATTGTGTGGTGGGGTATAAAAATGTTAAACACAAATAGGTTGAGCAAGTATTTACACAAGTTTTGTTTGCAACAATACAATAAAGGCATGACTATCAATCATAACAAATCCTGGGACAATAAGGAAATGTTACAATTCTTCACTCTGTCATCACTGCCACACACACACACACACACACACACACACACACACACACACACACACACACATGCATAAACACACACACACACAGACACACACGCATAAACACACTCACATGCATAAACACACACACACACACACACAGACACACACACACATGCATAAACACACACACACACACACACACACACACACACACACACACACTGTTGCACCTGAAACTAGAGAAAATTGCAAAAGACAACATTTTGAAATAATTTTAAAAGTGTTTTTTCACAGAAAATGAGGATAAAAATATTTCATATGAATTGTCTGCCTGGCTAAATAAAAAAAAGAGAATATATACATTAAGTTATAGATCCAGATTAGCATGCCTAACAGAAGATTCACATGAAACATGAAATGTCTAACTAAAAAAAAAAAAAAAAAAACTGACAAAAAATAAAAAAGAACTAGACTGTCATCTGCTACAGTTTTGAATGACACTTTTAGAGTTAATTGTCAGAACTGACTTCGTTCATACCAAGTGATGAATGTATAGAAAGCTTATTCTCACTAACACTCTGTCTGCATTCAGAGACTCTTTCATTATATAGTACCAAGAACAGAAATAAAACAAAACGCAGCTAAGCACTAAAAAATAAACTTAAATAAAAATAATTAAACATTGCTTAGATCTGCTGCTATCATGAAAATAACTGAACAGTTAATTCTTATCATGCTGAATAAATTAAGATGCCATGCCCACTTCCAATTTTCAGCCAATCAGATTACTTCATCCATGTTGTTAAAACAAATTTACATTCTTAATGGCAAAAAGTGAAGATCCAGATCAGTTGGCTTCTTCAGAATCAGATCTGGATATACACTGTTTATAAAAACTGGGTATATCTGGGTTCAGCAGGACTAGGAATAAGATTGTCCTGAGATGAAAATAATCAAACAGTTGCAACTGTCCATGGGCAGAAGCTCCTCCTTTTTCAGTGTTGTTTAGAAAACTTATGGAAAAGAAAATTCTGTTTGCTGGCAAAACCTCGGCCACATGTTTCACAGACAAAAGGCTTATATCCTGTGTGCATTCTGCTGTGTCTATCTAGAGCTGATTTAAATGAGAATTCCTTTCCACATACACCACAGATCCATGGGGCCGACTTGGAGTGCTGTATTTCTTTGACAACATAACCTGAAATACAGAACTGAATATCAGTTAACCATTGCCATGGTGAACCCACAATGTATGTTTTTGAGCAGAAATAAGAAAAATAATGTATATCCCTATAAACCCCTGTTTAACTATATAAAAGTGAGGTTTAAGCGGGTCAATATTACGTATATAGGCATGCTTTCGTGATGAATATGTCACTTTTAAAACAAAGAATGTGCCTCCAAGGGGGGAGCAAATTACATGTATATTCTTTTCAAGGAGAACCTGTTACCAGAAGAAGGACAAAAATAATTCTGATAAGAGATGCCTCCCCTGAAATTGTGTCACTTCCTAATAAGACGTGTTTTTTTTTTTAATACATGCCAAAATAAGAAGATTGGTTTCTATGGTTACATTTTCATGTAGTCAATAAATAGAAGAGCTCATTTTACAAGAGGTAGTCAAAACAAGACAGTATTTTGTTATGGAAGATGGACAACATACAACAAAAGAAGGGCACCCATCATTCTAAATTTTCATTTTTTTCAACCAAATCCAAAACTACATCTGAGCTATGACCATATCAGCAAAAATCATTCTATAAATTTATTTCTGAAGTCAAAAAAACAAAAAAGAAAGAAACCAGTAAAACATTTTTTTTTGTTGTTGTTGTCACTGAATCCAAATAAATAAGCATTTATCAGAACAATATTTAATACCATTAACCCTTAAAGCACCAAAAAAACCTGCATCTGAAAATGTTGTCTGTTTATGTCGTCTGCTGAATATTCTTGCAAACTTTTCAAACCTATTTTTGCATACAGGCAAACAGTGTGGACCCAGATCAGACTGCTCCTAAAGGATCTGGGTCCACACTGTTTGCAGAAGTGACTTTTTAAGTAACCAGCAGAAGACAAAGCAGATAACAATAGTTGTGATTGGCGCTTTAAGGGTTAAATACAAATTGAGTACACATAAATATTCTGAGTAAGATCTGAAATTAGGGCATAGAAAACCTGTATAATGTTATATGCAAAGATGGGAAACCTGGCTGTCCTGACCTTTGCTAATTAGAACTTTAGTGTCTCTTAAGAGGAATTGCCAGAAATGAAACAAGAAATTGCCCCAACTGTCAAAGGGGGGACTTTTGCAGACAGGAGTTTAGTTCCTTAATAGTTGATTCCTAACAACAATAGGGACAAGACTTAACACTTGCCCTGCTGAATAAATTAAGATGCCATGCCCACTTCTAATTTTCAGGCAGTCAGAATTCTTAATCCCAGTTGTTGATACAAATTCACATACTTAATGACAAATAGTGCAGATCCAGATCAGAGTGGCTTCTTCAAAGCAAAGCAGAGCATATCCGGGTTCAGCAGGACCAGGGTTAAAGGAAAGAATTTGCTCCCAGAGCAAGAAAATCCTTTCCTTATATATGAGTTGACCCCATTGAGAAGGGAGTTAAATTTTTTCATACTGGAGCTATTTCACCTGAAAGAATATCCATTCACCTTAACCCTTGTCCTGCTGATCCCAGATATGCCCTGCTTTGGCAAACAGTGTAGATTCAGATCAGTTGACTTCTTCAGAAGCCAACTGATGGATTGGCACTGTTCGTCATTCAATGTATGTATTTGTATCAATAACAACCTAGATCAAGTTACCGATTGGCTGATAATTGGAAGTGGGCAGTTCAATTTTCTTCAGAAGCCAACTGATCTGGATCTGTACTGTTTGTCATTCAATATTTGAATTTGTATAAACCAACCTGGATCAAGTTATCTGATTGGCTGACAATTAGAAATGGGCATGACATCTTTAATTTTCTTAAGAAACCAACTGATCTGGATTTGCACTGTTGGTCATTCAATATATGAATTTGTATCAACAACCCGGGTCAAGTTATCTGATTGGTCGACAATTGGAAGTGGGCATGGCATCTTAAATTTATTCAGCAAGGCAAGGTCTGATTGGCTGATAATTGGAAGTAGGCATGGCATCTTAAATTAATTCAGCAAGGCAAGGTCTGATTGGCTGATAATTGGAAGTGGGCATGGCATCTTAAATTTATTCAGCAAGGCAAGGTCTGATTGGCTGACAATTGGAAGTGGGCATGGCATCTTAAATTTATTCAGCAAGGAAAGGGTTAAAGTGGGACTGATGGCTCTGATCATCTGGCATGGATGCACAGACTGATCTGGAACAATGGCATTTGCATCAAGTATCTAGGTCTTTATTTCATGTAAACAGAAATGGCTCACATTAGCCTGTGTATTCACATTGTCTGATCAGGAATGTCTCTGTTTGCTGTTAACTCTTGTCCTACAAAATAAATTAAGATGCCATGCCCACTTCTAATTGTCAGCCAAACAGATTACCAGTACTTGATCCAGAATGTTGCTATAGATTCACATACTTAATGGCAAACAGTGCAGATCCAGATCAGTTGGCTTCTTCAGAAGCCAACTGATCTGGATCTACACTGTTTGCAAAGGCAGGGTATATCCAGGTTCAGCATGACAAAAGTTAGATTTTACAGTACTCAACCATTCTGTAAGCTGACAAAAATGCCCTAATAAGATTGCTGTATGTGCAGAATGTGGAATCTAATCAGGGTCTACACAATTTGTCACTCATCCAGCAGTATTTTAAACACATCAACATGTAGTAAAATGGAATTGTTCAAATTTTATTGCAAGTATGGTAAGAAATACTTCAGGTAAATATGATACACAACCCAAATGTTTAATCCTTGACATGCTGAATAAATTAAGATGCCACATCCACTTCAAATTTTCAACCAATCAGATTACTTGATTTAGATTGTTGATAAAAAATCATATATTGAATGACAAACAGTGCAGATCCAGATCAGTTGCCATTTTCAGAAGCCAACAGATCTGGATCTACACTGTTTGCAAAGGCAGGGTATATCTGGGTTCAGCAGGACAAGGGTTAATCTTTACCACTCTCTGGGCAAATTCAGTAAATGACAATTTGATGATATTTTTCTTACTTTTCACAGAAAAGAGGCATTGGCATTCATGCAAACTGTCTTCTAGAGACAGTTTGCATGAAATGTCAAAGCCTGTTTTCTGAAAAAAAAAAAAATAAAAATACATATTTCAACTTGTCGTCTGCTGAAATTTTCACCCAGCATACTAAGTGTTTTTCACATGCATGGCTAAACTACATGTATTAAGAAAAAAATGCAAAGTTGTATAACCTGGAACTCAGTTTGTTTGATGACACTTTTTCATGTGTGACTGCAAATTAAACTTCTGATTATAAGTTTTCCCACAATAACACCTGTAAGGTCTCTGGCTGGTGTGGGTAATGGCATGGCGATCAAAGTCCGACCTGAACCGGAAGGATTTGCCACAGTCCTCACAATGATACTTAAAATTTATCTCTGACAGCGAAAATGGTATTAAAGATTCTTTAGTTCCTTGGAATGGTACTTGGATAGTGTCACCTGGTTCACAGAATGATTTCTTGTTAGACTGGAAATCTGAAAATAAAAAACAAGTACGTTAGCACTTTGCATGCTTGGTAAAAAGTTCAGCAGACAACATTGTGAAATATTTTTCTTATCTTCCCTAGAAAATAGGGTTAGATACTTCATGCAAATTATTTCCTTTAGAGACAATTTGCATCTCCTTAAGAGACTATTTGCATGAAGTGACAGATCCTATTTTCTAAGGAGACAATTTGCATGAAGTGTCAAATCCTATTATTGCATGAAGTGTCAAATCCTATTTTCTAGGAAATATAATAAAAAATATCCTGAGTTTGTCATCTGCTGCAATTGCCTAAAGCATGGTAAGCATTAATGTAAAAGCCATGAAAAGTGAAATATAATGTATCTAAGACTCCAAGCACTAATCACAACTGCAGCAGACCGCATTCTTATTTTTATTCATTGAATTTTCTGCCTAACAGACCATTTACTTGAAATGCCATCTCTAACGTTTTTGTCTAAAAAATGATAACAAACAAATAAATAGAATGTCATCTGTTACATTTTGCTTAGTGCTTTAACCCACTTTAGTCTGGAGAGCCCCACAAAGGGTAATTGGCAAACAATGAAGACCCAGATTAGTTGCTGCAAAATGTGGCATCTGGTCAGGGTCTACACTCTTTGCATTAAATACATGAATTTCTATCAAACATAATATTAAAAACTAATCAGACACCCTGCTATTGGAAATAGACTGGTCCAAAGAGTTATGGTAGAAGAGTCCATTTGACGTAAATGGATTAAGGTTAATGTAAGCCATGAAAGGGGAATGTAATGGATTTAATATGGGAACATTGCAGACACTAATGTGCCAATCCTTACCCACTAAATATTGGGACAGACCAAAAGTGTAGACCCAGATAAGACACCATAAGATACAGCATCGGATCAGTGTCTACACTGTTTGCCAGTCATTTGGTCGTTTTAGACACATCAACTAGTTGTAAAATGGAAATGTTCAGATGTTAAAAGAGAGGAATTGTCAAGAAGGAGTATTTGGTGATAATTCTGGGATAATTTTCTTTATTTCTGCATAAAAAATATATGTTGTTGGTACTCTTTAAAGTGCCTCACTGAGGTGCTTCTAATGAGTACCCACAATGTATGTTTTTTACGCAGAACTGGAGAAAATTATCCCATAATTATCACCAAATACTCCTCTTTAACCCTTGTCCTGCTGAATAAATTAAGATGCCATGCCCACTTCCAATTTACAGCCAATCAGATCACTTGATCCAGATTGTCGCTATAAATATACATACTTAATGTCAAACAGTGCAAATCCAGATCAGTTGGCTTCTTCAGAAGCCAACTGATCTGGATCTACACTGTTTGCAGAGGCAGGGTATATCCGGTTTCAGCAGGACAAGGATTAACAATTCCTCTGTTAGAACAAGTATGGTAAGGCACCCAAATATTTAGGGTAAATATAGTACAGTCCACCCTCTTTATACCGACACTAGATACAATGACAAAATTCATTATAATGATAATTTGAATGTCACAAAACCTTTGCTTAAGAGGAGACGCTTAATGAGAAATTAAGCAAGAATATTGCATTAAAACTTCAAGCAACATTTGTTTTGGATATTTGTTAGAATTGCCTCACTGAGGCAATTCTAACAAATATCCAAAACATATGTTCTGTGAGGAAATATGAATAAAACAAGGTCTTTCCTACAGATCATTCCGTCCATATAGTACAACAGCAAATTCATTTTAATGGCAACATCTTTGGGAACAAATGCTGCCGTTGTAACGAGGGTTCACTGAATATTCCACAGAACATTTCATCTACTGTCTGCTCAGGGCTTTCCTGTTCGTGAACACACACACTGAATATTGTAAAATCTCTGTTAAAGCAGACTAACAACATTATGCACTTATTCATGTTTTACCCTAGAGGGAGTGGCAGGGATACCCTGGGGATTAGACAGCAAAAAACAGCTGTGCCCACAGGAATTAAACAGACCACTGATAAACAGAGTGAGATTTCAGATATGTGATCTAGAAACTCTTCAGAAAAATAAGTGAAAAATCTTAAACCCACACATAGGATTTTCAAAACAAAATTAGAACTCAGGGACGAAACTGTCTTATTCCCTAGGGTAATCCTGCCACACCCAGTCTGCAGACCCCTAAAAGGGTAATTGGCAAACAGTGCTGGTCCAGATCAGATGCCGTAGAATGCGGGGTCTGATCAAGGTCTCCACTGTTTGCAAATAGTCTGACCATATTTCTCTAGGCATATCTAAATCACATAGCCTGACATACCTAAAACTAAACTTGGAGTCTTCCAATATATAGTGTGGGGAGTTTATTCAGTCTAAAATGGGTTAAAACAATGTTGCTACATTAACCCTTAAAACACCAAGAAAACTTGCATCTGAAAATGTCGTCTGTTTACGTCGTCTGCTGAATATTCTTGCAAACTTTACAAACCTAATTTTGCATACAGGCAAACAGTGTGGACCCAGATCAGAGTCTGATCTGGGTCCACACTGTTTGCAGAAATGACTTTTAAAATCACAAGCAGATGACAAAGCAGAGGACAATAATTATTGTTGTGATTGGCAGTTTAAGGGTTAATGCAATGTTGAAATGATGCTATTTCAACGCTGTAAGTCTATTGGCAGACACATGTGACAATGCAAAGAATCTGGTCAGTCAGCCTGGATCTGCATGCTGCTGTGGACGTTCACAGTTTAGCTCTCTTTTCTGTGTTTCATGGCTCCCATGTTTGCTTATATTTTTGCAAGAATGAGAAAGTTTACAATTTCTTGCTGAGGGTCCTTAGTCTTGGAATACACCCTCTTCCTTTATAAAACTAGTCAAAGCATGAAGTCAAAATATGGGACAGTCATGTGAAAAGGTGTTTTTGCAGGAAAATCTGTCAGTTGGTGATATATTCTGTAGTTTACAAAACAGCCTCTTTATAACACTCTTATAGGCAATTTTACTACAATCCATCTTAGGTAAACAAATGTGTTGTATCCAAACAAAAATGTATAGATTATACAGAAAAATTAGCATAAATGGTTTCTCTTCTATATACTCTTTACATTTTGTTTTGGGTAAGACACATTTGGGGTCCACCTTTAAACTGTCTTATATCCGAAACTGTCTTATAACACACTATTTTGTACAGAGGTTCAAGTTTACTTTGATTTTTTAGACTGACAGTGAAGGCCCTGACCAGAATGTATGCAGTAAATTTCCTAAAATTTCAAACACTTTATTCCATACTTTTTTGGCCTAAATTTTACTTTTTATGGAACAGTTTCTTAAAATAGTTAGTGGAATGGCAAACAGTGTAGAACCTGATCAGACTGCTCCTTCAGGAGCAGTCTGATCAGGGTCTGCACTGTTTGCATATGCCATTTCATCAGACACTTTTGTGTACGAAATTTCAGAACATTTAACGTACATACACAGACTGTCTTACCTGGACCTTTACTGACTGCGTATACACGCAGACTATACACAGACACCTTTTGCTTGGTGTAAACTGTATAAGATGAGAAAATATTAACAGAAGAAAAAACATTGATAAAAAAGTAATAAAAACAGTATTTCATGCATTTAATTTACAAAAAGAAAGTATATCCCACTATATGTATATAGGGAATCTTGTTGCATGCATAAATATGATATCCTGCTTATTGATGTCTGAAAACTGCTGGAAGAGTAGCAGTGTAGACCCAGATCAGATGCTAAGAATGCAGCATCTGATCAGTGCCTACACATTTTCCACTCATCCAAAAGTTTTTAGACATATAACAAGTGGTAAAATGGGCTTGTTCAAACTTTAATTTGTAAGGAGATAAGGTGTCCAAACATTTGTAATAAGTATGGTAATCTTCATATGCACTGCAATAATCTTTTTGAGGTGAGCATGAACAAAATGCCCAGACAAACTTGCCCATCTATGTACTTTCACTAGAGTTTTTGCTACCAGTTGATATATTCTACAGTATCCAAAAATTTCATAAACCTGATCAGAGTGTGTGTGGATGCACAGACTGATTAGAGCTTTCAGTAAGCCTCAAAGACAACTTTTCCTCTAAACATGGAACAACCATGTTTTCATGTGTGGCATCAAAGTAGACAGAATTCCTTATTTAATTATCTTATGAGTTATCCTATGGGGTCTGACCTTTCTTTAGCTCAGTTTATTCATGTATATGAGATTGGACTGTTCTTATGTCAGCAGAGGACTCGTTAAAGAGACATATTTGATGATAATTCAGGAATAATTTTCTCATTCTACATGAAAACATATGTTGTGGGTAGTCCTTAGAAGTGCCTCACTAAGGCACGTCTAATGAATACCCACAACATATGTTTACATGAAGAAATAAAAGAAATATTCCAGAATTATTCCCAATTATCATTAACAAATCCTCTGGTCATTTGTTCTTGTCATTCTTCATTTGAATTCTTAATTTAAATGCATCATCTTAATGAGATCTGAGACTTTGCTATTCATATGCATCATCACATGGGATCTGAGAATTCTTTATTCTGTGCATCATCATGTTAGATCTAAGAATGCTTTATTCATATGCATCAACATATGAGAGCTGAAAATCCTTTAATCACATGCCTCACCATGTGAGTGTCAAAGAATTCTTAATTCATATGCATCATCATGTGAGGTTAGAAAATTCTTTATTCATATGCCTCACCATATGAGTGTCAACGAATTCTAATTCATATGCATCATCATGTGTGATCTAAAAATTCTTTGTTCACATGCATCATTACAGGAGATCTGAGAATTCTTTATTCATATGCATCATCATGAGATCTGAAAATTCTTTATTCATACACCATGTGAGTGTCAAAGAATTCTTAATTCATATGCATCATCATGTGGGATATGAAATGTCTTTATTCATATGCATCACCATGTGTCTCACCACATGAGACTCTAAGAATTGTTTATTCATATGCATCATTAAGTGAGGTCTGAGAATCCTCTATCTATATGCATCATCATGTGAGATCTGAGATTTCTTTTTTCATATGCATCATTATGTGAGATCTGATAATTATTTATTCATATGCATCATTACGTGAGATCTGATAATTATTTATTCATATGCCTCACAAAGTGGGACTTTGAGAATTCTTAATTCATATGCATTGCCATGTGAGATCTGAAAATACTCTATTTATATGCATCACCATCTGAGATCTGAGAGTTCTCTCTATTCAAATGCACATGTACCATCATGTGATATCCAAGAGGTCTTTATTCATATGAGTCATCAGATGAGATCTGAGATATTCATATGTGTCATCATGTGAGCTCTAAGAGTTCCTTTCTGTGTAAATGCTCTACCACAGACATTACATTTGTACGGTTTCAGTCCTGTATGTATTCGGTAATGCATATCCAATGCATATTTGCTGTCAAAAGATTTTCCACAAATATCACAAATGGGCCTTCTAAGACGTGTACTGGAACCTGCACTCAGCTGATAATCAAGTGGTCTTTGAGTTTGGTCTGTAAAAAAGAAAGAAAAGAAAATTGTGTTACAAAAAATCTGAATATCCCCTAAATATAAAGCATGGAAACTAATGAATGTGCCACAACATAATATACCTGATAACATATGATGCATAACATGGGAAAAAGGCCCTTATGCCATATACAGTGAACTCTCGTTACAACAACAGCATTTGTTCCTAAAGACGTTGCCATTAAAATGAATTTGCTGTTGTACAGAATACTTAATGAGCAGATTGATATGTAAGAAAGGTCTAGTTTTTGACTGATATGTAAGAAAGGTCTAGTTTTTTCTTATTTCCTCAAAGAACATATGTTTTGGATATTTGTTAGAATTGCCTCACTGAGGCAATTTTAACAAATATCCAAAACATAAGTTTCTTGAAAGTATTAAATATAATATTCTTGCATAAGTTTTGACTAATTGTAACCTCTTAAGCAAAAAAAACCCATAAAACTCTTAAGCGAAGGTTTCGTGACAGTAAAATTGTCATTGTAACGAATTTTGTCATTGTATCGAGTGTCGATATAAAGAGGGTTGTCTGTACGAACAATGAAGGTCCAGCTGAATGTGAGAACCTGTGCAGTCTGATCTGGACATTCTCTGTTCATTGACATATAAGACAGTACATTGATTCTGAATGCGCAAACTGCATAAGGGCCGTTTTCCGGGTAAATGCAAACAGCAAAACTCCAGGGCGCAGTTGTTCAAAACTAACGATGTTGGTAGTTAACGTATCGTTAAAACTTTGATCATTAAATATAGCATATAAGCTAATATTTTTGCTGAAAAAATGTGATTTGCAAAAGCTACTCACATTTTTTCAGCAAAAGTACCTGTGAATTAGATATTGTACTTACTAGAACAGTTAACATTTTGACCACTAAGGAGCTCGTTAAGCTAACGATGCTTTGAACAACTGGACCCAGATAAGCCAGCTGAGATATACAGCCTGATCAGGAACTTTGTTATACTTCATTATGTTCTACAGTACCCAAAGATTCTATAAGCAGACCATGAGGGTCCTGATCAGACTGTATGAATGAGCAGGCTGATCTAGGCCACTATCTGCATATGCCCGAAGACATATTTTGCATGGCGCAGCCCCTTTGATCTGCACCATGGGAATTGCACTGTCAGGGTCTGTTAGAATAACACAGATCCATATCAGACTGTGCATCTATCTTCCCATTCTAATCAGGGTCTACTGGTCCTTGATATAGAGTACATGATCAGGCTGCAGATGCACGCCCAAGTTTACATGTAAAAATGAGCTGATAAAAAATCACTCTTCTTAGATTCTATTTATCATGTTTTATTTATTTGTCTTGACAGTTTTATTATTTCTTTATATAATGTTGCCCTAAGTATTTTAGATCAAACAGCTAGATAAAATAGCTTTAATTAACAGTTAGCACTCTGGGTAAAATTTTCACCCAACAACATTTTGAAATATTTATCTTTTTTTTTTCCCAGAAAACAGGATTTGACATTTCATGCAAACTGTCTCCATCATACATCAAAATGTCAGATCCTGTTTTCTGGGAAATGTAAGAAAAATATCATCAGTTTGTCATCTCCTTGACAAATCATGCAGTTTGATCAAAATTGGACAGAAACTAATGAAGTTAAAGATGTTTAGATAAACCATTATAAAGAGTATCATCATTTTGAATATTTAATGAAGTTTTAAACATTTCAAAATATTAGCCCCTGTCATGCTGAATAAATTAAGATGCCATGCCCACTTCTAATTTTCAGCCAATCAGATTGCTTCATCTGAACTGTTGCTTTTAATTCACATACTTAATGGCAAACAGTGCAGATCCAGATCAGTTGGCTTCTTCAGAAGCCAACTGATCTGGATCTACACTGTTTGCAAAGACAGGGTATATCTGGGTTCAGCAGGACTAGGGTTAAATAAAATCTTTCTCACAGAAATTAATGTGCTTCTCAAGCAAACTCCATAATGCCTGCTTGCAGAGAAAAAACTATATATACAAAAAATATAGATTTTGAATATTGTTGCAAATCTTCTTTATTTAGGTTTTGCTAATTTTAGTAACACCTTATGACATCATAAAGCCTCATTAAATACATGTATTCAAAATGGCTGCTTCAAATATTCAAAATGGCTGCTTCCATAAAAGCAGTTTCAATATCTTCAATATTAATTACTTTTCATCCAATTTTGATCGAAATTTACATCAAAATGTGTGATTTGTTGTGATCTTGCATCTCGCATACTTTCCTGAGACACCAACAATGCTTTACTTTGAGCTAAAAACCAGTTTAACAACCGTGTTATATCCAAACAAAAATGTATAGATTATATTGAAAAATGACCATTTATGGTCATTTTTCAATATAATCTATACATTTTTTGGGATCCATTTTTGAACCGTGTTATATCCAAAACTGTGTTATAACGAACCATGTTATAAAGAGGTTGTAGTGTATATAATTTTTCAAGTTACATATGAGTAACTATTGTGACAGAGTGTCATGTGACATTTCAGATGGGTCAAGTTACATTTCATATGGCATTGTGACAGAGTGTCATGTGACATTACAGATGGCTTTGTGACAGAGTGTCATGTGACATTACAGATGGCATTGTGACAGAGTGTCATGTGACATTTCAGACGGTATTGTGACAGAATTTCACATGACGTTTAAGGTGGCATCTCTGTGATGTTGCATATTCACATAAAGAGCAAAAATAAGGTTTCTCTCCAGTATGGCTACGAAAGTGTCTCCTTAACATCCAGTTATGGGGAAATCCCTTCGAACATATTTCACAAATATATCTTAAAGTTTTCTTCTCTGCCATTGCAGAGGCAGTGTCCATTTGACCCAGATGCTGATCATATAAATGGAATTCAAAGCTTCCAAATTTATGTGAACTTCCAGGGACATCTGGTGTAGCCCGGCTTTCTTCTTTCACTGAAGTAGCTGAAACATATTGCAGATTTTGTTAATAATTATGATAGATGAAAAAACAAACAACAGAAATACCAATATAGTACATCAATTTATAAAGCTACATGTGAATTTTACTTACCTTGTGATCAGTAGAGGAAATGCCCTAGATCATTCAGCAGAAAAACCATGGAGGGGTGGGGTGGAGGTGGGTGTGGGGATGGGGGGAGTGGAAGTCGGTGCGGGGTTTGAGTCGAGGTGGGGGCTTTAATCAAGTTTTTCTCATATGAAATCCCACTCCTCACTTCTGAAGAAAGTCCAGACATTTACACAGAAAACAAATGAATGCACAAATGCATAGAAAAAAAAAACATAAAACAAAGTGGGCAACTGTTGAAGGAGATGACCACAATACTTAACCCTTTTCCTGCTGATCCCGGATATACCCTGCCTTTGCAAACAGTGTAGATCCAGATCAGTTGGCTTCTGTAGAAGCCAACTGATCTGATCTGCACTGTTTGCCATTCAGTATGTGAATTTATATCAACAACCTAGATAGAGGAATCTGATTGGTTGACAACTGGGAGTGTGCATGGCATTTTAATTTATTCAGCAAGACAAGGGTTAACACACAAAAACAAAAGAAAAAGCAAAATGGGTAGCCAAATGTGCAGCTGTGACCACAGTGCTAGGAATACAGGAAATAGGATCCACACCACAATGTCTGCCTTGGTATGGACAGCAGTAAACCGCTGGGAAACGGAGCTTTAACTAGTCTTACTTGTGTGAAAGTATACCCTTATCCTTAATGCATAACACTTACCGTATTCGACCTAATTACCGCACTGTGTGCTTAGGTTTTTCAACAATACACTACAACCTCTTTATAACACAGTTCGTTATAACACAGTTTTGGATATAACACAGTTCACTGATGGATCCCAAAAATGTATAGATTATATTGAAAAATGACCTTAAATGGTCATTTTTCAATATAATCTAAACATTTTTGTTTGATATAACATGGTTGTTTAACTAACACGGTTTATGCTATAGACCCCAACAATAGTGTTTTAATAAGGCTATAGTGTACTTGGAAAACTTGTGGTAAAATAAATACCTATCTATACTAAAGGTACACTTTAAAAAAGAAAAAGATCAGCGAAGGATTCATCAATGTTTTTTGTGTGTGTTTTTCTGCTTTTCTTTATAAAGCATATGTTGTGGGTACTCATTTGAAAATGCAATTCAAAAGGGTACCCACAACATATGCCTTTCTAAAGAAGTAGACAGAAAGTACACTGGCTGTAATCTGAAAACTACAGAATGGCTCGACTGTGCGCTTTTAGGGTTATGTGCAATATTTAGGTCGATTACGGTACACCATAAAGTCTTTATAACACTATTGTTTGGGTCCATAGCATAAACCGTCTTAGTTAAACAACCGTGTTATAGCCAAACAAAAATGTATAGATTGTATTGAAAAATGACCATGGTCATTTTTCTATATAATCTATATATTTTTGGGATCCATCATCGAACTGTGTTATATCCAAAACCGTGTTATATCCAAAACCTTGTTATAATGAACTGTGTTATAAAAATATTATAGTGTGTTATGTTTTATAGAAATTCCTATAATTATTGAAAAATGACCATTTATATTATTTTTCAATATAATCTATATAATTTTGGGATCCATCTTTGAACCGTGTTATATCCGAACTGTGTTATAAGGAAGTTGTAGTATACTTGTGTAAATAGGAAAATGTTCACTGATGCCTTGTGTGGACTAGGACTTAACTGTTGGCACATGGAAATATAAATATTAAAATTAATCTGTGCTCCAAACATTTAGCGCTAGTTTTATCTTAATGACTTTTAAACTATTACTTTTTCTTTTCAGGAAAAACGGACTTGATATGTTGATGTGATTTATCTTCCAGTGATCTTTATATCAACTGGACAACTATTTTGTCTGCAAATTTTATGGTAATCATGCTAAGAATTAAATTATCAAAAACTAGAAGTTTGTCAAGAAGCCAGAAGTTAATCTCATTTTATTGTGAATTATTGCATTAAAAGCAGTGTTGCACGTTACTAACAGCCGTGCATTAACCGGCTAAAAGCTGTGTATTAACAAGGCAATTCACGCACTGTTAATGCACAGCTACACAACTTTCAATATGATCGTACCAGGGCCACAGATTTGCTGCCGTCATGTGATGTGTACTGCCCGGCCCTAGAACGAGCATGGTCCGTGGAAATTACGTTCCTGAGACATCGGTGAAAAGGCAAAACAAAAAGTGCAAGAAATAACGTGAAATATAGCAAATGTTTTCAGTTTTTATGCAATAATAGCGATCATACATGATTTTTCAATGCATTAACATTTGCCAGGTTCCTTGGGAGGTGTTGAAAACCACGGCCTCCAGCCTCGGTTTTCAACACCTCCCACGGGACCTGGTGAATGTTAATGCATGAAAAACCATGTTTGATCCCTATATTAAAACACACAAACAAAATATGCAATTCAGCCTGATCTGTAACTCAACATCACTGATCTGATGGTTCTCTCTCCAAGCAGCAAGTTAAGCCTTGTCATGCTGAATAAATTAAGATGCCACACCCACTTCTAATTGTCAGCCAATCAGATTCCCTGAACTAGATTATTGATATAAATTCACGTAGTGAATGACAAACAGTGCAGATACAGATCAGTTGGCTTCTTCAGAAGCCAACTGATCTGGATCTACACTGTTTGCAAGGGCAGGGCATATCTGGGTTTAGCAGGGCCAGGGTTAACTTTTAGCTCTCTTTGCTAATTCAGCAAATGACAAACTGATGACAATTTTCTTATTTTCTTAGAATATACAATTTGAAGTTTCATGAAAATTGCCTCCTTATAATGCAAGTGCACGAAATTTCAAACCCATTTTTTTTATTTTTTTTTAAGAAAAAAAAAAATAAAAAACCAGGATCAGAATTTAGAAAGTACATATATTTCAAAATATCAAAAACTTCTGTGGTATGTTTTACCCAGCAAGCTAATTTATAAAACAGATTCGTGGCAATAATTTAAAAACTGATACAAACAAAAAAAAAAAGAAAAAAAAAAAGAAAAATAGATATCCATCTTGCACAGAATATTATGACCAAAACAAATCTACATTTACAAACAACATGAACTCATTTTATAATAAATGTGAGAAAATGAACCTCACGATGTGTACTCAGCAAGGACAGATCAGCATGTATATCTGTACTGATCACTGCCTTTTCTGTCCTATCTAAAAAAGCTTAAATCCTTGGTTATCCAAAGAGTGCCCATGTAAGACTGATCAGTCTTTGCTGTGTGAACATTTCTCAAATTCACCCTTGTCCTGCTTAACCCGGATATGCCCTGTCTTTGCAAACAGTGTAGATCCAGATCAGTTGGCTTCTTCAGAAGCCAAATGACCTGGATCTACACTGTTTGACATTAAATATTTGAATTTGTATTAACAAATTGGATCAAGCAATTTGATTGGCTGAAGATTACAAGTGGGTGTGGTATCTTAACCCTTGTCCTGCTGAGCCCGGATATACCCTGCCTTTGCAAACAGTGTAGATCCAGATCAGTTGGCTTCTTTAGAAGCCAAATGATCTGGATCTCTACTGTTTGCCATTAAGTGTTTGAATTTATAGCAACAATCCAGATCAAGTTACCTGATTGGCTGAAAATTAGAAGGGGGTGTGGCATCTTAATTTATTCAGCAGGACAAGGTTTAAGGTTCAAACAGTTCATCCATCTAAACATTTAACTACTAATGTCAGTACAGCCAGGGTTTTGTGAAATGAGTCTGATAAAGGACATCTCTATCAACTTACACATGAGAAAAAGTGTTTCTAGGGCACAATGTGATCTGTAAACATCCAGATCAGCCAGCAGATCTGTACTCTCTGCATCTGTGCAGTCTGATAAGTCTTCACTATCTGCCTGAAGAAGAGTTTTAGTCCTTGACTAAATTTTTTTTTAACTTTTGTGAAACCTCATTGAATATTCAAAATAATGATGCCCATACCACCAATGTTAAAATATTAACTTGTCCATTACTTCCCTAATTCTTGACCAACTTTGATCAAATTTGTATCAAAATTCATGGTTTGTAAAGTTCTTTACTTTGCAATACAATATGCTCTAATGTTCTTTACTTTGCAATACAATATGCTCTAAGGTTGTGTTCCCCTTTATACAATGTGATGAAGGACAAGGTCAATAATCTTTAAAGAGGCAACCATTTGCAGCAGACAACATTCTGATTTGTTTATTTTTCAGAGAAAATAAGACTCGACATTTCATATGAATTGTCTGCTTGCAGACAATTCACACAAAATGTCATGTCTTACTTACTCTGAAAAATACAAAACATAAAATCAGAATGTCGTCTACTGCATTTGTGATTGGTACTTTAAAATTTAAGAGTCAATAACAGGCAAACGATTCACATGAAATGACAAGTCTAATTTACTCTGAAAACTGCAAAAAGAAATCAAAATGTCATCTGGTGAAAGGGTTAAGAGTCAATAAATAGCTGTAGTGCCAACGGTTCTTGCTCTGGCTCTGTTACATATCCGAAAAGTTTCTATTATAGTGCGTAGTAAGATGTGATTTCAGATTTGACTTTGTTGTACAACGTTTACCACACATGTCACAGGCAAATGGCTTGATACCAGTATGTATTCTGTGGTGTATTTCCAGATGGGAAGGAAAACTGAAACTCTTTCCGCAGTCACCGCATGTGTACAGGGAACCTGTCCTAGCTGGTGGCAGTGTTCGCATGGTAGTCTTTGAAAGATTGGCTAAATCTGAAAATAAGCAGGACAATTTCTTGACAAGGTCTGTTTCTAAATACATGATGTAAACAATTTATCTGTGCCACAGGAAAAAAATATAACCTTGTCTGGTGACTTGAGGCTTCTGGTTTCCAGTGTACTATGGTAACTGAAACCAGATGTCACAGGTCACTGGACACGGTTATATCCATAACTATAATTAATGACTAATGACTACTCGTAGTAAACATATATATGTACGATTTATTGTAATATTTAATGTAGTTACTGTCTTTCAAATAACTGTGTATGCTTTAAGGGTAGGGGTGTATGTGTGTTTGTGGGGGGTGGGGGCAGAGGGTCGGGGGGTGGGGTACACTAAAAGTGTATCCAGTCCCCTTACAGTTTAAATACCACTCCTTGAGCTAATTCAGCAGACAGCCAATTGGTAATATTTTTTCTACCCTAGGGCCTGCACTTTTTGTCATACAACCAAGTATTTTATGAAAGATTGGCATAAAAAGAAACTTAGGAAAAAAAAAGAGTTTGGAATAAAGTATTTGAAATTTGTAGACATTGACCATTTCTCATTATCTTAACCCATTGTAGTCTAGATACCAGGAAAATGGTAATTGGCAAACAGTGCAGACCAAGATGAGATGCCACAGAACACGGCATCTGATCAGGGTCTCCACTGTTTGCAAATAGTTTAGTCATTACTCTCTAGGAATATCTAAATTTCATAGCCTGACATACCTAAAATTGAAACTGGACTCTTCCAATATATAGTGTGGGGGAGTCTATTCAGTATAAAATGGCTTATAGCATCAGCCACAACAGCAGAAAAGGACATTCTGTTTTGTATTTTTTTTTTTTTTTTTTTTTTTTGTTTTTTTTGTTTTGTTTACTTCTCCAAGAAAATAAGGCTTGAATGTGATTCCTTGGCTGATGATTCACATCCAATGCCAATAAAAATGTAAACGGTTGTCTTTGGAAACAAAAAAACACACTCTTTATATGCAATAATGAAGTTTGCTAGGCTGCATACCTCAAGCCTCATTTTCTCTGAAAAATAAAAAAAAATATGTTTTAGAATGTCATCTGCTGCTGTTGGATGGTGCTTAAACGCTTTGCATACTGGGTAATTTTGCATGTTTTTTTGTTGTCTGGATTTTTTTTTTTTTTTTTTTCTTAAATAACTTTTTCAAAAAAATCTTTCAGGAATACCATCAGAGTGTCAAACAGTCTGGATCCAGATCAGGCCCGACATTTTGTCAGGCCTGATCTGGGTCCAAGCTGTTTGCAAAGGTTATCAGCAGATGACAAAAGTCGCTGATAGCGGGGAAGAAGTTAAACATAAGTACCGTCAAAATATTTCTATTTAAAGTTCATTTCAAATAAACAAACAGAAGAAATAAAAATGATTTAATAACACTGTGCAATTGAGACAATAACAAATGATGCGCAAGGCACAAAAAGGGCCCTTATGCAATTTGCAGACAATGTAGGTCCTGATCAGCAGGTGCATCTGTGCAGTCTAACCTAGGCATTTTTTGTTTGTCAACAAATACTACAGTATTCACTGATTCTGTAAGAGGACACTGAAGGCCCAGATCAGCCTGCACTTATGCGCAGGCTGATCAGGGCCTGCATTGTCTGTAAATTACATTAGGGCCTTTCTTGTGTGTTGCACATCAAATCATATCATTTAAAATACATGAGTTTTTTCTTATCATCTGAATAATTTATAGCAATTATATAGTGTCTTAAAAATAATAATGATAAAAAGAATAACAGTTTTCAACCACATATTGAAGGCTAAAATATTTTGAAATGAATATCCTTTATAACAAATATACTACATGCATATTCAACCTAATTACACATACCCCTACAAGAGCCAATCACACAATTACTTAGTCATCAAATTACAGCCAGTATACGATTACCTACTTTTTTATAAAAGCAGATGTTATGTGTACTCATTTGAATTGCCTCCACAACATAATAATATTATGCTTTAATAAAAAAAAATAATAAATAAAAAAATCTCACAAGCATCATTAAATGTGCTCCCCCCCCCCCCCCCCCCCCACCACCAACCCCCCTCCATATTCAACCTAATTACACATACCCCTACGAGAGCACAATCACACAATTACAGTCGACTCTCATTATCTCGAATTCCAAGGGACTCATTGAAACACTTCGACATATCCGTAACTCGACATATCAGATTTGAGAAAGTGAGGAAAACAATAAATTGAATAACCACATTTAACAAATGAATATGTAATTTGACTCCTGAAGTTAGAAATATATATATAAAATAATGTGAAAAAGGAGCAATTTCTCCTCTGTTCCATATTATTTTGTTAGCTGTTGTCATAGTTTCATGTTAAAACAGGGACCAGATTTTCACTTCGAGATAAGCGGTAATTCGAAATAAGCGAGTTTGAGAGAGCGAGGTTCAACTGTACTAAGTCATCAAATTACAGCCAGTATACGATTACCTACTTTTTTATGAAAGCAGATGTTATGTGTACTCATTCAAATTGCCTCCACAACATAATAAAATTATGCTTTAATAAAAAAAAAAAAAATGAAAACAAAAATCTCACAAGCATCATTAAATGTGCCTGAAGCAGTCTGATCAGATTCTACACTGTTTGCCAGTCCATCACAATATTTTGGATACCTCATTAGCTAGTTAAATGGTCATGATCATATTTTAGAACAAATATAGACTTAACATAGGTCCAGATAAGGGACTTTTTAACCAAAAAGTGTTGATATTTTTCTTATTTCTGTACTAAAAAGTAGTTGACTCTCGTATCTCAAAATCCAAGGGTCTCTCTGAAACACTTCGAGATATCCGTACTTAGACATATCAGATTTGCAGAACTGAGGAAAAACTAATTCGATTAACCACATTTAACAAATATATGAGTAATTGGACTTGAAGTTGGAGATATATTGAAAATATTGTGGAAAAGAGGAGAAATTGGAGCAATTTCTCCTCTTTTCCACAATATTTTTTACATGTTGTTAGATTTTCATGTTTAGGCAGGGAACACATTTTCACTTCGAGATAAGTGGTTATTCGAGATAAGCGAGTTCGAGATTTCGAGAGTCAGCTGTATATTGTGGATACTCATTAGGTGCTTCTAATGAGAACCCATAAGATATGTTTTCATGGAGATATAAGAAAAATTTTCCTCTTATCTGAGCTAGGACTGAGGAGTTAAGGGGTCTGAATATTAAGAGTATATAGTTGTAAAACTCCAAGATAAGAAAAAATACACCTTAACTTTCAGCCCATTGCAGGTAAAATGTGCAGGTGACAAATTAGTGATTTTTATCCCCACACTGTTTTAAAAAAAGCAAAAGAAATATTGTGAATGCCTCGATCCATCCATCCGTCCATCCCGCTTTCTCCTCCTAAACTACATGGTGACATCTAACCAAACTTGCTACATGACTTCCCCAAGAGTGTGTGCAAGAGCAACATTACTTGGTCCATCCATCCATTCATCTGTGAGTCAGTCCGTCCTTCCATCTGTCCATCACACGAGCTATAGCTCCTCAAAAACCACTGGGCAGAATTTAACCAAACTTGCTACATGACTTCCCCTTATACTAATGGTGTGTCAGAGCATGTCTGTTTATCCAATAAGTTATTCGCAATATTGGCACAGAGCATAGGGATTTTGAGACGGTGTGCCAATGACTGGCATTCTATAAGTCTTGCTTATTTTGACAATACTCATTCAAATTGTTTATAATAGGCTAGGTGGGCAAGAAACTCCTCAATATTTGAATTCCTCAATAATAAACACACACACACACACACACACACACACACACACACACACACACACACACACACACACAGAATGGCTATGTTTCCCACATTTTTTTCATACAATGGGAGCTGAAAGGTTCAGATTTTATCACTGAATTTTCATCATTTTTAGATGGAAATAAAAGCATAATACATAAAAAGTATTTTGAAACTGGTCCTGAATTTAAAGGAGATGGTACAATAATGCAGTTTAAAAGTTTGTCCAGTAATTGAGGTTAATTATGATATACAGTGAATGTCCTAAAATTTTGTACACCAACTTTTCTGATATAATGACACATGCAAACAGTGCAGAACCAGTTCAGACTGCTCCTTCAGGGACAGTCTGTTCTGGGTCTACAATATTTGCTTTTCCACCAAGTATTTTGTGGAATAAAAGCATAAAAACATATGTGAGAAAAAAAAGAATGACATAAACTACTGTGTTTTAAGTTTTAGGACATTTACTGTATTACTCTTGGGAGCAATTTCTTTCCATTAACCCTAGTCCTGCTGAACCTGGATATACCCTGCCTTTGCAAACAGTGAAGATCCAGATCAGTTGGTACTGTGTTTTAAGTTTTAGGACATTTACTGTATTTCTCTTGGGAGCAATTTCTTTCCCTTAACCCTAGTCCTGCTGAACCTGGATATAGCCTGCCTTTGCAAACAGTGAAGATCCAGATCAGTTGGCTTCTGAAGAAGCCAAATGATCTGGATCTGCACTGTTTGTCATTAAGTATGGTATCTATAACCTAGATCAAGTAATCTGATTGGCTGCTAATTAAAAGTTGGCATGGCATTTTAATTTATTCAGCAGGACAAGGGTTAACAGTAGACCACTTTTCAAAAGGGCCTGGATTAGCAGGAAACCAAAGAAAAAGTCACAAAACTTTGCATAAATGGTGAAAAAAACTATCAAACCAAACTTTGTATAAATGGTGAAAAAAAAAAAAAAAAAAAAAACACTATCAAACATATCCAGTCCATTCTATTTAAAAAAAAAAAAAAAAAAAAACACTTAAAAGCTACAAAATAATGACTCATAGACTTTCAACTTGTACACCAAGTCTGTATATACATTCAGATCACAAAGTTAGTCTATATGAGTTTGTATTGTCAATTTGGATTGGATTAAATAAAGCTATTGTGAACACCTACCTGACTACATTCATGTGGACACAGTTTTGTTTTACTGGGATTTCACATCACTTTCAACAATCTTTCAGTCATATCGAAACCCTGTCTAGAGATAGCAGGGAGCTCAATACTCACTTTTAGAGTGCTGTCTCACTAAAATATCATGCCCCAGATACAAGATGATATTCCACCCAGTCACATTAAACTGACATTGGGCTGACCAGTTCTGATTCCCAGCTAGCTGGAAGGGGGCCCACTGATGTGGATGTTCCCCTGTACCTGCACATTAATAAAAAATCTGTTGATGCTGATGATGATGAACTCTACTTTCTCAATGCTGAGCCCCAAGCGAAAGAGCAGCTGGTACCATTTTTACAGGCTTTGGTATGACTTGGCAGGGAATCAAACCCACAACTTCTCGGTTACAAAACACACACTCTACCAAATGAGCAAATGAGCTACTGTGCTGGTCTGCAAGTGGACACAGTTCCACAGATAACACTAGGTCTGTGTTCAGATTTGATTTGTGAAACACTTGCAAACTTGGCTGTTGCTACAAACAGCCAATCACAGCACAAAATATTCCCATAAATTTAACTTGTCTAAACATAGCTCCGGCACTCCTATGTTGAAATGTGCACTGCCAACTTCTATGAATGTCCACCATTGAATTATTCAATGTGACCTCCAACCTTTACCTCTCTCTGGGCTAATTCAACAGCTGGCAAACTAGTGATATTTTTATTTTTCCTAGGAAATAGGCTATGACATTTCATGTGAATTATCTCCTTAGGAGACAATTTGTATGAAATTTCAAAACCGATTTGTTGGGAAAAATAAGAAAAATATTTTAAAATGTCATCTGCTGAAATTTTTACCCAGCATGCTTAGCATTAACCCTTGTCCTGCTGAACCCGGATATGCCATGCTTTTGCAAACAGTGTAGATCCAGATCAGTTGGCTTCTCCAGAAGCCAACTGATCTGGATCTGCACTGTTTACCATTTAGTATTTGCATTTATGCCAACAACCTGGATCAAGTAATCTGATTTGCTGAAAATTAGAAGTGGGCATGGCATCTTAATTTATTCAGCATGACAAGGGTTACAAAGGTCTGAAATGAATCATCCTGTGAGCCCTCATGTTTTGTTGATCACTGAAGCGCTTCCCACAAACATCACAGCCATAAGGTTTCTCTCCTGTGTGTATCCTCACATGCCTACTAAGATGCCAGTTGGTCTTAAACATTTTTAGACAGTACCGACATTTGTTTCTGTTCCCTAGACCTAGTTTTGTCCTTGACTCAGTCTCTGAAATAGAAAACACAAGTGAATTAGGTCAACAGAAAATGCGAGCTTAACCCATTGTAGTTCGGAGACCCCTAAAAGGGTAACTGGCAAACAGTGCAGACCAAGATCAGATGCCGCAGAATGCGGCATCTGTTCAGGGTCTCCTCTGATTGCTGTTTAGTTTAGCCATTTTTGCTCTAAGAATATCTAAATCTATGTGAAATTTGACTCTTCCAAAACATAATGTGGTGAGTTTATTCAATCTACAATGGGCAAATGCTTACCCAATTTACCCTAAATATTTGAACGTCATACTTGTCCTAAACATTGAATCAGCCCATTTTGATACCTGTTGAAGTGGCAAAAACTGTTGAAAGACAGTAAGCCCCAAGGTTATAAAAAATTTTCATGCTCAATTCAGCTGAACATGAAATTTTCTCTGCTAATAAATATGTGCATGTGCAAAATCAGGATCTCCCCCTTTTTGGTGGTTGGTTTAACCCTTGTCCTGCTGAACCCAGATATACCCTGCCTTTGCAAACAGTGTAGATCCAGATCAGTTGGCTTCTGAAGAAGCCAACTGATCTGGATCTGCACTGTTTGTCACTAATAATGTGAATTTGTATCAACAACCTGGATCAAGTAATCTGATTGGATGAAAATTGGAAGTGGGCGGGGCTTCTTAATTTATTCAGCATGACAAGGGTTAATAAAAAAATTTCAGAGATTGAAAAAAAAAACAACCATAAAATTAATGCTTCATTTATTCATACACCCACTATTTCACTATACAGTAAAAAGTGGACGTGTGGGAAGGTGGGGAGGTGGGCATGAGGGTGAGGGGAAGGGGCGGGAAGGCAATATAAATTTTGAGAAATTTCATGTGATGCCTGTTCACAAGATTTCACATTATCTTCCTGTTGAACCTCTTCTCAGTTTCACAACCGAATTCATTCAATAGCCCTCTTTGATCTGTTAACGCTTAGCACTCTGGGTAAAATTTTCAGCAGATGACATTTTGAAATATTTTTCTTATTTTTCCCAGAAAACAGGATTTGACATTTCATGCAAATTGTCTCCTTAGGAGACAATTTGCATGAAATGTCAAATCCTGTTTTCTGGAAAAAATAAGAAAAATAACATCATTTTGTCGTCTGCTGAAAATGCCCAGAGAGTGGTAAAGGTTAAACAAGGCCCCTAAACTTATGATCTTCATTTCATTTCCTTTCATGTAATTTTTGTAAACGTTTGCAAGTTTTCATACGAAGTTTCAATCCAGACTTTCTGGCAACTACTTTTTCACAAACAACACATCTGAATTGCTTTTTTTCCAGAAATGGACAATACGATGTCTTTGAAGGGTTGATGGGTCTGCAAACTGAGCCCCACATAATTCACTACGAAGTGGTTTCTTTCTTGTGTGGGTCCTCTCATGTATGATGAAATTCCCATGTCTCTCAAATTTCTTCTGCAAGTAAGAATGAGTTTCTTTTTCCTCAATATCATGTCTTCTAATTTGCTTCTTTCCTTTATAGTATCAAGCTCCCAGGCTGACCAATCTAAAAGTAAAAAAAAAAAATGTCAGTGAAATGTTTTATCTTCAGTTTTCTATATTCTGAATGAAAGGGCAACATTCTTTCGTGGAGATTGATCATGAAATATTTTCTACAGTCATTCTCTCCCTCCCGCTGATTCAAGAAGGGCAGTTGTCAGTTTCTGGCAAAAGAATGTGCACAATACTGGTTAACCGCTTAGAGGACTAAGCCTGCCCAGTAAGAGCAAGAGCTTTGCTTTTAGAGAGGACTACTTTTCAGGAGCAAGATCTTTCCTTTTAGAGAAGACTTCTTTTCCAGAGCAAGATCTTTCCTTTTAGAGGACTTATATTCAGGAGCAAGATCTCTCCTTCTAGAGAAGACTGCTTTTCAGGAGCAAGTTCTTTCTTTTTAGAGAAGACTTCTTTTCAGGAGCAAGATCTTTCCTTTTAGAGAGGACTTCTTTTCAGGAGTAAGATCTTTCCTTTTAACAAGGACTTATTTTCAGGAGCAAAATCTTTCCTTTTAGAGAAGATTTCTTTTCCAAAGCAAGATCTTTCCTTTTATAGAGGACTTCTTTTTGGGAGCAAGATCTTTTCTTTTAGAGAAGACTTCTTTCAGGAGCAAGATCTTTCCTTTTAGAAAGGACTTCTTTTCAGGAGCAAGATCTTTCCTTATAGAGAGGACTTCTTTTTCGGAGCAAGATCTTTCATTTTAGAGAGGATTTCTTTTCAGCAGCAAGATCTTTCCATTTAGAGAGGACTTCTTTTTGGTCGCAAGATCTTTCCTTTAAGAGAGGACTTCTTTTCAGGAGCAATATCTTTTCTTTTAGAGAGGACTTCTTTTCTGGAGCAAGATCTTACCTTTTAGAGAAGATTTCTTTTCAGGAGAAAGAACTTTCCTTTTAGAGAGGACTTCCTTTCAGGAGCAAGAGTTTTCCTTTTAGAGAGGACTTCTTTTCAGGAGCAAGATCTTTCCTTTTAGAGAAGACTCCTTTTCCAGAGCAAGATCTTTCCTTTTAGAGAGGACTTCCTTTCAGGAGCAAGAGCTTTCCTTTTAGAGAGGACTTCTTTTCAGGAGCAAGATCTTTCCTTTTAGAGGGGACTTCTTTTCCAGAGCAAGATCTTTCCTTTTAGAGGACTTATATTCAGGAGCAAGATCTTTCCTTCTAGAGAAGACTTCTTTTCAGGAGCAAGATCTTTCCTTTTAGAGAGGACTTCCTTTCAGGAGCAAGAGCTTTGCTTTTAGAGAGGACTACTTTTCAGGAGCAAGATCTTTCCTTTTAGAGAAGACTTCTTTTCCAGAGCAAGATCTTTCCTTTTAGAGGACTTATATTCAGGAGCAAGATCTCTCCTTCTAGAGAAGACTGCTTTTCAGGAGCAAGTTCTTTCTTTTTAGAGAAGACTTCTTTTCAGGAGCAAGATCTTTCCTTTTAGAGAGGACTTCTTTTCAGGAGTAAGATCTTTCCTTTTAACAAGGACTTATTTTCAGGAGCAAAATCTTTCCTTTTAGAGAAGATTTCTTTTCCAAAGCAAGATCTTTCCTTTTATAGAGGACTTCTTTTTAGGAGCAAGATCTTTTCTTTTAGAGAAGACTTCTTTCAGGAGCAAGATCTTTCCTTTTAGAAAGGACTTCTTTTCAGGAGCAAGATCTTTCCTTATAGAGAGGACTTCTTTTTCGGAGCAAGATCTTTCATTTTAGAGAGGATTTCTTTTCAGCAGCAAGATCTTTCCATTTAGAGAGGACTTCTTTTTGGTCGCAAGATCTTTCCTTTAAGAGAGGACTTCTTTTCAGGAGCAAGATCTTTTCTTTTAGAGAGGACTTCTTTTCTGGAGCAAGATCTTACCTTTTAGAGAAGATTTCTTTTCAGGAGAAAGAACTTTCCTTTTAGAGAGGACTTCCTTTCAGGAGCAAGAGTTTTCCTTTTAGAGAGGACTTCTTTTCAGGAGCAAGATCTTTCCTTTTAGAGAAGACTCCTTTTCCAGAGCAAGATCTTTCCTTTTAGAGAGGACTTCCTTTCAGGAGCAAGAGCTTTCCTTTTAGAGAGGACTTCTTTTCAGGAGCAAGATCTTTCCTTTTAGAGGGGACTTCTTTTCCAGAGCAAGATCTTTCCTTTTAGAGGACTTATATTCAGGAGCAAGATCTCTCCTTCTAGAGAAGACTTCTTTTCAGGAGCAAGTTCTTTCTTTTTAGAGAAGACTTCTTTTCAGAAGCAAGATCTTTCCTTTTAGAGAGGACTTCTTTTCAGGAGTAAGATCTTTCCTTTTAACATGGACTTCTTTTCAGGAGAAAGATCTTTCCTTTTAGAGAAGATTTCTTTTCCAAAGCAAGATCTTTCCTTTTATAGAGGACTTCTTTTTAGGAGCAAGATCTTTTCTTTTAGAGAAGACTTCTTTCAGGAGCAAGATCTTTCCTTTTAGAAAGGACTTCTTTTCAGAAGCAAGATCTTTCCTTATAGAGAGGACTTCTTTTTCTGAGCAAGATCTTTCATTTTAGAAAGGACTTCTTTTCAGCAGCAAGATCTTTCCATTTAGAGAGGACTTCTTTTTGGGAGCAAGATCTTTCCTTTAAGAGAGGACTTCTTTTCAGGAGCAAGATCTTTTCTTTTAGAGAGGACTTCTTTTCTGGAGCAAGATCTTTCTTTTTAGAGAAGATTTCTTTTCAGGAGAAAGATCTTTCCTTTTAGAGATGACTTCTTTTCAGGAGAACAAATTCTTCCTTTTTAGAAAGGTGATCAAAACAATTTTGAGTTACCTGCCCTGAAAGTGTATCCAGTCTCTTATAATCAAATACTGACTGGTTTGGTTTGACTATTGTATTTCATGGAATCCACAAAAGAAAAAATCAAATGAAACTTAGCACATGTACAACATGAAACTTACCATCTCTTGGAAAACTGTTAAATTGTAAAACATAAACACAAACATTCATGGAATCCAAAAAGAAAAAAAACTGAATGAAACTTAACACATGTACAACATAAAACTTACCATCTCTTGGAAAACTGTTTGATTGTAAAACATAAACACAAACATTTGTCACAAAGAATAAGAAAAAAGGTTTTGTTTATATACATGGGGTACATTCAAATAAAGCCTTCACAACTTGCTTGCAGAATTAACAGAAAGACCCTGAGCAGACTGCATGGCTGTGCAGGCTCATTTGGGCCTTCCATCATTCACAAATAGTAGACATTTTCATGCATTGTGCATCATTTGATCCGCAGTGTAAGAAAGCATACCTTCCGATATGTGTGCCCAGTGAAGATTCAGTATTTGTGCAGTCTGATCAGAATCTTCATTGGGTGAATTTTGGATGGCCAAGGATGCAAAGTTTCTTCTGCAGACAATGGATGCACAGGCTGGAGTCATCCCTGTGTGCACATGTCCAAAGGTATGTATTCTGACCTTTGTCCTGGGCCCAGTTGTTTGAAGCTAACGATGTCGTTAGTTAACGTATCATTAAAACTTTGATCATTAAATATGGCATACATGTATATGCTATTATTTTTGCTAGAAAAATGTGAGTAGCTTTTGCATTTGCAAAAGCTACTCACACTTTTCAGCAAAAATACATGTGAATTAGATATTGTACTTACTAGAACACTTAACATTTTGACCACTAACAACCTTGTTAAGCTAATGACTCTTTGAACAACTGGGCCCTGGATGCCTCAGATTCAGTATTTCTAACCACTTCTCCTCTAAAACTTCTGTTTGACGGAAACCAAACTACATATGAAAAAAGTCTTAGAATTTGGAACACTTTATTCCATACCTTTTTGGCCTTAATTTTGCTTTTTTATGCAGTTATTTCTTTTAAGGAATGACAAACAATGTAGACCTTGATCAGACTGCTCCTTCAGGACCAGTCTGATCTGGGTCTGCACTGTTTGCATAGGCCATTTTGTCAATAATTTTGGTGTGCAAAATTTTAGGACATTTACTGTACATATTCTCACATTGCAGCACATTTGTATAACACTTTAAATCAAAATAAACAAGCTTTGAAAAGAAATAACAAAAATGCAAGAGAAAACTATGGACACAATTTGCATGAAACATTACCATAATAACCTTAAGTATTGGGACAGACAGGCTTTTGCAAACAGTGTATACCCAGATCAGATGCCACAGAATGCAGCATCTGATCAGGGTATACACTGTTTGCTGTACATACAGCAATATTTTAGACAAAAAGCATGTAGTACTAGTATAGACTATTTCATCAATTAAGACAAGTATGGTAAATAGTTAAGGTGTCCCAATACTTGGGGTAAATAAGGTAAAACTTGTTTCTTAGGAAATATATGATAAAATACTCTCAGTTTGTCAACTGCTGAATTAGTCCTTAGTAGCAGTATGGTAATCCCATAATCACTAGCATACACTTATCTGGGCTGAAAACAAATGAGATTCATATGACAAGATGCCTTTGGGACTAGTACTTATGCTGACACCAGAGACCTAGATTAGCATGTGCATTCACAGTCTAATCAGGGCTGTCACTGTCTGTTTATAATTAGCTACACTGGCTGATATGTGTACTGTTGGAATATACCATATATACCCTAAGAATTGGGATACGTTAACTACTTACTGTACTTGCCCTAAAATTTGAAAGAGTCTGTTCTACTACCTGTTGATGTGTTTAAAATATTGCTGTATGTATGGCAAACAGTGTAGACCCTGATCAGATGCCAAAAATTGTGGCATCTGATCTGGCTCTTCACTATTTGCAAAGGTCTCTCTGTCCTAATAGTTATGGTTATTACGGAAGCCTATAAACATGTTGCTGGTAACATGGCTTAATTTAATTTAACCCTTATCCTGCTGATCCCCAATATATCCTGCATTTGCAAACAGTGTAGATCCAGATCAGCTGGCTTCTGAAGTAGCCAACTGATCTGAATCTGCACTGTTTGCCATTAAATATGCGAATTTATATCAACAATCTGGATCAAGTAATTTGATTGGCTGAAAATTAGAAATGGGCATGGCATCATAATTTATTCAGCATGACAAGGGTTAAATACAACAGACTCTTGATAATGCAAACTCCAAGGGACCAGATTTTTCAGTTTGAAATAACAGTAGTTTGAGAAAGTGGAAATATAAAGAAAATAAAGCAAGACTAAACCAACTTTATCCAAAAATCTAGTTTGACTTGTAGTTTGAATTATCAGTGTTTGAGATAATGAGAGTTCACTGTATTCTTTCCATGGTTACTGTGTTTCATTTCTTTTTTGGTGAATTTTCAGGTGACGCATCAACCCTGCTTTGTTGTGAAAAGTTTTTCACAAATGCCACATTTGAATGGATCATATCCAGAATGGACACCTTCAGGTCTTTTGTTGTGAGTTCTCAGGTGACTTGTCAAATGCTGTTTTCTCGTAAAGCATTTTTCGCAAATGCTACATTTGAAAGGCTTAACTCCTGTATGAATAAGTTCATGTGTGACACATGTTGATGGATTTCTGCAGGTGATCGCACAAAATTTACAGTTGATTGTTTTCTTGCCTTTTCTCAACATCTTGTTTTCTTTCTCTTCTTCTCCTGCCATTAATTTGACCAAAGTAGCTGATTCTAAAAAGAAAAACATAAAATGTGAGCAAAGCATTTTTTTTCTTATTCACTCCTTCATTCCTTTAAAGCTTCTTTCTGGTAAGGTGGGCAGTTGTCAGTTTCTGGTGAAAGAATGTGCACAATACTGGTTAACTGCTTAGATGAGTAAACGTGTGGTTAGGAAAACTGACCGCGCTCGACATGACCCCACTGGGTTGACTGGGCCGTAAAACCTTAACACAAATATTTCTGGTAAGATTGACTGCCTTTGCAACATGTTATAGCTTCAGATAAGATGGGGTAACCACATAATATTGTTTTTTAATTCTCTATGAAAACATATGTTGTAGGTACTCATTAGAAGCACCTCCATAAGCCACTTCTTTAAATGAGCACCATTACATAAGTTTTCATGGAGAAATAATCAAAATATCAGTACAGTGAAACCTGTGTAAGAAAGCTACCTTTGAGACTGACTTTAGTGGTTGATGTGGATAGGTGTCTGTCTTATAAAGGTACATGTCATGTAATTTTGCTACAAAAATTACATGAAAAACACCTTTATAAGACAACCACCACTGTCTTATAAAGGTACATGTCATGAAACTTTGCTAGCAAAAATAACATGACAAGTACCTTTTTTAAGACAACCACCGCTGCCTTATAAAGGTATATGTCATGCAATTCTGCTAGAAAAATTACATGACAATTACCTTTATAAGATAACCACTGCTGTCTTATAAAGATACATGTCATATGATTTTGCTCTAGCAAAATTATATGACAAGTACCTTTATAAGACAACCACCACTGTATGTGTCATGAATATTTGGTAGCAAAATTACATGACCTGTACCTTAATAAGGCAGCCACCACTGTCATATAAAGGTACATGTCATGTATTTTTGGTAGCAAAATAACATGACATGTACCTTTATAGGGCAGCCACTTTTTCCACATCAACTACTATTTAAAGTCAGCCTCAAGGTAGGCTCTCTTACATAAGTATCAATGTACTTGAATGAATAAAAAACACACACAAAAAAAAAAACACTGTTTGGAGCTATGGTGTGGACAAGAAGAAAAAAAAAAACAGCTACCATATTTATCCTGAGCATTGGGACAGACATACCTGAGAAAACAGTGTTAATTTAGATTAGGGTTTACACTGTTTGCCCCTCATCCAACAGTTTTAGACACATCAACAGGTAGTGGTCATGTCTACACTGTTTGCAAAGACAGGGCATATGCGGGTTCAGCAGAACAAGGGTTAAGATGCCCTGGCAATTTCTAATTTTCAGCCAGTCGATTACTTAATCCAGGTTATTGATACGAATTCAAATGACAAATACATAATGACAAACAGTGCAGATCCAGATCATTTGGGTTCTTCAGGACCAACTGATCTGGATTGGCACTGTTTGCAAAGACAGGGCATATCCGAGTTCTGCACGGCCAGAGTTTATAATAACTCATATCATATTTAACCCTTGTCCTGCTGAACCCAGATATACCCTGCCATTGCAAACAGTGTAGATCCAGATCAGTTGGCTTCTGAAGAAGCCAACTGATCTGGATCTGCACTGTTTGACATTAAGTACGTGAACTTGTATCAACAATCTGGATCAATTAATCTAGTTGGCTGAAAATTAGAAGTGGGAGTGGCAGCTTAATTTATTCAGCAGGACAAGGGTTAACTTTAATTTTACTACCTTTATATGTGTCTAGAAATGCTATATGAGTGACAAATAGTGTAAAACCTGAACAGCCACAGTGTTCAGATCAGAGTCTACACTGTTTGCTAAGGTCTATCTGTCCCAATACTTAGACTAAATTTGGTACTAACAAATTTTATTTGGTTTCAAAAATAATCACTCATTTTGTTTCTTTTCTTACTGTTTTCTTGTTTCGTAGCCCTTTTATGTAGATACTCATATAGGCATGCAGAAATAATGACCTGTTTCAATAAAAAAACATTTGCATGGCATAGGTATAACACGGTTGGCTAGGGGATTATATTTTATTGTTTAATGACTTTGTTAATCCTTTTTCCTCTGAGTTTCTGAAGTGGACTTTCCCATCCTTGAATTTGGATATGTAAACTGATGCAAAGATAGGTTTCAGTCTAAAATCAAAAACAGACTGGCAAACAGTGTAGATCATGAGCTGGTTCATTATGATCAAACCTGTTTGCAGAGATATCTATTTTGGTCTGCCTGGCTGAAAGGGTTAAAGGAAAACAATCACAAAATTAATAATCTGTTTAAAGTTAAAGACCTACATTAGCTGAGATAATGTATGCAAATTTTATCAAAATAGGTTGAAAATTAAGAAAGCTATGGGGTTTTGAATAATTCAAACAAGGCTGCCATGGGCTCCACCATTGTTGTGAATTTGTGATGTCATTTGCTCCTAATTAAATATGCATAAATGGAATAAATTACATATTCAAAAACATTAAATGCTATCTTTCTACATATGTCTTCTTTGGTATAATAGCAACTTATTTCTGTAAAACAATGTCATGTCTAATAGAAAGTTTTATTGTCATTTTAGAATTTTTCAGTCCCTCATTAAATATTCAAAATGGGGGCGCCCATGTTAACAATTACAAAAGCTAAAAACTCCAATAACTTCCTCATTTCTTAATGGATTTTAATAAAACTGGCACCAAAATGTTCAGTTTGTAATTATCTTGAACATAGACATATTTTATATTTGGTGAGTGTTTCCCTTTAAAAGGCTTTTTAAAGGATGATGGTTTCAAATGCCATGATCAGGCTTGCCCCCAAAAAATGATCCATGGAACATTAAGATTATTTAGGCCATGCCATACTAAAATGTGTCTTTGGGCATAAAATTATGCAGACAGTGAAAGCGTAGATCAACCTGCGCATCCGTCTACTAATAGAATCATTGGGCACAATAGCATGTATCAATGGAGAACAAAATTAATGCCCAGATGAGACTTAGCGCTGGGCCCATTTGTTCAAAGCATCGTTAGCTTAACAAGCTCATTAAGGGTCATTTCGTTAACTGTTTTAGCAGATTCAATATACAATATTCTGATATTTTTGCTGAAAAAGTGTGAGTAGCTTTTGCACTGCAAAAGCTACTCACATTTTTTCAGCAAAAAATTTCAGCATATTTGCGTATCACTCATCGTAAATTTTAACGAATTGTTAACTAACGAAGTCGTTAGCTTTGAACAACTGGGCCCTGTGCTTTTTGCATATGCTCGAAGACATATTTTCCTATTTTGTGTTGACATTTTATGGTACATAACCATTAGGCCAGAGAAAATTAATTATTAGATTCTCATCTCCACCCACCCCTAAAAATTCTGACCAAATAAAAAATTTTGAGGTGGAAAACTTTTTCAGAGACAACTGGACTTTTGCTGAAAATAGATTTTATACCACATTTAAGAACTGCAAATGAATTATTGTTATGAAGAGAGTATTAAAACAAGGTTTTCTTCTTTTCTGTACATGGTGGTTAGTGTCAGTTATCTTGTTTTACTATGACTGACATCTTCACTGTATGGCCCAGGAATAAAAAATAAAAAATAAAATCCTCCACCCGCCCACTCAATTTGTTTCTTAAATCTGGATGAGAATCTAATAATTAATTTTCTGTGGCCTTATGGGCATCTTAGGTGGGATATAGTCTCTGATTGTGGCCTTTTCTGGGTATCTCCATATTTCAACATTTGCCATACAGGGTGAGAAAATGAGTTTTTCATATACAGTCGACTCTCGTTATCTCGAATTCCAAGGGACTCACTAGATACTTCGAGATATCTGTACCTCGACATATCAGAGTTGAGAGAGTGAGGAAAACAATAAATTGAATAATCACATTTAACAAATGAATATGTAATTTGACTCCAGAAGAAAGAGATATATTGAAAATATTGTGGAAAAGAGGAGAAATTGCTCCTTAGGAGCAATTTCTCCTTTTTTCCACAATATTTTGTTGCCTGTTGGTAGATCTCTGTGTTAAAACAGTGCAGATATTCACTTCGAGATAAGCGGTTAATCAAGATAAGGCAGTTTGAGATAATGAGAGTTGACTGTGTATGAGCAACAAAGATCTAGATCAGTCAAAGTATTCCAACCATGTCCTGCATTGCCAGTTTGCAGCAGTAACGGATACTGTAGACTACATAGACCACACCATGCAAAAACGTATCTTCGGGCATATACAGACAGCAAAGACCCGTATCAGCCTGCGCGTTCATGCACTCTGATCACGACCTTCACTGTTTCTCCTTACAGAATCACTGAACACTACTGCATGTATGAATGGGGGTCAAAAGCCTGATAAGACACACTTTATGCATGAGCAAGATGATCTGAATCTGGGCATTTTGCGTATGTTCAACGGCACTTTTTTCGCTTGAGGCAGCCCATATAATGATGATTTGGTGTTTTATTTAGAAACGATGGAAGGATGATAATGGAAGACTGTGCGTGCTTAGCCATACTGTAGACTAAGGTTGAACCTCAATAACTTGAACATCTTTGGGACCATGTAAATTTGTTCTAGACGTGGGTAGTTCGAGCCACTGAGGTCTAATCATAATGCTAGGTCAGAAGGCAAATGGATATAATTTAGGGATGTCTTTTCGACCTTCTATATAATAATGGTATGTTGAGTGTAATTAGAATCAATAAGGCCATTGTAATGAGTACACACAACATACAATTCATGAAAAAATTTTCCTAAAATATCCATAAATATCTGCTTTCTTGGGCTATCAAGAGAATTTCATAGGGACTCAAAAACAAGTTGGAATTAGCCATGGTAAATGAGCCATCAGTATTCAAGTCACTGAGGTTTTACTGTATATGGAAAAAGAGAAGAGAAAGAATCTAATCGGACTGTAAAATGTGCAAAGTGATTTGGGCCTTCCATTGCTCCCTTATACATGTAGTATAAGGGACCTTTTCTGACACTGTGCATTCTTTGTATTCTACATATAATCAAAACAAGGAGACAGTTTGCATAAAATATTGCACCTATTGACCAGGAAAAATAAATTAAAATATTTAAAAATATCACATGCTTAAAATTTTACCAAGCAAGCAAAGTGTTAAGGATTTCTCATAATAGTACTATGTTCCCTCAAACTCCGTTCTTCTCCAGTGATCTCAAAAATGTAAAAAAAAAATCCATCCTATAGTAATTACATGTACCCTTAAACTTGGGACATCTTAACCTTTCTACTCTCTGGGCTATTTCAGCAGACAACAAAGTGGTGATATTTTTCTTATTTTTCCCCCAAAACAGGATCAGGTATTTCATGCTAATTGTCTCCATTGGAGACATTTTGCATGAAATGTCAAATCCTGTTTTCTGGGAAAAATAAGAAAACTATTTTGAAATGTCATCTGCTAAAAATTTTACCCAGAGTGTTATGCGTCAATGTCACTTTTGATTGGCTTCACTCCAGTTTGAACAGATTAATGTCTGTTAACCTGTTTCAGTCTGGAGATCCCCAAAAGGGTAATTGGCAAACTATACAGATTCAGATCAGATGCTGCAGAATGAACCCATTTTAGTCTGGAGACCCCAAAAGGGTAACTGGCAAACTGTGCAGATCCAGTTCAGATGCCAGAGAATGTGGCATCTGACCTGGGTCTACACTGTTTTCAATAAATACACAAATTTCAATAAAACATAGTAATAATAAAAACTAACCAGACACCCTGCTATTGGAAACAGACCAGTTCAAAAGAGTTGTGATGGGAGAGTGCACTTGACGTAAATGGGTTAGAGAGTAAATATAGTAATGGGTTAACCTTTACCAGTCTCTGGGCAATTTCAGTAGACAACAAATTGATGATATTTATATTATTTTTTCCACCAAATAGGCTTTGATATTTCATGAAAATTGTCTCCTAAGGAGACAATTCGCATGAAATGTCATAGCTTATTTTCTGGAAAAAAAAAAAAAAGATAAATATTTCAAAATGTTGTCTGCAAAAAAGATTTTACCCAGTATGCTAAGAGTTAAGGATTTCTCATAATTGTACAGTGTTGTCTCAGACTCAGCTCTTTTTCTGTGATCTCAACATTGCAGAATGCTGCATCTGAACAGGGCCTCCACCTTTGCAAATAGTTTAGCCATTTTTCTCTTGGAATATCTAAATCATACAGCCTGACCCACCTAAAACTGAAATTAGACTCTTCCAAAATATAATGTGCAGGGAGTCTATTCAGTCTAAAATGGTTTAATTTTTCAAAAATTTCATCTTTTTCTTAGTGAGTTTTCAGGTGACGCTTCACATGGTCCATTCTCGTGAACTGTTTTTCACAAATACCACATTTGAATGGCTTAGTTCCTGAATGGATACGTCGATGCCTGTTTAGATCTGATAAATCTCTGAATATGGCCCCACAAATGTCACAGCTGAAATGTTTCTCCCCAGTGTGGACCCTCATGTGTCTTGCAATGCCTGATTTTTTTTCAAATTTCTTGCCGCAGTCATAACATTCATGTTTCTGTTTACTCAATTCTGTATGTTCTAACTCTTCTTCTTTCAAGGTTGTTAAATTTAAATTGTCAAAAGAGGCCAAATCTGAAAAGAAAAACATAAATGTGAGCAAAGTGTTTGTGTTTTTTTTTTTTTTGTTTTTTTTTCATAGGGACCGGATATATTTGGCAGTTTTTTTTTTAGCCATTTCCAGAAGGGAGATAAATTTTGTGACTTCCTGTTTGCTTTCCTGTACACAAGAATCTTTCTGAAGAAGTGTCTATTCTGAAAGGAAAGATTTTGCTCCTAAGGAGAAAAAAGTCTACGCTAAAGGGAATGAATGTGCTCCTATGGGGTAAAGTGTCTATGCTTAAAGGGTAGAATTTTCTCCAACGGAGAAAAGTGTCTAAGCTAAAAAGAAAGAATTTGCTTGTAAGAGGAAAAAGTGTCCACACTAAAAGAAAAGAATTTGTTGCTAATGAGAAAAGAGTCTTCTCTAAAAATCCCTGAAAACTTCTGGCAAGTCCCACATTTATAAAGTTTGAACAAATTGATGAACAAGGGCCCAGTTGTTCAAAGCGTCGTTAGCTTAACAAGCTCGTTAAGGGTCATTTCGTTAACTGTTTTAGTGGATTCAATATGTAATATTCTGATATTTTTTGCTGAAAAAATGTGAGTAGCTTTTGCACTGCAAAAGCTACTCACATTTTTTCAGCAAAAAATTTCAGCATATTTGCGTATCACTCGATGTAAATTTTAACGAATCGTTAACTAACAACGTCGTTAGCTTTGAACAACTGGGCCTAGATTATAAAGAATATATGAGGAACTTCTTTCCACAAGTGTTATATTCATGCTCCAGTTGCTCATGGTGCAGATATTTTGGATTTGCAAGTACATGTATGCATTAACCCTTGCCATGCTGAATGAATTAAGATGCCATGCCCTACTTCTAATTTTCAGCCAATCAGATTACTTGATATACTGAATGGCAAACAGTGCAGACCCAGATCAGTTGGCTTAGAAGCCAACTGATCAGGTTCTACACGGTTTTCAACGGCAGGGCATATCAAGATTCAGCAGAACTAGGGCTAATATATGATAGATTATACAGACCTTAGCAAATCTGATAGCAAACAGCATAGAAATGGATCAGACTGCAAAGATGTACACATTGATCAGAATCTACAATGGTCACACATGTAACAATGTCAACTTCTATTCTACATCAAATGGCTCATATATATGAGGTACAAAACAGTTTGTCAGATTTGGTCCTCGATATTGTCCATTTCCAGTCTTTACATCACGAAAACATACCTATATAATTTTGACCCCGTTAAACCCCACTTTTATACAGTAAAACTGAGGTTTACAGGGGTATACATTATGTTTCTTATTTCTACTCAAAAACATAGATTGTGGGTACTCTTTAGAACTGCCTCAGTGAGGCAGTTCTAATGAGTACCCACAATCTACGTTTTGAGCAGTAATATGAAAAATATCAGAATTTTTATCTGAAAACTTTCAGTTTTTGGTGGTGAAATTTTCATATATTTGACTAGGTGTGTTTTCATAATGATAATACCTGTGTGCATAACAAGAGACAATATAAGAAACTGTACCTTCTGATGTGTGTGGCCAAAAAAGACTGAAATCAGCCTGCATGTCCATGTGGTCTGATCAGAATCTTCATTGTCTGCATGAAGAAACCTGCATCTGAAAATGTTGTCTGTTTATGTGGTCTGCTGAATATTCTTGCAAACTTTTCAAATCTATTTTTGCATACAGGCAAACAGTGTGGACCCAGATCAGACTTGCTCCTAGAGGAGCAGTCTGATCTGGGTCCACACTGTTTGCAAAAATGACTTTTAAAATCACAAGCAGATGACAAAGCAGACGACAATTGTTGTGATTTGCAGTTTAAAGGTTAAAATACTGCTGGATTGAATGACAAACAGTACAGACCTTTAGCGGATGAGGTATTCTGCAGTGTTTAATTTACATCTACATGGTTTAATCACACCTGTCTGTCTCAATAAGCATGGTAAGTTCAAATCTAAAATAAGACACATGTATTTCAATCTGATATGTCTAAAATATCTTATTTGTATAATTCACTCTCTCTCATTTGATTCAATTTAACCTCTACCTCTCTAGCCAAATTCAGCAGATGACAAATTGATGATAGTTTACTTAATTTTCCCAGAAAATAGACAGTGACATTTCATGCAAATCTGAAATAGACTTTGACATTTTATGCAAATTTTCTCCTACAGATTGCATGAAATGTCAATGTCTATTTTCAGTTTGTCATTCTGCTCGAACAGCCATGGCTTGTTTACCATGGATAATTCAAACTCATTTTTTTTTTATAATCTTATTTTCCAAACTATAAATTGTTTACATTCAATAGTCAATACATACAGAAAATATGTGTTTAGTGTAAAATATACATGTAATTTAACATGAAATCCAAAATCCCTCTTTTATCTGTTACTCAACAGTACAGGATAGAGGCATTTACCGCAAAATCCAAACATTTCGGGCTCCAAAGAAGTGTTACAATAATATATCTAAAGTTTAAACTCAACAATTCCATAATGTAGAATTGTGTTAAAAAATGTAGATGGAATGGGAAACAATGCAGATCCCGATCAGCCTGCCATAGGAGTCCGATCTTGGTCTGCATTGTTTGCTCCTACCTGCCACTCCGAAAATTAGGGATCATTACGGCAAATATGAATGTTGATATTACATATGTACACTTCAACCTCTTTAAATGGTCATTTTTCAATATAATCTATACATTTTTGTTTGGATATAACACGGTTGTTTAACTAACATGGTTTATGCTATGGACCCCAACAATAGTGTTATAAAGAGGTTGTGGTGTATAGCTTCTAATCTAATATGCCTCCAAGAAGAAAGAGGTCATTCTAATTCTAAAATGTTTTCTGCTACATATCAGCCTGCCTTGTGTTGTCAATGGAGCCCAATCTAATTTTCTTCCACTCCATTACTTGCTTAAAAAAAAAAAAAGAAAAGAAAAATGAAAAACTCGCAAAAATGCTTTGGTATATTTGGGTTTAACTTAAAATGTTATATAAAGGTCCTCATTTTGACAAAAACTTTGCTAGACTATTATTTAAATAAGCAATATATTTTTCACACCGAAATTTATCTTTTAAAATGGCTATATAAGCCGTTACATCAAGCTCATTGGCAAAAAACTTAGTTTTATATATATAATGCTTAGCTGTTGTAAAAATAAAGTTTACAAGCTGGTTTCTGCCTTGGGAGGAGAATAAGATATTTTTCTCTTCTAATATTAATGTTACATTCGACACTGAAAGTAGCCACTGCCTAAGGTCCAGCCAAAATTGTTTGACTTTATCACATTCCACAAATAAGTGGTATATAAATTCAGTATCCTGATTACAGTATGCACATTGGCTATTGTCTTCCTTTCCAATGCAATACAGAAATGATTTAGTGACTAAAATTTTATTATTTATTTTAAACTGGAAGTCTTAATATTACCTCCTATAAATCTTTCATGGCTCTATTATAATTAACAAAATCATATTCATTCAATATCCTAGTTTCTAACTTTCTCTTACCCATTTATTTTCTAAAGTCATTCCATGTGCTCTAATCATAATGTCATAAAATCTTCTGCATCCTTTTATATCTTTTAATAAAAATTGTGTGTATAAGTTACTCGTAACATTAAATAAGTTCATTCAAGGCACATTCCTATTGGCTCTTATAGTGGTTTTCCATTTGTCTGGTATTTTAGCAATAAGTCTTTGATAATCCAAAAAAGTTCCAGCCACCCTATATGTTGTTTTGAAAGCCTCAGAATTGTGAAAATTACCATTTTGGTCAAGCAGATCAGATACTAACCTGATACCCTTTTCATACCAATTTTTAATAATAGTTTATTCCTTGTGTTAAATTTTTATTATACCATAGAGAGGAGTTTAAAATCTGACATACTGTTTCAACATTTACTAAATCACAAAATTCCTTCCAATGCCGCAGTATCTCCTTCCAAAACAGATTAGTCATATTTTCATTTATTTGTAATAGATATCCTGAAACCATGTTAAATAAGATCCCAAACTCAATGTTTGATAATGAATACCATAGAAAATTTTTAGAATTTTGAATGACTCTCTGAAACCATGACATTTTTAAGGCTTTTATAAAGTATTGAATATGTATCATTCTGAGTCCTCCTACATACATGTTTTTTATTATAACATTCCATTTAATCCTATCTGGACCAGAATTCCACAAGAACTTATAGAATAGCCTTTTTAGCCTTTTAATGAGGTCTCTTGGTGGATTTGGCAGAGCTAAGAACAAATGAGTAAATTAAGACAGAGCAAATGATTTTATCACAGTAATTCTACCAAGCAAAGTTAACTTTCTTTTAGAAAAATGAGCAAGTAAATTTTCTATTCTATTTAAAACTTCATTTTAGTTTAAATCCCAGATATCAAATACATCACTTGAGAAAACACATAATATTTTGAAAGATCCTAGAGTCCAGTCTAAGTCATAATTTTGACACATCCAAATTTCTAAGTGACTTAATGCCCCAATGCTTTGGTAAACATGTTATGATACCAAGTTTTTGTGTTACAGAAAGGGATCAATTTCTAAAAGCATAATTTAAAGATCTTAAAATAAATGTCCTATATCAAGTCCAAAAAAAACTTAAAGAATTCTGCAGTGAATCCATGTTTATCAGAGCTTGTAATATTTCTGTATATTTAATTTCTCCTTCCAAATCTTCAGCCTCTGCATCAGACCATTTATCTGACTTTTCTCCTATTAGTGTTTCTATGTCACCTTCATTTATTTCTTCATTTTTGGAGTATAATTTCTTATAAAATTCTTTTTGAAGGTTCAAAATATCATTACTTTCTCTATATTCTTTATCGTCTTCATCAATCAATTTATTTATTGTTTTACTTGTATAATTTCTGCTTTCCAAATTTAAAAAGTATTCTGTCGGTTTCTCTCCTAAATCTTGGTATCTGCATTTTGACCTAAGCATTACTCCTTCAATTTTTTGCCTTCTAATATTTACTACATTTATTTTTTTTTGTTCTAAAAGTTGAAGTTTTTCTTGGCTTATATTTATAAGATTGTCATTAATTTCTTGCTCTAACATATTTATTTCTTTCTCAAGAATGTTTTCTTCAATTTTAGATATTTTCTTTTTTTCAGAACTGTAATTAATAGTATTCCCTCTTATAATCATGAGTAATGTTTCCAAAAATAACTGGTCACTTATATAAAATTGAATAGTTTCATTATTGTCGGCTATTTCTAAATCATTCTCATTTATAACATAAGTTCGCTTAACCTCATTTGTTGTTTGTTTAACTATTGTAACATAGTCTTTATCTTTTAATAATGTATTATTAAATTTCCAATATCCAGGACCCCTTACACCCTCTCGCAGTATTAATTTTAGTAATATACATGTACCACTGTGATCAGTACAGAAACCTGGGATTATTTGTGTATCAGTAACAAAATGAGATATGTTATCACTGATGAGAAAAAAATCAAGTCTGGCTTGCTTTCTAACAGGGTTTAATCTTCACCAAGTAAATTGTCTTTTATCTTCATTCATAATCTTCCAAATATCTAACAAGTTGTTTTCTTCTAAAAAGTCTAGCATAACTTGTCTTGATCTGGGATTATTAATATGCAAGTAGTTTTCATAATCGATACTTGGATTTAATACAAAATTCCAATCACCACACATTATAATTCGGTCAATATCATATTCTGAAAATTTTTAGAATAAAGTTCTATAAAACTGTGTATTATCTTGGTTAGTGTCATAAACATTTGCCAAAATTATTTTTCTTTCCTGTATAGTAATATTAATCAATAAATATTTACTGTTTTTATCTGCCTTTACTTGTTCAATCTTCTGTTCAAAATTATTATCTATTAAGGTCATTACAGTACACCATGACTGCTTCTACTGTATGAACTAAAATAAGCATTATACCCCCATTCATTCTTTACAAAATCTTCCATTTTATTACTAATATGTACATCCTGCAGACAAATTATATTGTATTTTTTATTGTTAACAAAGTGAAATAAATCTCGTCTGTTGGATGATTTTGGATAAACCCTGGCAGTTTTGTGAGAAAAATGTAATTTGTTCATCCATCACATATTTTTTCTATTATAAACCAATGTAATATTTCAGTAGATGTCTGAGGCAACAGCTGAGCACCACAAGGCTGACGAAATGAGCAGTAAAAACATCTTTACTTATTTATATAACAAATAGGAAAAAGAAACCTTACCATAAAAAAAACATCATTTTCCAGTTCTGCATTCTGGTACATTAAATTGTTGTTCAAAACATAATTTCAGAACAGTTAATTTTAATACTAATTATTTGGCATTAATCTGACTTTGAGCATCTGGTGCAATCTAGTCACTTCATTTTGTATATGGCATGCTAAACATTTTTGTTTAATATGTATCGCGATCAAACCATCATCTTTAGACATTAAGAGATGTCCAATAAAGATCCTGAAGATAAGCCATATTATACCTGCTGCCAAATCACGACCTGAGTAAACTGGAGAATCCAGTGGGGACACCCACAGTCCCTTGAATGCCACTCGGAACGTAAGATTTTCTAACCTTCAGGATTTTAAAAATACACACTTTCAGATGAAAAGATGTAATATTTCTCCCATACTACCAACACATCAAGGTTAGAAGAGACGAAGTTCCCAGTCACAAGTAGCACTGTCTCAACTGGATCCCAGCCCCTGCCATGACTTAGCCAGGCCTTGACTCAGCCCCTCCGTCTGATCTCTTTACTACCAAATATAGCAGAACTTTAAAATGGCCTCGTTCCTCCACTCTAATCATATCTTCGTGTCTATACAAATACATTTAAATCAGAAGCCATAACAAAAAAAAAAAAAAAAAAAAAAAAAATTAGGGGACTGTAGACACTATATCCCCAACATACACTTGTCCATACAAGATGCCTGAGCTAAACTGGGTATAACTTATGGAGGGCAATAATTTTATCAATATTTCACATAATTACCTCAAAATCTTGTCAAGTTATGTACATATCATGTCTGTTCCTCTGCTCTATATTTACTACCTCCTACATCCTCCTAACTACATGTGCCAAACAAGGAATATTAGTGAGATATCCCCCTTTTGCTAGCATACCCAGGCAAAATGCTATCTGAATATACCCCTGCTCAACCGTAATGAGCATTGAGGGATGATATTTGTTACTAAATTTAAGCATTTAAAACTTTACTGATAATGAATATGAATATAAAATCAACTTCAACTTCTATATTTACTACCTCCTACATCCTCCTAACTACATGTGCCAAACAAGGAATATTAGTGAGATATCCCCCTTTTGCTAGCATACCCAGGCAAAATGCTATCTGAATATACCCCTGCTCAACCGTAATGAGCATTGAGGGATGATGTTTTTTACTAAATTTAAGCATTTAAAACTTTACTGATAATGAATATGAATATAAAATCAACTTCAACATGTCCATATAATACAATGTTTTTATAGTTGTATAGGCCTGACATTTTCAAGTGACAAAATACCCCTCTTAATTCAAACTCATTTTTGAGTCCCTACAAAATTCTTCCATTGGAGACCATTTGCCTGAAATGTTAAAACCTGTTTTCTGGGAAAAATAAGAAAAATATCAACAATTTGTCATCTGCTGAATTAGCTCAGAGAGTGGTAAAAGTTAAAAAGATAGAAAATCAAACACAAACAGTTTACCTATCCGCACTTTTTAAAGGGGCAGGCTTAGTCCTCTAAGGGTTTAACCAGTACTTGTGCACATTCTTTCCCAAGAAACTGACAACTGCCCTTCTTGAATCAACAGAAGGGACAGAATGACTATAACATACTTCTTCATCAATCTCCATGAAAGAATATTGCCAGACCCTATGGGGCTCAAACCCTGGACCTCCTGATCACCGGTCGGACTTGCATCTGACTTAGCCACCAAGGCTGGCCCTTCAAATTTGTAGCAGACAACATTATGTTTTACCTTTTTATTTTCCAAACAAAATAAGGCTCGGCATTTCACACATACGGTGTTCAACCTAAATACCGCAAATACCCTTGTTAGTGCACAGTCCACAATTTCATAATCTTCATTACAGCCAGTGTACATTTTTGTTTACTTCTTCATAAAGACATACTGTGAGTACCATTTGAATTGCATCAACTTGTCAATGCAATTGGAATGAGTACCAACAACATATGCTTTTATAAAGAAAATCAGAAAAAAATTGCAAAAACTTCATCAAATAAGTCCTTTGCTGATCTTTTTATTAAAATTGTACCCTAAGTAAGTACACTACAACCTCTTTATAATAGGGTTCACTATAACATGGTTTTGGATATAACACGGATCCCAAAAATGTATAGATTATATTGAAAAATGACCATAAATGGTCATTTTTCAATATAATCTATACTTTTTTTTTTGATATAACACAGTTGTTTAACTAACACGCTTTATGCTATGGACCCCAACAATATTGTTATAAAGAAGTTGTGGTGTAGATACATATTTTACCACAAGTTGTTTCAGTAATTTTGAAAAACCTAAGTGTACAGTGCTGTAATTAGGCTGAATATGGTATTGTCTGCTATGCATACAGTTTACATGAAATGTCAAGCTTTATTCTCTTGAAAATAAATAAAAAAAAAAAAAAAAAAAAAAAATAGGATGTTATCTTCTGCTGCTATGACTGGCACTTTGAGGATTACAATGGGTGCGAGCACGATGTAGTTTCATTTCACACCTCTGAAAGAATTTTTTGCCCCAAATATCACAAGAATATGGTTTTTCTCCTGAATGTTTCTTTATGTGTCTTCTGCAGTTTGATCCATCACTGAAATGTTTTCCACAGATCTCACATTTATAAGGCTTTTCTCCTGTATGTGTCTTTTCATGTCGGCTCAGACGGTAAGGAGTATCAAATATTTTACCGCAAAAAGAACATTTCTTCCAAAGCTGTTCTTGGTTTGAAGGCCTAATATCTGCAAATATGCAAATATATCAAAGTATATTAGTGATAAGGAAAGGAACAGAAAGCCAGCTTTTGTCCAAGGAAATGTTAACACTTACAATGCTATGGGCAGATTCAGCAGATGACGAATTGGTAATATTTTTCTTATTTTTCCAAGAAAACAGGATCTAGCACCTCATGCAACTTGTCTCATAAGGTGACAATTTGCATAGAGTGTCTGATCCTATTTCTAGGAAAAGTAAGAAAAATATTTCAAAATGTCGTCTGCTGAAATGTTTTACCCAGCATGCCCTATTTTCTCAGACAAAAAAGTCAGAATATTGTCTGCTACTGTTTTAATAGGTACTTTAAATATTTAACTTTTTCAACAAAATCTTTCAGGAATACCATCAGAGTGTCAAACAGTTTGGATCCAGATCAGACCTGACATTTTGTCGGGCCTGATCTGGGTCCAAACTGTTTGCAAAAGTTATCAGCAGATGACAAAAGTAGCCACTAGTGGGGAAAGAGTTAAGGATTAGAATGGGTGATAACACGATGCAAGTTCATCTTACACCTCTCACGGAATTTTTTGCCACAAATATCACAAGAATGTGGTTTTTCTTCTGTATGTATTTTTCTGTGTCTTCTCAAAACAGATGGATCACCATAACATTTTCCACACATCTCACATTTATAAGGCTTTTCTCCCGTATGTGTCTTTTCATGTCGGCTCAGACGATAAACAGAACTGAATGTCTTTCTGCAAATGGAACATTTGTGCGCAAATTGTTCTTGGTTCGAAGGCCTCACATCTGCAAAAATATCAAAATATGTTAGTGATGAGGAAACAGAAAGACAGCTGACTTTTGTCTTAGTTTGTTTGTGTTGAGGTTTTACAGCCCAGTCAACCCAATGGGGTCATGTCGAGAGCGGTCAATTTACCTAACCACATGTTTACTGGGCAGGCTTAGTCATCTAAGCGGTTAACCAGTATTGTGCAAATTCTTCCGCCAGAAACTGACAACTGCCCTTCTTGAATCAGTGGAAGGGAGAGAATGACCGTAGAAAATATTTCATGATCAATCTCCACGAAAGAATGTTGCCGACCTCGGCGGGGGTTGAACCGGTGACCTCCTGGTCTCCATTCGGACAGTGCATCTAACTGAGCCACCGAGGCCGGCCTGGAGTTGAATTTGGAGTTTAATGGTCCAGTTAACACTCTTATGTATCAAATATCTTCCAGCAAAAGGAACAGTTCTTCCAAAGCTGCTCTTGGTTTGAAGGCCTAATATCTGCAAATATATCAAAATTTATTACTGATAAGGAAAGGAGCAGAAGGAAATATTAACACTTACAATGCTATGGGCAGATTCAGCAGACGTCAAATTGGTGATATTTTTCATATTTTTCCAAAATAGGATCTGACACTTCATGCAAATTGTCTCCTAAGGAGACAATTTGCATAAAGTGTCAGATCCTAAATCTAGGAAAAGTGAAAAAAAAAAACATTTCAAAATGTTGTCTGCTGAAATATTTTACCCATCATGACCTATTTTCTCAGGAGAAAAGAAAATCAGAATGGCCCAGTTGTTCAAAGCGTCGTTAGCTTAACGAGCTCGTTAAGGGTCATTTCCTTAACTGTTTTAGCGGATTCAATATACAATATTCTGATATTTTTTGCTGAAAAAATGTTACTCACATTTTTTCAGCAAAAAATTTCAGCATATTTGCTTATCACTCGAAGTAAATTTGAAGTAAATTTTAACGAATCGTTAACTAACGACGTCGTTTGCTTTGAACAACTGGGCCCAGAATATTGTCTGCCGCTGTTTTAATAGAAACTTTAACTATATGCATGCTTGCTCGGTATTTTTAAATGCTTTTTTTTTTTTTTTTCAAACTCTTTTTTTTTTTTTTTTTTTTTGTATATGTTAAATTTTATTAACAATATTTTTCTCATTAAAAATTACTTCCACAGGATCCGAGCTCTTCCTGGAGTAAACAATTTATTTTTACAAAAACAAAAAAAAAAATCAATTTCTTTCTATTCATCCATGTGTACTGCCATCATTCTCACTGTATTTATTTCTTTTTCTGTCGACAGTACACCTATTACACTGCAACTCATTCATATTCATTTATACATTTGTTTTTATAGTAAAGGTAGTTATAGAGGAAGAGAATGTTTTAAATTTAATACATATTATGTCCTGTATTCTTTTTTTTTATATATTGGCCAAATTTATAGTCCTCTATCCAATTTTATTTATTTATTTTTTTTTTGCCTGCTTTTTTATCATCTGTAGATTTTTTTTTTAAAGTAACATTTACAAAACAAATCTTTCAGGAATACCACCAGAGTGTCAAACAATTTGGATCCAGATCAGGCCCGACATTTTGTCGGGCCTGATCTGGGTCCAAACTGTTTGCAAAAGTTATCAGCAGATGACAAAAGTAGCCACTAGTGGGGAAAGAGTTAAGGGTTAAAATGGGTGATCACACGATGCAATTTCATCTTACACCTCTCACGGAATTTTTTGCCACAAATATCACAAGAATATGGTTTTTCTCCTGTATGTATTTTTCTGTGTCTTCGCAAAACAGATGGATCACCAAAACATTTTCCACACATCTCACATTTATAAGGCTTTTCTCCTGTATGTGTCCTTTCATGTCGTATCAGACGAGAAATAGAATTGAATGTCTTTTCACAAATGAAACATTTGTTCACAAGCTGTTCTTGGTTCGAAGGCCTCACATCTGCAAATATATCAAAACGTGTAAGTGATGAGGAAACAGAAAGACAGCTGACTGTCTTCTTAGTCTGGAGTTGGCTTTGGAGTTTTATGGCCCAGTAAACACTATTAAGGTCATGTCAAGCCAGTCCGTTAACCTACACATATTTTTCCTGGACAGACTTAGTTCTCAAAGAGGTTAACCAGTACTTATGCACATATTTTCTCCAGTAACTGAAAACTGCCATTCTTAAATCAGCAAATGGGGCGAAAAGAAATGATTTCATGATCAATCCCCACAGAAGTTATGTGGCTGAGCTGGGTTTTGAACTTGCAACACCCCCTCCAACCCCCCCCCCCCCCTCCACACACACACACACACTCACCCCTCCTGGATCTGCAGTCTTTCTCTGAGCTAGACTCCTGTCAATAATATTTGAGTCTGTTGAGCCATTGTCATCCCAGTGATCTTAGTGACATATCTGACAATGTAACTAGTGATTATCACTTAGCATGCTGGGTAAAAATTTCAGCAGAAAATGGCAGAAAATCTACCATGACATGTATTCAACCCCTTTAAGTACCCTCATAATTAAAATAAACTGCCAAAGTCAAATTTCATCAAGTCATTTAGCCCTAGTACTGCTGAACCCAGATATGCTCTGCAAACAGTGTAGGTCCAGATCAGATGGATTCTTCAGATGTCAACTGATCTGGATCTTCACTGTTTGTCAAACAATTTGTGAAGTTATATCAACAATCTGAATCAAATAATCTGATTGGCTGACAATTAGAAGTGGGTGTGGCATCTTAATTTATTCAGCATAGCACGGGTTAAACTGTAAGTATGGCGTTCCTAGGGAACACATAACCAAAAAGATACTTTATAAAACTACTGTTATAACACTAAGTATCCTTTAGTTTGTTTGTGTTGAGGTTTTATGGATGTATTCTATTCACACCTTAAGTTCCTTTGTAAATGACACAAAACATTTAAATTCATGGTAGTTGGTATTATGTCTAAAGTCATTTTCCATAAATGGGTCCTGCATCATTCTGTTCTCTCATTCCACAGAATCTAAGACAGGAACCAATATTAGTGGTATACAAATTCCACCAATGGTTTTGAAGATTGATCTACTTTCTAAGAAAGTCTGATGGACTCTCAAAAAACTGATAATAGCTACTCTACCTAACAAATATAGTAGTTTGTAAAGATATATATTACGGCTGTGTGTGTGTGTGTGTGCGTGTGTGTGTGTGTGTGTGTGTGTGTGTGTGTGCTGTTTCCATGACTCACTTTTGTCAAAACAGTTTTACCATTGCTACAAAACAGAATGTAGTGGGGTTTCTAAATTTCTGTTCCTTGCAAAAAAAAGTAACCCTACAATCGTAAAGATATACAGCTGAGTTTGTATATATAAAGTTTGGATATTGTTTCATACAAAACCAGTGTATAGCAATGCGAAACTAACTGCATTTTGGAGAAATGCATGCATTTTGCATGATACTGGTTTAGCGTTTTTGCCAAGCAGCTGTAAGTTCTATTAAATGTATAGTACACATGTATATACTAACAGGTAAAATACACCCAATATACACCCAACTCCCGATAAATTAATCTGTACAGTTGATATTTAATTTAAATTAGCCCTGACTGTTTAAAATTCTTGTCGTGTTTTGTAAAACTGCATGTATTTTATGGAATTCTGATGAACAGTTTAGTTTGTGGAAATTGCATCAGTTATTATGTTTGGTCAACATACATTCTTACCCTGTACAGTTCAACAACAAAGGTTTTGAAATTATGAACATGAGGAAATGCATGGCGATTCCCCTCAACATGTATATTTAAGACTTACATACATGTAAGTACAATACAGTGTTCTAATGAATACTTTTTATTTAAAAACCATAAGACCCGAAAGATGTCTGGTAACCTTTAAAATATGTAATTCAAAATGGTGTCATAAAATATGCAATCATATGTTTTCTTACAGGTTTATTGTAACTGCCATATTGGACATAAAATCTTTTTTTTTGTGTTGAGATTTTACAGCCCAGTCAACCCAATGGGGTCATGTCGAGCGCAGTCAGTTTACCTAACCACACGTTTACTGGGCAGGCTTAGTCCTCTAAGCGGTTAACCAGTATTGTGCACATTCTTTAGCCAGAAACTGACAACTGCCCTTTCTTGAATCAGTGGAAGGGAGAGAATGACCGTAGAAAATATTTCATGATCAATCTCAATGAAAGAATGTTGCCGACCTTGGCAGGGGTTGAATCCATGACCTCCTGGTCTACAGTCTGACGGCACATCCAACTGAGCCACCAAGGCTAGCTTTTTTTTGGGGGGGTGTTAATCCGTTTCTGTATACTTTCTAAACAAGGCTATAGAAAACAATAGAAGGTTTATTTGAAATGCAGTTTGCATGAGATATTTAAAAATTGATATCAGACAGGATAACAAGGTACTCTCCCTTTAATGCAGAAAACAACCAGGGTGTCACTAATGACGTCATGTTTGCATATGTGCATTGGAAAATAAACATTCTGCTTTCTGCTTTGAGCAGTTTTTCTTTCTTTTTTTCATGATTATAACCTGAATACACAAGGTTTAGTATACTTAGAATTTGCTAAGTATCAACTGGGCATCCATAGAATGTGCAAGTGTTTGTAAAATGCAATGTATGCATATCTGCTATACAGTTGTTTTATATACAGATACAGTCGACTCTCGTTATCTCGAACTCCAAGGGACTCTATGAAACAGTTCGAGATATCCGTACTTCGACATATCAGATTTGCGGACTCAGGAAAACAATTAATCGAACAACCACCTTTAACAGAATGAATATGTAATCTGACTCCTAAGTTAGAGACATTTTGAAAATATTGTGGAAAAGAGGAGAAATTGCTCCTAAGGAGCAATTTCTCCTCTTTTCCACAATATTTTATTGCCTGTTGGTAGATCTCTGTGTTAAAACAGGGACCAGATTTTCACTTCGAGATAAGCGGTTATTCGAGATAAGCGAGTTCGAGATAATGGGAGTCGACTGTATATCCATGTTATCTTCCTATATTGAAATAAATTGTATACTTTTCAGACGCTAGGGTTAGTAAAAACTGAGTACTGGAGTCTGTACTAAATAGGATGAGTATTTTATATGTTTAATTCCATGTGAAACTTTATTGTCTTTGTTACCAGTAATATTACTTGAACCACCATCATAAAATCCATATCAGGGCAAATTTGAACCACATGTCTGAGCAAGTGCAGTTCACCAGTCTATATATTGCTCTTTGTATATTCTTTATAAAGCAAAGTGGACACATTTGTAAAACACTGTATATGTCCACAATCTTGTCAGTGATAAATGCTTTGCAAGAACAGATTGTATAAGGCTGATTTCTATAAGAAAACAAAATAAAACACCTTTCTTATACTATTATTAATATAAAAACATTACAATAGAAGTGATATTACCATAATAAGGATATCATGTAAATATTTTTCTTACTTTTCAATGAAAACATTTCTTGTTGTATTCATTAGAAGGACCTCAGGGAGATACCTCTAATGAGTACCCACAATATATGTTTTCATGAAAAAGGTGCACTGAAACAAGAACTTCAGAGTTAACAAAGGTAGTTAACTCTCAACAAATAGTTAACTTTCGAAACATATTATACATGTGCAACTGCAGTAAGGGAGTACCAAAATAATCATTGCAACCGCAGTCACAAAACAAAGTCCTCCCAAAACACTACGATTAGAAGCGAGGAATGTCAGATGCACAAGCATACAACACAAAAACAATACATGGACAGTCTCCTGACAAAACAAACATAGAGGAAGCCATTTTGTATTGTTCAATAAAAAATGTTTTTCATCTACACCATTTATAACACAAAATCCATATGGGCTGTACCATGCAAAAACATGCCCAGCTAGCATTCTTTATAAATCAATAGCGGGCCGTTATCGGCCCGTCAGCTACCCTGAAGGGCCGATACGGCCCGCTATAGATTTTTTAAGAATGCTTACTGGGTGGCTTCTAGCCTATGTGCACAGGGAAGGCCTAGATCAGCCTGCACATCTGCACAGTATGATCAGGGCCTTCCCTGTCTACTAACAGAACCATTGAATTAAGGCTGGCACAATTAATTGGATAATTGATTTACTGATCGATAAATTCCACAAAAATGATTGTCCTTACAGATTCGCTAATAATAGATCATTTGATTTCTGTGTCTGTTACTCCATTTACCTTTAGTATCCAGACACCTCGACAACCCACCATACTTTATCTAAAATTTGGACAAGTACAATTTACTACCCAATATTGTGTCTAAAAATAGCACTCTTTGAAGATGAAGATAACTATTTTCAGGCCAGAGTGATCTCCCTTGGATTTACTTTCATTAAACTGAACATTCACGTGAGTTTGAAATCTGTTGGAGTAGGAGTTTTATGGCCCAGTCAACACTGTAAAGGTCTTGTCCAGCCTGTCAGTTAACCTACTTGTGCACTTTCCTGGGCAGGTTTAGTCCTCTAAGCGGTTAACCAGTACTTTGTGCACATACCTTTTTTTGCCAGTAACTGCCCTTCTTGAATCAGCGGAAGGAGAGAAAGTCTGAAGAAATTGTTTCACGATCAATCTCCATGAAAGTTATGTGGCTGAGCTAGGAAACAAACTTTGGACCTCTGTATCTGCGACACTGCTGATTGCGTTATGATTGGTTGGTTTGGAGTTAACAGCCCAGTCAACACTATTAAGGTCATGTCAAGCTAGTCAGTTTACCTTTGGCGCTGCCTCTATGTGACTCAGTTGACTGGTAGCATTAAAAATCAGGGCCCAGTTGTTCAAAGCTAACAATGTCATTAGTTAACGATTCGTTAAAATTTACATCAAGTGATACGCAAATATGTTGAAATTTTTTGCTGAAAAAATGTGAGTAGCTTTTGCAGTGCAAAAGCTACTCACATTTTTTCAGCAAAAAATATCAGAATATTGTATATTGAATCCGCTAAAATAGTTAACGAAATGACCCTTAACGAGCTCGTTAAGCTAACGATGCTTTGAACAACTGGGTCAGTTTACCTAACCATACTGTTGCTGGCTAGGCTTAGTCCTCTATGTGGTTAACTAGTACTTATGCACATTCTTTTGCTAGAAACTGACAAATGGCCTTGAATCAGTGAAAGAGACAGAATGACCATAGAAAAAATTTTATTATCATTCTTCACCAAAGAATGCTGCCCAACTCAGACGGAGATTGAACCCACGACCTCCTGATCATCAGTTGGACGCACATGCAACTGAGCCACTGATGCTGGCAAACTGTGCTATGAAGCCTAGCATTAATCAACTGTAGTCTGGAGAGCCCTAAAAGGGTAATTGGCAAACAGTGCAGACCCAGATCAGATGCTACAGAATGCAATCTGATCAGGATCTCCACTGTTTGCAAATAGTTCAAGCATTTTTCTCCAAGAGTATCTAAATCACGACATACCTAAAATCAATATTAGAAGCTTCCAATATATAGTGTGATGAGTTCATTTAATCTACCAGTACAATGGGTAAAAGTGTCCAGATATTTAGGGTAAATATTTCCTTTTTATCTCCACAGTCTGTAGGATCCCCACCCTTTCCAGTACCCCCAAGTACAGCATCTCAAATATTTGAATGTACTAATTTCTTGTGCATCCTCATCTTGTACTTCTCAATGAAAGCTTTTCCACATATATCACAAGAGTGTGGTTTCTCTCCGGTATGTATTTTCCTGTGTCTCCGCAAGCACGATGAATCACGGAAACATTTTCCACAAATTTCACATTTTTTAGGTTTCTCTCCAGTATGTATACGATTGTGTCTGGCCAGATTACCAGCATCATAGAACTTCTTGCCGCATATGGAACAGCCATTCCTCCGTTTGTCATAGTTCATATATCTCAAGTCTGAAATATATACCACATAGCTTCAGATAAAAAGGAATAGCCAGAAAATTATTTTTCTTACTCTTCCTGAAAACATATGTTGTGACTCCTCAGTGGGTACTCTTTAGAAGTGCATCAAATCAGGCACTTATAATGAGTACAGTAAATATCTTAAAAATTCGAACATTTTATATTCCATACTCTTTTGGCCTAAAGTTTGCTTTTTATGCAATTGTTTCTTAAAATATTTAGTGGAATGGCAAACAGTGTAGACCCTGATCAGCCTGCTCCTTTCGGAGCAGTCTAATCTGGGTCTGCACTGTTTGCATATGCCATTTTGCCAGCAACTTTTGAGTATGGAATTTTAGGACATTTACCCTAAAAAAAGACCATATGACATAAGTGACCAGCACTGAATCAGATCAGCCTGTTCATCTGCACAGATTGACCAGAGTCTGCACAATGTACAGACCTCCCACATAACTTTCATCGAGATTGAGCATGAAATCATTTCTATGGTCATTCTCCCTTTTCTGATTCAAGAAGGGCAGTTGTCAGTTACTGGCAAAAGTTTGTGCACAAAGTATTGGTTAATTGCTTAATGAGTTAAACCTGCCCATGAAAAGTATGAATAGGTTAACTGACTGGCTTGACATGACTTGAACAGTGTTGACGGGGCTGTAAAACTCGAACACAAAAAAAAAAAAATTAAAAAAATTAAACATTCTACTACCGAAAAAAGTTGACCTTAATCAGTTTGCAGGCTGGTCTGTGTCTATTCTAGTTTCATATGTGATAAGGCAGGTTTCTAGTTGGCGGGTTCAAATACAGTAACTACTGAACCTCAATGGCTGGAACATCTTTGAGACCATGGAAATTTGTTCTGAGATATGGGCAGTTCGAGCCACTGAAGGTTAAACATAGCGCCAGGTTAGGAGACAAATGGGAATAATATATGGATGTCTTTTCAATCTTCTATAAAATAATGCCATGTTAAGTGTTCTCATTAGAATTGCCTCAGTGAGGCAATTCTAATGAGAACACACAACATACCTTTTTCATGATAAAATAGGAAAACTTCCTAAAATATCCCTAAATATGCCAAGTCCTATTTTCTCTATAATATTCCCATGAATTCTGAATTTCTCATAAAAATCAATTATCACTATGGCTTGTCAATATGTATACAAAATTTTATCAAAATATCCTATATGGTTGAAGACCTATGGCAATATCCCCATTTTCCTATTTTCACATTTTGGGCTTTGGCATTGTCTCGGCCAATTTAAAGAGGCATTTGGCAAGCCCATTGGCTAGATCTTATCAGTATAAATCTGTGTGCCAAAAAAAAAATTAAAGTTATGCCCATTTTCACTAACTGTCCACAGACAAGTTCACAAACTGTCCACAGATGTACTGTCAAGTCGGTTATAAGACACTCTTTGTAAGTTGACCTTATGGTCTCCCTACTTTTCTGTAGGTTGTGCAATTTCAGTACATTCAACCTTTTTTGCAGAACTTACCAGCTTCTTCTTAAATTGGACTAAGGGACTCCAAAACCAATATCATATTTATCCAAAATATTCATACACCTTATTAATCTACTCTAACAGGAAAGAACTACCCCCAAGGGGAACAAATTTTTTACTTTTAGAGTAGAGCCCTTTTCAGAATTGTAACAAAAGCATTTTGACAGAGTTGCCTCCCCTAAAAGTATACCGTTTCCCCTTAACCCTTGTCATGCTGAATAAATTAAAATGCCACGCCCAATTCTAATTTCTAGCCAATCAGATAACTTGATCCAGGTTTTTGATAGAAATTCACATATTTAATGACAAACAGTGCAGATCCAGATCAGTTGGCTTCTTCAGAAGCCAACTGATCTGGATCTACACTGTTTGCAAAGACAGGGCATGTCGTGTTCAGCAAGAGAAAGCTTAATCTTTATTTTGGACTACAGACAATTCGAGGGTTGAGCGCAAGACTGGCGTAAGTCAGATGGTTGTTTTTCCCCAAACCTAATCTCCGCACCATGAAGGCGTTATGAAGATTACAACATTTCTTTCTGTAAACAATGAAAATTTAGGTGCCATTGCTCATATGAGCAATGGCACCTAAATTTGCATTGTTTACAAAGGGGTCCAAGATGCCCCTAAACAAGGGTTTCAAAAATATGTTTGAGTTACTATAGTCTTGTGCTCAACCCTCGAATTCTTTTGACATCTGAGCCAGTGCACGACAAAACATACAATAAGACTTAAGCAAACAGTGATGTTTCAGATCAGCCTGCACATCTACACAGTCTGATCAGTGTCTTTGCTGATTGCATGTGTCTTCTACAGCCTAAAGAGTGATAACTGTATTGGGGTTTAATGAAAGTCAACCCTTGTGGGTCATTTTGTGTCGTCTCCCAGAGAAAGGGAGAAAAGAGATAGAAGAGGTAGTAGAAGAGATGAAAGAGAGGGACAGAGAAGAAAGTGGAACAGGAATAAAAGTGAAAAAAAACAGAAGAAATAAAAACATTCCTCCTCTACCCTTATCTGCTACAAGGATAGCAGGCCTTGCCAAACTGTAAGCCAATATCAGTTGGACGCACCGGTGACGTCTGATACATGACACCTTCACACTACTCGACCACCCAAACCAAAGAGGGCTTAACGAGAACCATTGCCATACTGGGTGGATGTACAGGCTAATCTGAGTTTTTGCTGGTTACACAGGTCTTACTGTAGGTTTTGTAACAGGCTGGCTTATTTTATAATTCAAAGGCACTTATTTTCTTTTGTTAACATTTTATTATTTTCGGCATTAAAATTTCATTCTTACTATGGATCTTAATGCTAAGCATTCTGGGTAAAAATTTCAGAGGACAACATTTTGAAATATTTTTTCCAGAAAACAGGGTGCTGATATTTCATGCAATTGTCTCTAAACATGGAAAGTCAAAGCCTACTTATTGGGAAAATAAGAAAAATCATCAATCTGTCATCTGCAGAAAATGGAAAAGGTTAAGGTCAGTATTCATGATAAATTTTAAACCAAGGGTGCTTTACTGTAACATGATTTAAAACTGAACTTTAAACCAATAGTGCTTTACTGTAACATGACTTAAAACTGAACTTTAAACCAATAGTGCTTTATTGTAACATGACTTAAAACTGAATTTTAAACCAATGGTGCTTTATTGTAACATGACTTAAAACTGAATTTTAAACCAATAGTGCTTTACTGTAACATGACCTAAAACTGTTTTAGATTTACATTCAGACCTGTTTTATCATAAACTTTCTATTAACCCTTGTCATGCTAATTAAATTAAGATGCCACACCCACTTCTAATTTTTAGCCAATCAGATTACTTGATCCAGATTGCTGATATAAATTCACATAATGAATGGCAAACAGTGCAGATCCAGATCAGTTGGATCTTCACAGTTTGCAAAGGCAGTGTATATCCAGGTTCAGCAGGACACGGGTTAACATCTCTGTAAGTTTCCATTTACTTCTTACAGTGAACTCGGAGATGCATCCTCATAGAGTATTTCTGATTAAACCTCCTTCCACAGATGCAACAGCTATACGGTTTTTCTCCTGTATGTATTCTTTTATGCCTGTGTAAGGCTGAGGGATCACTGAATCCCTTATCACAATAATCACATATGTAAGGTTTTATGCCTGTATGTATAATCTCGTGCCGGGCAAGATGTGCTGCTGAACGGAATGTTTTTTCACAGTAGTGGCATACATGAGTTTTCACATCCCACTCACTTTGCACTGAATTTTGCACATCTGAAATGATAAAACAATATAAATAATTCATGCTAGAGGAAAGTAAAAAGTATAAAAAAGTGAAAAAAAAATGTAAAAAAAAATGTTACTGAGATTTTCTATTTCTGTTTTATCAACATTTCTGTTCTATTTCTTCTTACTGTGAACTCGAAGATGAATCATCATAGCAAATTTCTGGTTAAATCTCATTCCACAAATATAAGAGCTATATGTTTTTTCTCCTGTATGAGTCCTGAAAAGGGGTCTACTTTAACCCTTGTCCTGCTGAACCCGGATAAACCCTAACTTTGCAAACAGTGTAGATCCAGATCAGTTGGCTTCCTCAGAAGTCAACTGATCTGGATCCAAACTGTTTGCCATTAAGTATGTAAAGTTATAGCAACAATCCAGATCAAGCAATCTGATTGGCTGAAAATGAGTTTTTTTAAAGTAAAACCTATTTTAACTAGCAATACTTAACATTATCTATAGGTTAATGTATTGTGCAGTTAAAATGAAGTTGTTAAAAGTAAAACCTATTTTAACTAGCAATACTTAATCTATAGATAAGAGAATCCCTCCTTCCGCCACCCGTAGCTCAGTTATAGGGAGTTATACTTCAAGAAACTGACACCTGATCAAAAGAGCAGGAAGAATGACATCACACTGGTAACTGCCTAAGGGACCTTCTGGATTAAGACTTATAAGACGACTGAACTGTTGTTTTTCTGTGGAAGGTTTGAAATACAGAATAGAATAGCACATTATCTATAGGTTCATGTATTGTGCAGTTAAAATTAGAAATGGGCATGGCATCTTTTTATTCAACATGACAAGGGTTAAAATTTCTTTCCTTTTAAAGTAGACCCCTCTCAGAAGGGTTTTGTGTGCAGGAAAGCAAACTTCACATTTTGTCTGCTGTTTTTATTCCCATTTTGTCTACTCCATTTCCGAGTGTAATTCCCATTTCGTCTACTTTTTATTTATTTTTTTTATAATGACTAAGATCTGGACCAAAACTGTTTTAGATATGATCAATATTGATCATTTAAATGCTGATTAATGATTAGAATCTGAGTCTAGCCATGTTTTCCATACAGGACAAATGAGGCTGGATAATAAGGGAAACAAGTACACCAAAAAGGTAAAACATTACCAATTCCTTTAAGTCTGATCTGGGTCTACATTGGTTGCTTTGTCTGATTGCCATGTTTTCCATACAAAATATATAATATAGGTTTATACTACTCGTACAGTGATCTTGAGTAGGCTGAATATGTGTGAAAATACTCTCATTAGACGAAATGGGAATGTGTAAGTACACAAAATGGGAAAAACTGTCAAAACAGTAGACAAAACGGGAATAGATGAAATGGAATTAAATGTAATGGGAATACATGGAATGGAAACAGTCTTATGACATGAAAGTCGTAACAAAGGAATGAAGCATAGCTGAAAAAATTTCCAGCCTGTCATGGGAATCAAACCTGGTCTGTCCGGATAAAAATCCAATGCTGTAACCACTGAGCCAAAGAATCAACTCCCTGATGCAGTTGTCAGAGATTGAATATATACCTACAAGCTATGCGAAACCTGCCAAGACAGATAATCAAAGGCGAGTGTTAGGTCATAATAATAGACAAAATGGGAATAAACCCAGAAAGTTATATAAGTTGCCTCCTTTGTAAAAATGGTGGAAAATTTACTAAATGTATTGAGTCCCATTAAAGTCAGCATTCATGATATATTTCCAATTAACCCTTGTCCTGCTGAATAAATTAAGATGGCACACCCACTTTTAATTTTCAGCCAATCAGATTACTTGATCCATTTTGATGACACAAATTCAAATACTGAATGGCAAACAGTGCAGATCCAGATCAGTTGGCTTTTTCAGAAGCCAACTGATCTGGATCTATACTGTTTGCAAAGGCAGGGTATATCCAGGTTCAGCAGGACAAGGGTTAAAGACATATTTTGTGTTTGTGTTGAGGTTTTACGGCCCAGTGGGGTCATGTCAAGCACAGACAGTTTACCTAACCACACGTTTACTGGGCAGGCTTAGTCCTCTAAGCAGTTAACCAGTATTGTGCACATTCTTTTGCCAGAAACTGACAATTGCTCTTCTTGAATCAGCGGAAGGCAGAGAAAATATTTTACGATCAATCTCCACGAAAGAATGTTGCTGACCATGGCGGGGGTCGAACCCACGACCTCCTGGTCTCCAGTCGGACGCGCATCCAACTGAGCCACCGAGGCCGGCTAAAGACATCTACACAACTTATAACTTTTACTGAGATTTTTATTTCTGTTTTACCCTAAACTTTCCCAGAGGACTTGTTGGAAGGAGTACATGTATTTGGTGATAATTCTGGGATAATTTTCTCCAGTTCTCCATAAAAACTTATGTTGTGGGTACTCATAAGAAGTGCCTCACTGGGGCACTTCTGAGTACCCAAAATATATACACCACAATCTCTTTATAACACTATTGTTGGGGTCCATAGCATAAACCGTCTTAGTTAAACAACCATGTTATATCCAAACAAAAATGTATAGATTATATTGAAAAATGACCATTTATGGTCATTTTTTAATATAATCTATACATTTTTGGGATCCATCTTTGAACCGTGTTATATCCAAAACCGTGTTATAATGAACCATGTTATAAAGAGGTTGTGGTGTATTTTTATGAAAGGAGACAATTTGTATGAAATGACAAAGCCTGTTTTCTGGCAAAAAAAAAATGAAAAATATTTCAAAATATTGTCTGTTGAAATTTTTACCCAGACTGCTATGCTCTAACAAGCTCTCTGCTTTCGGTTCACTTCTCCGTAAAGTATCTGTTCACATCTTCTTACTGTGAACACCGAGATAAAGTATCTGTTCACATCTTCTTACTGTGAACACCGAGATGCAGTCTCATAGCGTATTTCTGATTAAATCTCCTCCCACAGACATAACAACTGTATGGTTTTTCTCCTGTGTGAATTCTTTTGTGCCTGCGTAAGGCTGAGGGATCACCGAATCCCCTGTCACAATAATCGCATATGAAAGGTTTTCTGCCTGTATGAATATTCTCATGCCGCGCAAGATTTGCTGCCGTGCGGAACATCTTATCACAGAAGCAGCATACATGAATTTTCACATTCCACTCGCTTTGCACTGAAGACTGCAAATCTGAAATGATACAATGACAAAAGTAAGTTAAACTTTACCACTCTCTGAGCTAATTCAGCTGGCGATAAATTGATGATATTGTTCTTATATTTCCCAGAAAACAGGATATGACATTTTGTACAAATTGTCTCCCATCACGAAAACATACTTATATAATTTTGACCCCCTTAAACCCCATTTTTGTATAGTAAAACTGGGGTTTACAGGAGTATACATTATTTTTCTTATTTCTGCTCAAAACATAGATTGTTTGTACTCACTGGAACCCCCTCACTGAGGCAGTTCAAATAAGTACCAACAATCTATGTTTTGGGCAGATATATGAAAAATATCAGAATTTTTTTATCTGAAAATTTTCATTTTTTGGTGGTGAAATTTTCAATATATTTGAGTAGGCGTGTTTTCCTAAAGATAATTCCTGTAACAACTCAAATACCAGAAAGGAAATGAACCACAGCATAATAAAATGTACCTTCAAACATGAGCCCAAGTGAATACTCAGATCAGTCTGCTTCCTCAGTCAGATAAAAGGTCTTTAATCTCAGCCCAACAAAATCTTGGAAACCAAAGAGTGCCTAGTTTAGACTGATCAGACTGTGCACTTGTGCAGGCTGATCCAAGTCTCACCTTTGGTTTTCATCATCAAGTTACATTATCTTACATTATGTATCATCAGGTACATTATCTTACATTATGCATCTTCAGGTACATTATCTTACATTATGCATCATCAGGTATGTTATCTTACATTATGCATCAACAATTACATTATCTTACATTATGCATCATCAGGTACATTATCTTACATTATGCATCATCAGGTATGTTATCTTACATTATGCATCATCAGGTCATTATCTTACATTATGCATCATCAGGTACATTATCTTGCATTATGGCTCAAGTAACCCATTGAGGTCAAGTGAACTCTCCTACCACAGCTCTATGTTCTGGTCTATTTCCAATAGCAGAGTGTCCGGTTAGTTTTAATGATCACACCACAACCTCTTTATAACACTATTGCCGGGATCCAAAGCATAAATCATGTTAGTTGAACAAACTTGTTACATGTATATCCAAACAAAAATGTATAGATTATATAGAAAAATGACCATTTATGGTCATTTTTCTATATAATCTATACATTTTTGGGATCCCTCTTTGAACCGTGTTATATCCAAAACTGTGTTATAACAAACGATGTTATAAAGAGGTTGTAGTGTATTATGTTTTATAGGAATTCCAAACAGTGCAGACCCTGATTAGTCCCCACATTCTACAGCTTCTGATCTGGGTCTGCACTAGTTGCCAATTACCCTTTTGGGGGTTTCATGACTAGAACTGGTTAAACAACCATTCCAGCAAAGAAGAGACAATCAAACTATGCCATCAGAAAGGGTCTTAACCCTTGTCCTGCTGAACCCAGATATACACTTCCTTTGCAAACAGTGTAGAAGCTTAATGAGATGGATCTGCAGTGTTTGCCATTCAGTATGTGAATTTATATCAACAATCTAGATCAAGTAGTCTGATTGGCTGAAAATTATAAAAGGGCGTGGCATCTTAATTTATTCAGCAGGACAAGGGTTAAAGCATATATGGGCCATAACTCCAGATAAGTGAGGTTATCCAGATAATTTGTTTTCTTATATCTCCATGAAATCATATGGTGTGGGTATTCATTAGAAGTACCTCATTGAGGCACTTCTAATGAGTACAGAAACGTATGCTTACTTGCATAAATAAGAAAGATATCAAACTATGTCAGGGATCTGACTGATCCACTTCTCCAGGGGAGGAAAATCTGTATAAAACAGAGGAAAACCCCAATACCTCCCCCAGGAAATGTTGTTTCTGAGCATTTCACATCAAATCCACAACATTTTGTTGTTTATTTTTATTTATTTATTTTTTATTTTATTTATTTTTTTTTTTATTTTTTTTGATAAAATGCAGGCAAAGAGATGAATTCCTCTGAAAAGAGGAAGAAATACAGTAAAACTTCGATAATTCAAACTTCAATAATTCCAAATTCTCAATAATTCAAAATCATTTTGAAGTCCTGACTTAAATATATGTATGCATTTTAACCCTCAATTATTCAAATTCTCAGTAATTCGAACAAAACTGTTTGGTCCCTTGGATCTTGAATGATCGAGGTTCCATTGTACGTCCTTGATATTTTCATTGAAACAAAAACCACCTTGGTCAGAGCTATGTGCACAGCAAAGTCCCAGATGAGGCTCTGACCCATATCCCACTACCCACAGGTTGATCTGGGTCTTTGCTATGCACATAAGACCTTTTTCATGACTTGATTCAAATACATACCTGTGCACGAAAAAAAATCTCAACATATGAATGAAAACTATAAAAACATATTTATTTCAAATGCTAAACAAACTTTTTTTTCTTTAATTTCCTATCTAGTGTAATGAAATGTCATTTATAACATATTTGTCAGTCAAAAACAAGAACATGTTCCTTTCCACAAATCTAAGCAATAGTGGCACTATTTTACGAAACTGGATACGCCTGGCGAATTTTCCACCATTTTTACAGGGGAGACAACTTTTGTGACTTCCTGTTTGGTTTCCTGCACATCAAGACCCTTCTGAAAAGGGTCTACCCTAAATGGAAATAATTTGCTTCCATAGATAGCAAATTACTTCCTTTTAAAGTAGACCCCTTTTCAGAAGGGAGGAAAGCAAATTTTGATGAGTTACCTTCCCTGAAAGTGTAACCCTTCCCTTTAGGCCACAACTTGAATACCTTCCAATATTTAGGCTATGGGCAGATTCAGCAAATGACAAACTGATGATATTTTTTCTTATTTTTCCTAGAAAATAGGATCTGACACATCATGCAAATTGTCTCCTTAGGAGACAATTTGTATGAAGTGTCAAATCCTATTTTCTAGGAAAAATGGAGACAATTTGCATGATGTGTCAGATCCTATTTTCTAGGAAAAATAAGAAAAATATTTCAAAGTGTCACCTGCTGAAATTTTTACCCAGCATGCAAAGTTTTAAAGTCATCTGCTGAGATCAGATAAACTAAATTTTCCTATCAATCCACCATTACATACACTGTTGCTACTCATTAGTTTGAGTTTAGTTGGAGACATATGGCCCAGTCAACACTGTTAAGGTCATGTCAAGCCAGTCAGTTAACCTACTAGTACTCAAACTTTTCCTGGGCAGGTAGCTGACAACTGCCCTCCTAGAATCAGCAGAAGTGGGAGAATGACTGTAGAAATGATTTCATGATGAATCTCCATGAAATTTATATGGCTAAGTTTGTGACCTGCAGTGAGATATGCTAACTAACTGTGCTATGGAGTTTGGTGGTTACACATTAGACTTGCTTCTTTTCGGGTTTCTAATGAGTACCTACAATATATGTTTAATTGAGAAATAAGAAAAAATTAAACTTATCATCAATAGCATGCCAGGTAAAAATTTCAGCAGATAACACTTTGAAATAATTTTTTCTTATTTTTTCAGAAATTAAGCTTTGACATTTCATGCAAATTTTCTCCAAATTTTCTAATTTTGTCAAGAAAACAGGCTTTAACGCTTCATACAAATTGTCTCCAAAGCTGCCTTTCTGGGAAAAAGGATAAATATCATCGTCATCTGCTGAATTTGTCCAGCATGGTAAAGGTTAAATTTGTCCTCTTATTTGAAGTTTCAACTCTCTTATCAAGGTCAGGAATTAAATTTCCTGGCAGCGTTAATGTGCACTATCTGGTGGTTCCTCACAGCATACTTTGTAGAAAAACATCTCCCACAAGTGGGGCAAGGAAAAGGTTTCTCCCCCGTATGTATTCTCTCATGTCGAATCAAGTGGGCATGTCCATCAAATTTTTTTCCACAGAAAGAGCACTGGTTATTTCTTCTCATTGGCCAGACATGTTGGCTTCTTGCACCAATGCCTACAACAAACAGAAATACAGTCGACTCCCGTTATCTCGAATTCCAAGGGACTCACTGAAACACTTCGAGATATCCCTACTTCGACATATCAGAGATGAGAGAGTGAGGAAAACAATAAATTGAACAACCACATTTAACAAAGTAATATGTAATTTGACTCCTGAAGTTAGAAATATATATATAAAATAATGTGAAAAAAAGAACAATTTCTCCACTTTTCCACATTATTTTGTTACCTGTTGTCAAGGTTTCATGTTAAAACAGGGACCAGATTTTCACTTCGAGATAAGCGGTAATTCGAAATAAGCGAGTTCGAGATAACGAGGTTCGACTGTACAAGTAAATAATGTGTAACAAGGAAACGGAGCCCTCATGCTGTACGCAAACAGCGAGGCTTGGTAAAATTTTAGCAAAAGACATTTTGAAATATTTTTCTTATTTTTACCAAGAGACAATTAGCATGAAATGTTACACCAAAACCTCTTTATAACACTATTGTTGGGGTCCATAGCATAAACCGTGTTAGTTAAGCAACCGTGTTATATCCAAACAAAAATGTATAGATTATATTGAAAAATGACCATAAATGGTCATTTTTCAATATAATCTATACATTTTTGGGATCCATCTTTGAACCGTGTTATATCCAAAACCGCGTTATAACGAACTGTGTTCTAAAGAGGTTGTAGTGTATAAGCTTATTTTTGGGGAAAAATAAGTAAAATATTGTTAAATTGTTTGTCTGCTGAATTAATGAAGAGAGTGGTTAGTGTTAATAGTAACTATTGTAAAAGAAATGAACAGGACGAAGCTTGAAAATATTTGACTTGCACTTTTGTCTACATCTGTACAAAAACATGTTATTGGAACTCATTTGCATTGCCTTAATAAGTCCAGGCAATTCAAAAGAGTACCCACAAAATATGCTTTTATAAAGAAAACAAAAAATAATATCGCATAAGCATCATTAAATACACTCCTCATGAAGTCCTCTGTTGATCTTTCTTTAAAGTGTGCCCTTATTAGGTGGATATTTGGCTACAAGTTTGTTCAGAAATTTTGAAAAAAATCTAAGCATGCAGTGCAGTAGGTAGGTTGAATAGGGTACTTACACTTTTCCTCGACAGGCTTAGTCCTCTAAATGGTTAACCAATACCTGTGCACATACTTTTACCAATAACTAACAACTGCCTTTCTTGAATCAGTGGATAATGACCATAAAAATGATTTCATGATTAATGTCCATGAAAGTTATGTGGCAGACCTGGGATTTAAACTTGGTGACCCCTGGATCTGCAGTCAAATTCACTACTGATTGTGCTCTGGGGCCAGGCTGTGACATATACATAATAAACCTTTTGGTGTAAAAGTAAAGATAAGGGAAAAAGAAGGTAACAAATTCATCCAAGTACTATACCTGTTCCATATAGCACCTGTTTGTGATTGTGCTTGACTGGACATTTAGCTTTTCCAGGCATTCCAAAAGAAAGTCTACTTAATGCTTAGCATGCTGGGCCCACCTGTTCAAAGTATTGTTAGCTTAACGAGCTCGTTAGTGGTCAAAATGTTAGCTATTCTAGAACATACAATAACTAATTCACAGGTATTTTTACTGAAAAAATGTAAGTAGCTTTTGCAACTGCAAAAGCTACTCACATTTTTTCCAGCAAAAATATTAGCATATATGCCATATCTAATGATAAAAGCTTTAACAATTCATTAACTAACAGCATTGTTAGTTTTGAATAATTGGGCCCTGGATAATAATTTAAGCAGACAAATGCTTTTCATATGTTTTCCAGAAAACAGGTTTGCATGAAATGTCAAATCCTACTGACTGGTAAAAATAAGAAAAATACTATCAATCAGTAGTTTGCTGAATGGTGTCTGCAGGTCTTAAAAATTCTTTGTAGTTTCACTTGAAGAAGAACACAAATTTTTGTATACACACTTTGTACTATAGTTTATTTTCAGCTATGCGATAATTATATATATATATACCGTACTCTGGAATATTTTCGCGTAGCCAAATTTTCGCGGATTTGCCTAAAAAACATATGGATAAATTTTCGCAGTTTTCAATTTCTGCAGTGGCTTGTACTAGCGAAAATAAAAACTGACATAAAAAAAATAGACATTTTGGACACAAATCAGCTTGAACTGCAAAGAAACCAGTCTTATCCCAACTAAAATATTCAAACAACTGAGAGACGCACTATTGGTCAGTGTAAAAGTAAATAAAACTCATGATTCCTGATAGATTATTTTATAGTACATTCAATATAAGTGTAAGTGACCTTTAACCTTTGTCATGCCAAATAAATCAAGATGCCACGCCCACTTCTAATTTCAGCCAATCAGATTACTTGATCCAGGTTTTTGATAGAAATTCACATAGTTAATGACAAACAGTGCAGATCCAGATCAGTTGGCTTCTTCAGAAGCCAAATGATCTGGATCTATACTGTTTGCTAAGACAGGGCATGTCTTGTTCAGCAAGAGAAGGGTTAATCAATTGTTATTAGTGGAAGTCTTTTAAATGGTGATTAATGATAAAATAACACAAGCCTTGTCACAGGTTATACCTGTATTATTTTCATTACAAAAACATGCCTATTCAAATATATTGAAAATTTCACCACCAAAAACTGAAAAGTTTCGGATAAAGAATTTTGATATTTCTCATATTTCTGCTCAAAACATAGATTGTGGGTACTTGTTAGAACCTACTCAGCAGAGCAGTTCTAACGAGTACCCACAACCTATGTTTTTGAGCAGAAATAAGAAAAATAATGTATACCCCTATAAACCCCAGTTTTACAATATAAAAATGGGGTTTAAGGGGGTCAAAATTATATAGGTATGTTTTCGTGATGGATGTTTTTCGCCTTATTTTAAGGGAAGTAATTACCAAAAAAGTTATTGTTGGATGCTTGGTGAATGTCTTTGCTCCTTTGGACAAACTTGGAAAATATTTCATGGATTTTAATTTTTCAGATAGACTGACAGCAAAATTCTATGAATATTAGGTGATGCGGAAATTTTCCAGAATATGGTTTAAGATTTTCCTGATGATCTATTGTACTCTTTTTTAATAGTGAAACACGCTGGAATTAGATAATATCTACACACAATACTTTGATTATGCAAAATCACCTTCCCAAAGCTTAAATGATCATTTAAAAAAATGCCAAAGATTGCTTCAAATGGGTAAGCTGGTGGGATTTATGTCCCTCTTTAGTGTTGAATCGCTTTCCACATGTGTCGCAGGAATAAGGTTTCTCCCCTGTATGTATTCTCTCATGCCTGGCCAGATGATCTGGTCTGTCAAATTTCTTCCCGCAGAAACTACATTCAAACCGGTAGTTTTTCATCTTCCGCTGAATTGGTGGCAAGCTATTGCTACCTGTGAAGATAAGAATATTTTCTACAAATTACCCTGTCCTGCTATTCCGTGATATTCCCTGCCTTTGCAAACAGTCTAGATCCAGATCTGTTGGCTTCTTCAGAAGCAAAATGATCTGGATCTGCACTGTTTGTCACTAAGTATGTGAATTTGTATCAACAGCCTGGATCAAGCAATCTGAAAATGGAAATTAGAAGTGGGCATGCTAAGAGTTGAGACAGATCTTACAAGCATGCATTTTTGTTTGCTGCTTAAGACTCTTTACTGAAGATAAGAATGACTATCAGGTAAACCTTTTTTTTCTCTCCTCAAAAACAGGTTGTGGTACTAATTAGAAGCACTTCAGTGAGCTGCTTCCGATGAGTACCCACAAATAAGTTTTCATGAAGAAATAAGAAAAATACCAACAATTTTTGGTTGAAAAAAAAGTGTTTTATTTGGAACTACAAGTAAGCTTTCTTATCTGTGAAGATAAGATTAATTGCTCCTGAAGGAACAGTCTGATCAGGGTCTATACTGTTTGCCATTCTGCTGTGTATTTCAAGAAACAACTGCATAAAAAGCAAAATTTAGGCCAAAAAACATATAGATTAATGTGTTTGAAATTTCAGGACATTTACAGTATAGAAAATATGGATCAGAATGGATGTATGGCAAAGCCCTTGTCAAGCTGCAGTTTCACTTAATGATCTGCTTCATTACGACTGGCATATGCCCGGAAGTCACCTTTTGTCATGGCACAACTGCATTATAACAGTAACAGTTTGAAATGACCATTAGGCAAAGTGATACTGATTGAAAATTCAAAACCTGATGCCAGCATACCACTGCTTGTTGGCCCACCAGAGTCATAGTAGCCATAAGGATAGTATTAACCCTTGTCATGCTGAATAAATTAAGATGCCATGCCCATTTCTAATTGTTGGCCAATCAGATTACTTGATCCAGGTTGTTGATATAAATTCACATACTTAATGACAAACAGTGCAGATCCAGATCAGTTGGCTTCTGAAGAAGCCAACTGATCTGGATCTACACTGTTTCCAAATGCAGGGTTTATCTAGGTTCAGCAGGACCAGGGTTAAAACTTTTGTCTTTATCAAAATATACACTGTGATCAGTTGGCTTCTTCAGAAGCCAACTGATCTGGATCTACACTGTTTCCTAATGCAGGATATATCCAGATTCAGCAGGACCAGGGTTAAAACTTTTATCTTCATCAAAATATACACTGTTTTATTATTGTAGAGAAAGACAACCTGAAGAATGTAAACCTCTACTATTTATTTAGAAGAAAACATATTACTACTATTACTACTACTATTCTCCCTCTCTCTCTCTTTCTTTGTGTGTGTGTGTGTGTGTGTGTGTGTGTGCAAAAATATAAACAAAACTTTCAGAAACTTTCCAAAATAAAATGTAATTCTGTCAACTCTTAAGTGGAATGGAGACTGCTGAGTTCATAAAGCTTCTCACATCCCTGCACAACCTGTGATGCTCATATAAACTATCTATTTTTATGTTGTCTGAGACCAGAGGATCCTGGCTGCTGTTCCTGTTTCTATATAGGTGCCACCATTTTGCTATGCCAAATGAAACAAAATGTCCAAGATGTGCCCAATCATAAAATAAAAACAAGCATAAAAAAATAAAAGGACGTCTGCAAGCATCTATTTTCTTGACAACCACAACAAAAGCATGTGAAATCCCTATTTTTTATTCGGATAAATTAAGGCTTGGCTAGCAGATGATTCATATGATATGTTAAGCCTTATTTTCACAAAAAATAAAGAAAAATATTTTAAACTGTCTGCTACAGTTCTGAAAGTTACTCCCCCACACTATATATTGGAAGAGTCCAATTTCAATTTTAGGTACATCCAGCTATGAGATTTAGATATTCTTAGAGAAGAATGGTTGAACTATTTGCAAACAGGGGAGACCCTGATCAGATGCTGCATTCTGCAGCATCTGATCTAGGTCTACACTGTTTGCCAACTACTCTTAGGGATCTCCAGACTACAATGGGTTAACAGCATTAATTCACGGAACACATCAAACCTATTTCTGTTTCTGTTCATTAAGATGAGTGACCTGATGTGATTTTGTGTTGTCTTTAGTCTTAAACCTTTTTCCACATATACCACATGAATAAGGTCTTTCCCCTGTATGTGTACGAACATGCCTTTCTAGATGATCCTGTCTGTTAAATGGTTTTCCACAATATGAACACTGGAATCTATTCTTTTTTGCCTTTCTGTCGACTTGCATGGTATCCATGCCTAAAATGGTATGAAAACATTTAAATGAGTTGTATTGTGAGAAGAAGACTCTTTTGGACTTTCTGTCAAGTCAATCTTTCAGTGTGAATGCCCAGCCCCATAGCAAAGCCACGTCTAGTTCTTTGGCTGAAGTTTTCATTTGGCCTACCACTTATGTGAGCAAACAGCATAGGTACTTGTTTGCTTGTTTGTGTTCAAGTTTTACAGCCCAGTCAACTGATTCGGGTCATGTTGAGTGTTGTCAGTTTACTTAACCACACTTTTATTGGGAGGCTTAGTCCTCTAAGCATTAACCAGTTTTGTGCACATTCTTTTGCCAGAAACTGACAGCTGCCCTTCTTGAATTAGCTGAAGGGAGAGAATGACTGTAGAAAATATATCATGATCAAACTCTATGACAGAATGTTGCAGACCCTGAGGGTGTCGAGCCAGCAACCTCCTGATCACCAGTCGGACAGGCATCTTTTGAGCCACTGAGGCCGGCAGCAGCACAGGTTCTGGAGAGAATATTTCCTGACCAGAACCTTTGCTGTTCGCATGATATGCTATAATGGCTCTTTTGCCGGTATCAATAATAAAGGACAATGCCTTTAGAAAAGAATTGTGCTGAGAATGTGCAAAAATGAAGCAACCGAGTAGAATTAAAATGTGTCCACCCTGAAAATTATCTTTAACATTATCCTAAACCTAACCCAGGGCTGCCTGATGTACAAATTTAATTTAACTTTTACCACTCTCTGGGCAAATTCAGCAGACGACATTTTGAAGTATTTTTCTTATTTTTCAAAAAAATAGGATTTGATGTCTCATGCATATTGTTTCCTTACTGATTTTGACCATAAGAAGACAATTTGCATGAGAGGTCAAAGTCTATTTTCTGGGAAAAAAAAAAAATAAGGAAAAGTGTTCCAAAATCTTGTCTGCTGAAATTATTACCTAGAGTGCTAAGTGTTAATTATGAAGCCTATGCAAACTCAGACAGCATACTATTTACCCTTAAAGTGCTAATCACAACTGCAGCAGACAACATTTTGACCTTTTTTTAGTATTTTTTGAGAATGCCAAGCCCAGAAAAAAAAATAAAAAAAATAGGATGTTGTCTTTTACAATTTTTGCAGCAGAGGACATTTTGACTTTTTCATATTTTTCAGAGAGAGAAAAAGCTTGGCATTTCACATGAAAGTTTTATTTTCTCTGTAATAAAAATAAAAAAAAAAAAAGAATGTCTTCTGCTACACAGTTGCTTAGTGCTTTAAGAGTTAAACATAATGCAATATTTCAAAGTTCTTTACTACTCTCCTTTCTACATCTTTCGGAAAATCGTTTTTGCCTTGTACTTTCCCTATAGCAGAAAATGGTGCCGAAATCTGTAGGGTAGATATATCTAAGACAGGTTTTCAACAAGTTCTACTTATTCAATTTTTCTGAAATTTTCATAGCATAGTCACGAAAAATCAATAATTAAAGATCAGCAATAAAAGTGAAAATTATTTTCTTTGATAAACATTTAAAAACAAAAATCACTTACTATAGAAATTGCATGGGTTGGACCAATTTTTGGCCATAAATTTAATTTTAGAGTTAATATTTGAGAACAAAACACAGAAAGAGAAAAGACAAATGGTTTTTAATTAGATATGGTCAATCAGAACAAAATACCTTCATTTAAACTAAAACAACAAGCAAAAAACATCTTATTGAAGTGATGTTGAAAGGACAGTAACTCCATTTATAACTCAAGTTTTTACTTGACAGCATGTTTACATATACATATATAATATAACTATTCTGAAGACAGGTCATAATAAACACTATGGACCAAAATCCAACTGTCTCCAAATGAGAATTTGGATCAGTCTGCAGTGTCACTATTCAACAAGAACATGTTAAATGTTTTAGCTACAATGATGTCCAAATATTTTGAATAATTATATACTGTAATTGTCTAAATGTTCGCGGGGATAACTGTTCACAATTTTATAATTGTAGACATTCTCACTGTTATTAAAATTCACAGATTTGTAAATTGGCCTTAATATTTCTATACAAAAATATATGGTTTGCATATATAAAAGTTTGCGGATTTATGCAGACTGTGAAATTTGAGAAACATTGATACACCGCAAACAATTGTACACTAACAGTAACTGATTCACTGAGGCTTCCATCCATTCATGGTGACTGGTTACTACACACAAGCCTTTTTAGCAGTTGACAAACTGATAATATTTTTCTTATTTTTTCTAGCAAATAGACTTTGACATTGCATGCATATTGTCTCCAGAGGAGACAATTTGCATGAAATGTTAAAGCCTATTTTCTGTGAAATATAAGTAAAATATTTCAAAATGTCGTCTGCTGCAACTTTTACACAGAATGCTAAAGCATTAAAGCTATCTGAATATTTGGAGACATTCGTCCTGGATAAAATACACATTATTCCATTGTAGTCTGGAGACCCCAAAATGGGTAATTGGCAAATAGTGGAGACCAAGATCAGATGCCGCAAAATGCGGCATCTGATCAGGGTCTCCACTGTTTGCAAATAGTTCAACCATTTATCTCTAAGAATATCTAAATCACATTGCCTGACATATCTAAAATCCAAATTAGAATCTTCCAATATAAAATGAGGGGGAGTTCATTCAGTCTACAATGGGTTAGAACACATATCAAAAACAAAGTTTCTACCTTAACACAATTGAACATTTGAACATATTATAGATTTTATTGCAGTTATACAGCCTAGTCAACACTGTTAGGGTTTCTACCTTAACACAATTGAACATTTGAACATATTATAGATTTTATTGCAGTTTTACAGCCTAGTCAACACTGTTAGGGTCATATAGAGCTGGTCAGTTAATCAACTCGCACCTTTTCCTTGGCTGGCTTAATCCTGTAATCAGTTAACTAGTACTTTGCACAACATACGTCTGCCAGTAACTGAAATGGCTCTTCCTAAATCAGCATTCGATAATCCTGGAATTACTCCAGATGAGGCACTTTTTTTCAATCAAAAAATATTTTTCTTATTTCTTCATGACTATATTTGTTATGAGTACTCATGAGAAGGGCCTTCCCGAGGCATGTTGGGGAGGCACTTCTAATGAGTACCATTAACATGTTTTTGTGGATAAATAAGAATAGTATTTATCTGCATAACCCTCTTATCAGGGACTTTGTCTGGTTCCACGCTTTGGTTCCAGGCTTAATCCTTTCATCCCGGCAGACTAAAACTGATACTTGTGCAAACAGTGTAGATCCAGATGAGATGGCTCGTAATGAGCCGTCTCATCAGGATCTACACTGTTTGCCATTCTGTTTTTGATTTTACATTGAAACCCCTATTTGAGGCAGTAGACCTGTCCAAATTCAAAGATGGAAGAGTCCATATCAGAAACTTAGGGATGAAAGGTTTTAAAACAAAGAATAAATCTCTATACAAATGTTATTCAAGCTCGTGAAATGTTGAGATTTCATGGCAAAGTTCCACAATGCATAGGCACTTTCCAATTTTCTGTAAAGCAATCTTGTTTATAAGTTGAATGCTTGTTGGTTTATATGAGTAACTTGGTGAGATTTTAGACCATCTTTGGTGCTGAAACGTTTGTCACAAGTTTCACATCTGTAAGGTCTTTCCCCTGTATGTATTCTCTCATGCCGTACTACAAGAGATGGTGCTGTAAACTTCTTCCCACAAAACCGGCAACTGAACGTCCTCTGCCTTCCTCCGGTTTCTGGTGGGCTCTGTACATCTAAAATGAAATAAAAGAAACCTTGTTGAAGTATTGAACAATTATGTAGCATTAGACTGGCACCTATCTATCTGTATTTTTAATCACTCTACACAATTAGCATGTTTTGAAATAAAAGATAGTCAGTCATCTTAGTATGGTAAATGTCCTAAAATTTTGACCGCTTTATTTAATATTTTTAGGCATAAATTTTGCTTTTTATGCAGTTGTTTCTCAAAATACTTATTGGAATGGCAAACAGTTTAGATCCTGATCAGACTGCTCCTGAAGGAGCAGTCTGATCTGGGTCTACACTGTTTGCATATGCCATTTTGTCAGACCAAAGCTTTGGTGTATGAAATTTTAGGACATTTTAGTTCTTTCTGATTTAGCAAACCAGTTCTGAGTTTCTACTAGGTAAGGGAAATAATATAAGCAGAAACTTTTTAAGAAGAGTATTTTACCTTTGCAGGAAAAAAAAGATCATTGCCAGGGGCCAGGGTAAGAGTTGTCTTGAGAGACCAAACATCCATATCCCAAAGTAGCAGTCTCAGTAAGCTGTTTAGCAAGCACATGCCTTAACCCTTCTCTTGCTGAACATGACATGCCCTGCCTTAGCAAACAGTGTAGATCCAGATCAGTTGGCTTCTGAAGAAGCCAACTGATCTGGATCTGCACTGTTTGCCATTAAGTATGTAGATTTATAGAAACAATCCAGATCAAGTAATCTGATTGGCTAAAAAATTAAAAGTGGGCAAGGCATCTTAATTTATCAGCAGGACAAGGGTTAAGCAAGCAATTACTTTGTGCTTGTAGTGCTGAAATTATTACATTCTCCAGTCCTTGGGAACTGGGCTCATACACTATATGTGAAAATAAGAGTTCTGCTTTTAGCTGCTATGAGTGTGTGAAATTGTTGCCTTTCCCATCCTTCCTTACTCAATCGAACTGAGTGTCCTAACCCTTGTCCTGCTGAATAAATTAAGATGGCACTCCCCCTTCCAATTTTCAACCAATCAGATTACTTGATCTGGATTGTTGCTATAAATTTGCATGTTTAAAGGCAAACAGTGCAGATCCAGATCAGTTGGCTTCTTCAGAAGCCAACTGATCTGGATCTACACTGTTTGCAAAGGCTGGGTATATCCGGATTCAGCAGGACAAGGGCAAATTTCTGTTTTTGACTTGTTCCGGCCTAAGGATCTCCATTTCAAACAAGGTAAACAGTTGTTTTTTAACATCAAGACTTTATTTATACTTTTAAAGATATTAAAACTTAATAGCTTCACTAACAGAAATAAATAAAACAAACAACACTATTACAGACATTACAAAAACTCTAGATAAGAAAGGGTATCAGGTAAATATTTTTCTAGATAAGAAAGGGTACCAGGTAAATATTTTTATAGATAAGAAAGGTACCAGGTAAATATTTTTCTAGATAAGAAAGGGTACCAGGTAAATATTTTTCTAGATAAGAAAGGGTACCAGGTAAATATTTTTCTAGATCAGAAAGGGTACCAGGTAAATATTTTTCTTATTTCTCCATGAAAACATGTTACTAGTACTCATTAGAAGCACCTCACCAAGGTGCTTCTAATGAGTACCCACAATGTATGTTTTAGTGGAGAGATAAGAAAGTATAAATACATTTTGGTTGAAAAAAAAAAGGCACCTTATCAAAGCTTTGTAATTTAGATTATCTCATACAAGGCACCTTATCAAAGCTTTGTAATTTAGACTATCTCATACACATATCCAAGGGGAATTGATACTACTTCGAGGGAAATAACTCATACATAAAAATATTTACTGCCCTTCTCACTAGGTACTTATGCATTTCTTAACTGAAAGAATTTATATGGAGAACACAATGTTTCCTTTAAAAGCTTTAAAAGGAAACGTTTTATTCCTCATATGAATTCTTTCCTATAAGAGCTGCCTCTTTTTTTTTTTTAAAGGACTCAAACACAAGAGAGGCAACCTCCTGTCTGCAAAAAATTGTCTCCTTTTGCAAAATGTAGGCAAATCTGGAATATCAATATGACTTTGAGACAAAAATTCCACTTGGTATTTTTCAATGACTGAGAAATTCCTTAATCTGTTTTATTCTTTCACTGATACAGAAATTGTGACCTATTTTTCATCATTATCACATAGTAGCCTAAATTCCCAACATTCAACATGAAATATCTCCCGATGTAGATGAACTACATGCATGAAAATGTGATAAATCAGTTATACCATGGTTCTGCGTATGTACATGTGATAATGCACTTGCTCATGCTCATGCATTATTGCATCGTACATGGGCACGAACCATGGTATAACTAAGACATAGCTATAACTTAAATTTGCATGTCTGCTGAATGTGCTGTTGAAAATATCCATCAGATCAACCCCATCTGCCATATATAAGTAAAACGTAGCTCTTTTAACGCTTAGCACTCTGGGTAAAATTTGCAGCAGACAACATTTTAAAATATTTTTCTTATTTTTCCCAGAAAACAGGATTTGACATTTCATGCAAATTGTCTCCCAAGGAGACAATTTGCATGAAATGTCAGATCCAGTTTTCTGGGAAAAATAAGAAAAATATCATCAATTTGTCGTCTGCTGAAAATGCCCAGAGAGTGGTAATGGTTAAATTGCCTTCTGACAATCACTTATCTTTAAAGATTTTGAATACTTTTTACAGCATGCCATGAGAAACTGTGCCGGCAGTTTGATTTGGCCCTAAGTTTAAGACAGACAGGCTGAGCAAACAGTGAAGACCCAGATCAGATGCCACATAATGTGGCATCTGATCAGGGTCTACACTGTTTAATGCCCACTCATCAGTTTTTAGATGCATAATAAGTAGTAAAGGAGACTTCTTGAAATATAAGACAAGTATGGCATGGAGGTTAGTTGAAGATTAGGTATCTGTGAACTTCGGGTAAATACCACAGCGATCACATTTATCAGATTGTGTGGCTTTGCTATACAGAAGACATGTAAATAACATGGTAATTCTTCAATTAAGAAGGGTAACCTGTGTGTAACATGTAACATGTTTTGAATAGATGAGTAACATTGCAAGCTCTGAGATACAAATTCTGATTTTCCTCTTGATAAAGAAATATACTGAAACCTTGTTATAAGACAGATCATTATTTAGAGGATCTTACACTTGTGGTCATTTCATATGAAATTTATGAAACAAGCCTTCAGCGAGTTTCATAAATTTCATATGAAATGACCACGAGTGTATGATTCTGTTTATCATATGACCATTTTAAATTGGATTTATTGCCAATAAATTGACAATTGTTCAACAGAAAATGCCTGGTTGACATGGACGTCATCATGACGTTACTTGTTCCCACCAAAGTGTTATGTAATGTGTGGTCATATGATTTTTAATGACATGACGTTATGTACTGATTAACAGCAACATCATTATAAAAGGCAGTTTTTAATATAAGATGATTTAAAGGTGGACCCAAATATTGTTGTATCCAAACAACAAGAAAAACGCCTAACGGCATTATGGATGGGTTTTTTTTAATAACAAAGAAAATGAGAGTTGTCTCTCTTGCAAGTGAAACACCTACTGGTCCTCCTCTTCATCCCTACCAAATATGAAAGCAATCCACTGAAGAATAAAGGTAACATATAACTTTGAAAAAAGGTTAACCAAAAGGTTAACCTGGGACGATGCCCGACGACAGACATACAATGCCTGCCCACCCCGACATCGCTATTTTAAAGGACGGATTTTTTTAAAAACTCGTCCAAAAATGTGTAGGTTATATTCGCAAATGACCATTCATGTTTAAAAATGAATAGATTATAAAGCAAAATGACCATTTATGGTCATTTTTCTATATAATCTACTAATCTACATATTTTTTTTTTTGGGGGGGGGGGGGGGGGAGGGGTACAACATGGCTCTTTAGCTAACAAGGTTTTCGCTTTGGATTCATGTAATAGTGGTATAAAGAGCTTGTGGTTACTACTTCACAATCAGGACATATATAGTGACATAATATACACCGGTATTGGTATATAATGAAGAATCACAAAAAATACATATTCCATTTTCTTGATATAATCATAATCTGTTGAGTTAGAAATTAAAGTGTTTGGAGATATGAGTCATTTGATGAGCTTTCTTTCCAGCAATTGTACTGAACTGCTTTTTACAAAAATCACACGCGTATGGTTTTTCTCCTGTATGAATACGCCTATGTCTTTGCAAGGCCGAAGGGTCACTAAATTTCCTCTCACAAAACTCGCAGGAAAATGGTTTCTCTCCAGTATGTATCCTCTCATGGCGCAGAATCAGAGACGGTTTACAGAACTTCTTCTCACAGAACCGGCAAGGATACATTCTCAACTTGGCGTATGTAGCTTCTATAGGTAATATATCTGCAAATATGTGTAAGAAATGACTTGAAGCTTAGAACCAAATGCATACCAAAACTATACTAACGACCACTTAGCAATAGAGATACTCAGGAAGGTCATAACATAGCACCAGATAAAGCACCTTTTTTCAACCGAAAAGTACTGGGCCCAGTTGTTCAAAGTGTTGTTAGCTTAACGAGCTCGTTAAGGGTCATTTTGTTAACTGTTTTAGTAGATTCAATATACAATATTCTTATATTTTTTGCTGAAAAAAATGTGAGTAGCTTTTGCAAAAGCTACTCTGATTTTTTCAGCAAAAAATTTCAGCATATTTGGGTATCACTCGATATAAATTTTAATGAATCGTTAACTACGACATCATTAGCTTTGAATAACTGATATTTTTGTTATTTCTCCATGAAAACATGTTGTAAGTACTATTTAGAACTGCCATACCGAGGCACCTCTAATGACTACCCACAATGTATGGAGAAATAAGAAAACTGTTATGTGGACACCCCATTTTATCTCAAGCTGTCTGCTATAATCACTGACTGCATCTTTTGTAAGGTACCGAAAAATAAGATCAAAAAAAGGTGGTGACAAGACAAAACAATACTGCACCAAACAACAGAATGATAAAAAAGAAAAGCTGCACAAAAAAAAACGTGGATTTGTTAGATTTTGATGCAGAAAGCAAAAAAAAACAAAAAAAAACAAATGAAAAGACAGTATACATGTAGTAGTAAATTTACCTTCCTATTACTTTATTACAGGTGATAAGGGGGCAGGTCCAGGATTATTCAACCTTTGTCCTGCTGAATAAATTAAGATGCTATGCCCATTTCTAATTTTCAGCCAATCAGATTACTTGATAAAAACTGTTGATATAAATTCACATACTTAATGACAAACAGTGCAGATCCAGATCAGTTGGCTTCTGAAGAAGCCAACTGATCTGGATCTATACTGTTTGCAAAGGCAGGGTATATCTGGGTTCAGCAGGACTAAATAGGGTGTCATATACTATGCCTACATCTCATTTAGCAGGGCATGGCTTCTGACAAATTACTAATTAGCTAAAGTGTATTGATAGTTTTCTTATTTCTACATAAAGACATAGACTCCTTTTCAGAAGGGAGACCAGAACATTTTGACACAGTTGCTTCCCCAAAAAGTGTATCCATTCTACTTAACCCTTAGCATGCTGGGCAAAAAGTTTTGCAGAAAATAACCTTGACATTTCATGCAAGGAGACAATTTGCATGCAGGATATAAGAAAAATAACATCAATGTGTTGTCTGCTAAATATGCCCAGAGAAAACTAATAGTGAATACAAAATGCATACACCATTTAGATATGACTGACAAATGAGATTGTTTTAAAAGTTAACACAATCTTTAATGAGACTTCTACTACTAAGTTGCTGTTTTTAAAAGTTAACACAATCTTTAATGAGACTTCTACTACTAAGCTGCTTTAAGTACAATAATGAAAGTTATATGTAAAAGTTTCAAAAGCTGAAACCTTTCAGTTGTACACAGAAAAGCTGTATTATGTGTACATGGAAATGATAACCTGATCAATAAATGAAACAATTTTATTTTTGCTAGCATGTAGCAAGATTTAGTACAACAGTTAGAATGACAAGCATTTACAGTCAAACTTCGTTGGCTCAAACATCTTTGGGACCATGGAAATTTGTTTGAGATATGGGTAGATCAAGCCACTGAGGGTTAATCATGGCACCAGGTCAGGAAGCAAATAGCGATAATTTAGGGAAATCTTTCCAATTTTCTACACAATAATTGTATGTTGAGTGTACCCATTAGAATCACCTTGATGAGGCTGTTCTAATGAGTACACACAAAATAAAATTCCATAATAAAATAGGAAAATTTCTCTAAATACTTGTTTTCTTGAGCTATTGGAAGAATTTCGTAGGGACTCAAAAACAAGTATGAAATAGCCATCGTAAACAAGCCATCAGTGTTCGAGGTATTGAGTTTTGACTGTACTTAAAGTAAATTTGTTTGTTTGTTTGTGTTGAGGTTTTATGGCCCAGTCAACCCAATGGGGTCATGTCAAGCACGGTCAGTTTACTTAACCACACGATTACTGGGCAGGCTTAGTCCTCTAAGCAGTTAACCAGTATCCTGCACATTCCTTTGCCAGAAACTGACAACTGTCCTTCTTGAATCAGTGGAAGTACTCCTCCTCTGCCCATTGTAGACATAACTCTCCACTGACACTTTTTATGGTACCATATTTACTCTAAATATTGGGATACCTTGACCCTTAAACTGCCAATCACAACAATTGTCGTCTGCTTTGTCATCTGCTTGTGATTTTAAAAGTCGTTTTGCAAACAGTGTGGACCCAGATCAAACTGCTCCTCTAGGAGCAGTCTGATCAGAGTCCACACTGTTTGCTTGTATACAAAAATAGGTTTGAAAAGTTTGCAAGAATATTCAGCAGACGACATAAACAGACGACATTTTCAGATGCAGGTTTTCTTGGCATTTTAAGGGTTAACTCCTTACCATTACAATAAGTTCATGTTATCACCTGCTGACCTGCCTGAAAACTGCTCATTGAGTGGCAAACAGAGTAGACTTTGAGCAGACACCACATTCTATTGTATCTGATCTAGGTCTACACTATTTACTCAGGCCCAATACAGAGGAAATAAGGTAGCCAAAAACATCATGTAAGGTTGATCACAGCCTTCACTATCTGTATCGTCCAAAAGCCACTTATGAAAATAACCCTTGTTTTCTGTAACACATGATAAATGATACACACATAATTAGTTGTCTCTTAACAGTCAAACATTGTTCAAAGGCACTCAGTCTGATATAAAGAAAAGTTTCTCTGTTCTGAGAAGTTCTAACTGAAGTTGGTTATAATGGCAGGAAAATATCCTGTTTATTACACAATAAAGAAACTCCAAACTTCAGATCTTTAACAATTAGCACACTGAGTAAAAAACTCAGCAGACAACATTTTGAAATATTTTTTCTTACTTTCCCCAGAAAATAGGCATTGATATTTCATGCAAATTGTCTTCTTGGGAGACAATTTGCATGAAATATTAAAGCCTATTTTCTGCAAAAAAAAAAAAAAAAAAAAAAGAAATCTATGATCAATTTAATGGTCATCTGCTGAATTTGCCCAAAGATTGGTACTGACAAAAAAGCTATGATCTTACAACTTCTTAATCACTGGCACATATCAAACCTGTGCAGTAACTAAAACTCCGTAAGTCAGAATGTAACGCTGACAAGAAAATTTATGTCTACTTCCTAGAATATTGATTTGGTGTTTTACATCCCTTTCAACATTATTTAAGTCATACTGAGACAATGGAAGGATGACAATGAAAGGCTCTGTGCAATGAAGTGCCATGCAGTCACGAGCTGAATTCTGCCTCCAGTGGGATTCAAACCTGGAACCTCATGATCTGGGCCCAGTTGTTCAAAGTTAGCTTAACAAGCTCGTTAAGGGTCATTTCGTTAACTGTTTTAGCGGATTCAATATACAATATTCTGATATTTTTTGCTGAAAAAATGTGAGTAGCTTTTGCAGTGCAAAAGCTACTCACATTTTTTCAGCAAAAAATTTCAGCATATTTGCATATCACTCAATGTAAATTTTAACGAATCGTTAACTAACGACTTCGTTAGCTTTGAACAACTGGGCCCTGAAGTTGGACGCGCTAACCAATCTGCCACGTGGACACTACTACCTCCTAGAAATCCATCCTTTTAATATGTATTGTCTTGTGGGTATTCATGTTTCCTTTGATATTAAAACACTTTCCACAAATATCACATTTGAAAGGTTTTTCTCCTGTATGTACTCTTTCATGCCTCCGTATGAGTGCAGGCCTTGAAAACATCTTCTCACAGAAACGACATTTATACATCCTCGGTTTCCAGTCTGTCAATTCTGTAAATGGTATATCTGTAATATATATGAACCTTAAAGTCAGTATAGTATAAACTAGATATGTGTCCAAAGGACACGGATGCCCCTGTCTGAAAAACTTTAACGCAATTGCTAATGCCTGAAAAACTTGAACGCAAATTGCTCACGCCATTTAGGATGCAGACGGAGTTGGACAGGGGTAACACTATATGCCCATTCCACCATTCTTCAAATTTCTGGGGCATAAAAGCAGTATAGTAGATGTCAAGGAAGAGTTACAATAACAGATCATAGCCTACCAATGACAACAAGCGGAAGAGCAAACAAACCATGACAGACGGTACGGTAAATGTCCTAAAATTTCAAAAACTTTATTCCATACTATCTTGGCCCAAATTCTGCTTTTTATGCAGCTGTTTCTTCACAATACTTAGTGAATGGCAATCAGTGTAGACCCTGATCAGACTGCTCAGGTGTTGGAAATTTTTGGACATTTACCGTACATACACAAGCTACAGACCAAAGAAAAACAAAACAACCAGCCCAACAACCTTTCCCAAGAAGGTGATCACAGTGCTGGAAATGATCCACTAAAACACAACAATAAGCTAACGAAGAAGACAGAACAAAGAAAAAAAGCCCAAAGTGAACAGTCGCAAGGCCACACAAAACAAACAACACCAGGGCCCAAAGTTATAAAACTTTTTTCATGCTCAACTCAGCTGGCATTTTCATATTTATTAGCAGAGAAAATTTCATGCTCAGTTATGTTTAGCAAGACAGAATTTGAAATTGTTAGTAATCTGAGATTTATTAGCAGAACAAATGTCATGCTCAACTGAATTGAGCATGAAAAAAGTTTTATAACCACAGGTCCAGAACCACCACCTTAGCACAGTTGGTAGTAAAATCTACCAGGAGGTTTAAATCAAATTTAAATGTCCTAGAATTCCATACACCAAAGCTTCTGACAAAATAACATATGCAAACAGTGAAGGAGCAGACTGAGCTGGGTCTACACTGTTTACCATTCAATTAAGTAGTTTAAGAAATAACTGCATAAAAAGCAGAATTTAAGCCAAAAAAAGGATGGAATAACATGTTCAAAATTTTAAGACATTTACCGTACCCAAGTTTATGTTATTGTCGACCTTGAACTTATTTGAACCTCAATGTGAGGAAATGCACCTTATGACCCATGTCCAGCAAAGGTCAGACCAGCATGCATATCTATTCAGTCATGTTGAAGTTTGCTTTATTTGCTTGAAATTCTTTTATTATATTCTATGCTTAGCATTCTGGTAACAGGCAGTAAATTTGTACCCTAGTAGTTGGTCTACCCAACCCATACCTTGGGTACCCAAGTACTCGTCCCAGCCCTACTAGTCAGCTACTTCAGTGATTGTGGGTTCAGAGCCTGTCAGGGACAAAATTCTTATTACTGACTGAAAGACTGATGATGGGAGGTAACAACACAGCAACATTAACAAGAAAAAGACAAGATACAGTACAACCTCTTTATATAACACTATTACGGAGATCTGAAGAAAAAACCATGTTTGCTAAACAACCTTGTTGTATCCAAAAAATGTATAGATTGTATAGAAAAATGATAATCAATGATCATTTTTTCTGTATTATCTATACATTTTTTGTTTGGACACAGTATTTTAGAGTCCATCTTTAAACTGTATTGTATCTAAAACCATGCTATAATAAATCCAAGTTATAGAGATTCCTGTGTATTGGCTATCTTGTGCCCAAAAGAACCCCTGTCATTTTATTTGAAATAAAACTTCCAAATTACAGCTGTAATATTTTATTCTCATCACATAACTGGATTCAGCATTTCAAAATTCAAACTTGTCTGAATCATGCCTTTGTCTATGAAATTCCATATAAAATTAAGATTGGAGTATAAACTGTAAACTGTGGAATAATAAATGAACAGATAAACAAAGAAAAAGTAATATGCCTCTTCAACTTTTTCAGAGTTGGGGGCATAAAAAGAATAGAATCAATTTGGTTCATTCTGTTCATGAGGGAAATGAAAAAAAAATGCCTCAAGCCGCATACAGCACTTTAAGTGGTACTCCTTTTTCACCTAAACAATGAACTATGCAAAATTGTAGCAGATAACATTCTATTTTTTTAATAACATTTTTATAGAGAAGATAAGGCTTGACATTTCATGTGAATTGTCTGCCTAGCAAAGAATTCACATAAAATGAAATTAAAGTATTCACATGAAATGAAAAATAGAAAAAAATTAAAAGCATTATCTGCTGCAGTTGTGATAAGCACTTTAACAAGCACTTTAACAATCTCTCTAGGGGATAATTCAGCTGACAACAAATTGATTACATTTTTTTCCCAGAAAACAGGCTTTGACATTTCATGCAAATTGTCTCCTTTGGAGACAATTTGCATGAAATGCCAAAGCCTATTTTCTGGGAAAAATAACAAAATATTTGAAATTGTCATATGCTGATTTTTTTTACCTAGTATACTAAGTGTTTATTTGTTTGTGTTGAGGTTTCACAGCCCAGTCAACCCATTGGTGTCATGTCAAGGGCAGTCAGTTTACTTAACCATGCTTTACCTGGGCAGACTTAGTCCTCTAAGTGATTAACCAGTACCTGTGCACATTCTTTCGCCAGAAACAAACAACTGTTCTTCTTGAATCAGTGAAAGAGAATGACTGTAGAAAATATTTCATGATCAATTTCTACAAAAGAATGTTGCCAGACCAGGCAGGGTTCGAACCTGCAACCTCCTGATCACAAGTCGGATGCGCCTATCTGACTGAGTTACCAAGGCCGGCATGTTAAGTGTTAAGGGTTAATGTATAAGGATCATAAGATTCAATAACATCAGCATTAATTTAATAAAACTGCAAAAAACTTCAGTTACCTAAATTTGAAATGAAAGGCTATACGCCTACCCCTGTTGCATATTTCCAAAACATAAGCACACTTAAAATCACTGCCTGACCTAAAACTCTGTAAATTAGAATGTAAATTTGACCAGAATATTCATATCGATATCCTAGAAATCCATCCTTTTTATATGTATTAGCTTGTGGGCATTCATATTTCCTTTGGCATTAAAACATTTTCCACAAATATCACATTCATAAGGTTTCTCTCCAGTATGTATTCTTTCATGCCTCAGAACGAGAGCTGGTCTTGAAAATGTCTTTGGACAGAAATGACAAAAATACGCCCTCAGCTTTACTCCTGTCACTGTTGTCAATGGAGTACCTGTAATATATATGAGCTTTTAAGTCTGTTTATCAAAAGTTCATGCATTTTTTTAATCATTTCCCTTAGCAAAATTATATGGCATTCCCTTGCAGGGATCTATTACACATTATAACCTAAACATTATTTCGGCATGGTTGAAATACTGTTGATAGAATTTTAACATACTAAAGTACCAGAACATTCTGTGAAAACCTATGTACAAAACAACAAACAATGAAGAACATTCAAAAACCGGTCAAGGATTTTTTTTTTTTCCATCCCAAATACTGTACTCACAATAATGTGACATCTTAAGTCCTTAACATACTTGTCCTAAAATTTGACTGCTGGAAGAGTGGCAAACAGTATAGACCCTGATCAGACCGTGACTTCTAATCTGGTTCTACATAGCTTGCTGAGTAGTAAACAGTAGACCCTGATCAGATGTCCCATTCTGCTGCATCTGATTTGTGTCTACATTGCTCAGGCCTGCCTGTCCCAATACTTAAGAGTTATTATGGTATGCTTTGTATGAGGAAAAAGAAATCAGGGCTTCAGTTGTTCAAAGCATTGTTAGCTTAACAAGCTTGTTAATGACAAACTAGTTAACTGTTGTAGCTAAGGTATTTTCAAATATATTGATATTTTTGCTGCAAAAGTGTGCAAAAGCTACTCATATTTTTTCATCAAAAAATATCAATATATTTTCCATATTTCAAGAAAGAAATTTTGATGTCACGTTAGCTAATAACTTCATTAAGTTTTGAACTACTGGGTCCTGCCGGCTTCGGTGGCTCAGTTGGATGTGCGTCCAACTGGAGACCAGGAGGTCACGGGTTTGACCCCCACCGAGGTCGCCAACATTCTTTTGTGGAGATTATGAAATATTTTCTAGTCATTCTCTCCCTTCCGCTGATTCAAGAAGGGCAGTTGTCAGTTTCTGGCGAAAAGATGTGCACAATACTGGTTAACCCCTTAGAGGACTAAGCCTGCCCAGTAAACGAGTGGTTAGGTAACAACTGACTGTGCTCAACATGACCCCATTGGGTTGACTGGGCCGTAAAACCTCAACATAAACAAACTAAGGAAAGGTCACAGTCAAGGAATCAGGTTTAGTTACATGAAATACATAGTAGTACTTCATCAAATCAAAGCACTCACAGCACTGATGGGTTGATAGTCTCTGAGTGTAGGCTGGGAAAATGGTCCTGAACGGGGACTTAAGACTGCTTCCTTTAACCCTTAATTTCCTGTGATTTAAGCAAATAGTGCAGAGCCTCATCAGATGCCATCTTCGACAAGAATACACAGCTAGAAATAACAGTTACCTAGATTTCGTACAAATATGCGGTTTGATTTCATTGGTCAATGATTGAACAACAACCTTAAGAAAATTTTGGTGTATGGCACTTTGGCTCGATTGTAAACAAGGCCACCTCCTCCCCCTCTTTAAGTGTCTCTCTACCCTTTAAATGAATTCATTGAAAAGACAAAAAGATAAGCACAGGTTAGTAATGGATGTCTGAATGCAAACTAAATATAAATTTATTTCTTACATAAAAAAATCACTTTATTTGCCAAGGAATGAGACATTTTGGCCATCAAGTGGCCTTTCTCAAGAAGGTCAATTCATTTTATCAACTTGAATTGGTCTTCTTGAGAAAGGCCACTTGATGGCGGAAATGTCGTGTTCCTTGGCAAATAAAGTGACTTTTTTAAAAATTCTATTTGGATCACCAGTGTCATGAAGATTACATAAAAAAGCAAACTCATTATTTTTTTTGTTTTGTAATTCAGACAGTTCATTCATTCTACAGCCATACACTTCAATTTCAATTATTATGGGTTTATAATACTGTTTTTCAGACATCCTGAGTAACTTATCACTTTTAAACCCTTAAACTGCCTATCACAACAACTGTCGTCTGCTTTGTCATCTGCTTGTGATTTTAAAGGTCATTTTTGCAAAACAATGTGGACCCAGATCAGACTGCTCCTCAGGGTCCACACTGTTTGCTTGCATGCAAAAATAGGTTTGAAAAGTTTGCAAGAATATTCAGCAGACCACAAAAACAGACGACATTTTCAGATGCAAGTTTTCTTGGCATTTTAAGGGTTAGTTTCTCTGAGTATAATTTAAGTTTAAGCATGAATTCAATTGTTAGATTTTTTTATTATTATCATTACTATATACCTTTTTTTTTTTTTTTTTTTTTTGCATTTTAGCTCCAAATATTTCATGTCAGTCAAAAGCAAGTTGTCTTTCAGAACTTCAAAGTCTAATATGAACAATCCTATGAGATTTCATCTTATCTTTCCTGTTAAAGCATTTCCCCACAGAATTTGCAGTTATACGGTTTCTCCCCAGTATGTATCCTCTCCTGTCGAACAACTAAGAATAAAGCCCTGAATATCTTCATACACATGAATTTCAAGCATTAAGCCTAATATGAATAATCCTATGAGATTTCATATTATCTTTCGTATTAAAGCATTTCCCACAAAATTCACATTTATAAGGTTTCTCTCCAGTATGTATCCTCTCATGTCGACGAACCAAAGAAGGAGCCCTAAATATCTTCAAGCATATGCGACACTTGTAGCCTTTCGCCATCACTTTACCTGGAATGAACATAGGCATAGCTATAGACAATTATATGGCCCTTTTTTTAGCCAAAATGTACTGATATTTTTCTAATTTCTCTACAAAAACAGATGTTGTGGGTAGTCATTAGAAGTGCCTCACTGAGGCACTTCTAATGAGTACCCATGACATATGTTTTCATGAAGAAATAAGAAAGATATGTGAATATCCCTTCTTATCTGGTGATATGTATTACTGTCAACTTCCTATTTGGAACACCTGATAATATATATACTAGGATGAAAAAGAAACGCTGAGTACATAGAATATGCAACAAATATTTTATTGCTTGGCCTAGAATAATGAACATCGGTCAGATTGATATCTCCTTCACTGTGGTATTTTTTCTCATAACTGTTCCTGAAAATCAAATGATTTGTTTGTGTTGAGGTTTTACGGCCCAGTCAACCCAATGGGGTCATGTCAAGCGCGGTCAGTTTACCTAACCACACGTTTACTGGGCAGGCTTAGTCCTCTAAGCGGTTAACCAGTATTGTGCACATTCTTTTGCCAGAAACTGACAACTGCCCTTCTTGAATCAGCGGAAGGGAGAGAATAACCGTAGAAAATATTTCATGATCAATCTCCATGAAAGAATGTTGCCGACCTCGGCGGGGGTTGAACCCGCGACCTCCTGGTCTCCAGTCGGACAGCGCATCCAACTGAGCCACAGAGGCCGGCAAAAATGAAAGGTTATACAAAAAAAAAAAAAAAACTGAATGTGACATTATATTAAATACTTAAAAACAATCTGTAAAGGTTACCCGGCATTTCTTTTTTGTCCTAGTATACTTTTTTGCCCATATGCTGTTTTTGTTTGTATGCATTTGTTTCTTAGCATACATTGTGAATGGCAAACAGTGTAGACCCTGATCTTCAGAAGGAATCTGAGCTGGGTCTGCACTGTTTGCATGTGCCTTTTTGTCAGACGAGCTGGAGTAAAAAAGATTTAGAATAACTACCTACACTGATAACCCATTACTTTACTAATACATAATTTGTACATTTTATGGTTATCTGTCTTAAAAAAATTGGGTCAGGTGAAAAACAAATTACCATATTTACCCTAAGTATTTGTACACCTTAACTTTTACCATAGCACTCAGTTTTACTACCTCTTGATGCGTCTAAAAATTACTAAATGAATTCTGTAGCATCTGATCCGGGTCTACAATGTTTGTTAAGGCCTGTCTGTCAGATTAGTTAGGGTAAATAAAGCAATAATATTATTACCGGGACAAAAAGATGATGATTTGGTATTTTACGTCCCTTTCAACATTATTCAAGTCATATCAAGATGATGGAAGGATGATAATGAAAGACTCTGTGAAATGAAGCACTGTTCAATCCTTAGCTGAATTCTGCCTTCAGGACAAAAAAGAAAATTACAACAACGAACAGTTTAGCCAAAAACAATGTCCAATCTTGTCCTACTTCAACTGTCTTCTCTTGTAACTATCTAACTTAAGGGAAAATGGAAAATGTCCAAGGGAAATAACTCTAGCATGGAATTATTTACCGCCCTTCTTACCGGTGCTACTCTTAATGGAAAAATTTTGCTCCTTCTGGAAGCCAATTCTGTCCTTTAAGAGCAGCCCATATTCCATTGCCTTTTGAAGAATTTCGCATAAAAGGAAGGCAATGACTGCCTTCAAAATTTGTCTCTCTATGCAAAATTGGGACAAATATTCTCAGGTGTACAGTAAATGTCTTAAAATTTCGAACATTTTATATCATACTTTTCTGGCCTAAATTTTGCTTTTTATGTAGTTATTTCATAAAATTTAGTGTAGACCCTGATCAGACTGTTCCTTCAGGAGCAGTCTGATCAAAGTCTGCACTATTTGCATATGCCATTTTACCAGAAACTTTGGTGTACAAACTTTTAGGACATTTCCCGTATCTATTCATTTTAAGACTATAGATCAAAATAAGCTACTAGTATCTTCTGAATTATTCTAAATAACAGGGAAGACAGCCTGGGTAAACCATGTAAACCTAGATGAAATGCCACAATGTGCAGCATCTGGTCAGGATCTATACTGTTTTTCAACTATCTAGCAGTTTTTACACATGTCAACAAATAATTAAACCGGCATGTTCACATTTTAGGATAAGTATGGTAAGGAGATCAGGGCCCAGTTGTTCAAAGCTAACAACATCATTAGTTAACGATTCGTTAAAATTTGCATCGAGTGATACGCAAATATGCTGAAATTTTTTGCTGAAAAAATGTGAGTACCTTTTGCAGTGCAATAGCTACTCACATTTTTTCATCAAAAAATTTCAGAAAATTGTATATTGAATCTACTAAAACAGTTAACGAAATGACCCTTAACAAGCTCGTTAAGCTAACGATGCTTTGAACAACTGGGCCCAGGTATCCAAATATTTAGGATAATTAAGGTGTTTTTACATATGTATTTGGTAGCAAGACAATGTTACCACTGTTGTAAGAGCAGAAACAATTTGGAAGAATCTTTGAATATATATTTTATAGACTGTTGATTAAAGCAAAAATGTGTAAAAACTAACAGCAATATAACATAATACAATGTACATGTATAAACAACAGCAACAGTATATGTTCTCAGTACCTGTGTTACTTTTTCAAATATCCACAATCCAAAGACAGTAAAAATCAAGAAAGGCCTAATACATAGTCTGTACAAAGCGACTACCTTGTCAACTGGCCTCGGTGGCTCAGTTGGATATGCGTCGGACTGGTGTTCAAGATGTTGTGGGTTTGACCAGTCTATACATTTTTGTTTGGAAATATATAAATGGTCATTTTTTATATATAATCTTGTTTGGAAATATATAAATGGTCATTTTTTGTTTTTTGCAGGACATTTTTTGTTTGGATATACATGTGTATATAAATGGTCATTTTTCTATATAATCTGTACATTTTTGTTAAGTTTTGTTAAGTCATTTTTTCTACATAATCTACATTTTTTGCTTGTATACTACACTTTTGGAGTTCACCTTTAAACCGTCTTATATCCAAAACCATCTTACAATAAACTCTGGTTTCTCTTGATAATACGCATAAATCTTTTGCCTTTTTACAATAAACTATCTTAAACAGGTATTCCAGTGTATTTTTCACTCAGATCTGGTAAGCATTATCTCATTTTTCATGCTCCTTTCAGAACTTCATTCCTTTACAGCTAATTCAAAGTGAGCTACTCTGTACCAATCTAGTAAGAATAAACACCTTTCAGAACTTCATTCAGTTACAGCTAATTTAAAGTGAACTAATCTGTGTGCCTTCATCACATATTTTGATTTAAAACGTTTTCCACAGATGTCACAGCTGAAAGGTTTTTCACCTGTATGCATTCTCTCATGTCGTTGAAGCAAAGACCGTGCAATGAACATCTTGGAACAAAACCGACACTGGTGCCCTCTTAACGTTGCTCCAAAGCCTTGAACTGTGACTACTTCTGCAATGAAACCTGATCTTAACTCTAGTCATACTGAATGAATTAAGATGCCATGCCTACTTCCAATTTTCAGCCAATCAGATTACTTGATCCAGATTTTTTATATAAATTCACATACTGAATGACAAACAGTGCAGTGCCTTCTGAAAAGGAATCTAGTTCAAAGGGAATTTGCTCTGAGTGGGAGCAAAGTCTTTCCTTTTTAGAGTAGATCCCTTTTGAAAAGGGAGCAAAAACAATTTTGACAGAGTTGTTTCCCTTGATAGCGTGTCAATTCCTCTTCACCAATTTCAGTTCAGAGACCCCGAAAGGGTGACTGGTAAACAGTGCAGACCAAGATCAGATGCCACAGGGTCTCCATTACTTGCAAATAGTTCAGCCATTTTTCTCTAAGAATACCTAAATCACATAGCCTGACTACCTAACATTGAAATTGGACTTCCAATATATAATGAGGGGTGAGTTTATTCAGTCCAAAATTGGTTAAATAGGCCAAAATGTGAAGAAGTACCTAATGAAACATGTGCACAGTGAGAACTCAAATTAAGATGCCTAAGCATCTTCAAAGTATGATCAGTCAAGTGTACACTATCTGAATAGTCAAGGAACCATATTTTCTTTATACAGTAAGCAAACTCACTGTTCTCATTAACTCCAAATATGGAGTCCTGGCCTCAAGGCTATAAAACTTTTTTCATACTCAACTCAGCTGAGCATGAAATTTTCTCTGCTAATAAATATGAAAATGCCAACAATGGTTGGCATTTTCATATTGATCAGCATAGAAATTTTCATGCTCAGCTACGTTTAGCAAGAAAGAATTTTCATTTGTTAGTAATTTGAGATTTATAAACAGGACAAATTTCATGCTCAGCTGAGTTGAGCATGATGTTGAGCATGATGTTAACCCTTGTCATTCTGAATAAATTCAGAAGCCAACTGATCTGGATCTAAACTGTTTGCAGTGGCAGGGCATATCTGGGTTCAGCAGGACCAGGGTTAATAAATAAAATAAACAACTGTGCAGTCTGTATAGCATTTTCTTTTTATACTGTTACAGCTGGTTGGTTGGTTTGGACTTTAATTGCCCAGTCAACAGTATTAAGGTCATGTTGAGCCAGCCAGTTTTACCTAAACACACTTTTCCTGGACAGGCGTAGTCCTGTAAGCAGTAAACCAGTACTAGTGCACATTCTTCTGCCAGAGACTGACAATTGTCCTTCTTGAATCAGCGGAAGAGAGAGAATGACCGCAGAAAATATTTCATGATCAGTCTCCACAAAAGAATGCTGCCAGACCATGCAGTCGATATATCATTTTCTTTCTACACTTTTATAGAGCAAGGGTTATCTGCTACTAGTCAGTTGTATTCTGTAAACCAGGGCCCAGTTGTTCAAAGCTAACGACATCGTTAGTTAACGATTCGTTAAAATTTACATCGAGTGATACGCAAATATGCTGAAATGTTTTGCTGAAAAAATGTGAGTAGCTTTTGCAGTGCAAAAGCTACTCACATTTTTTCAGCAAAAAATATCAGAATATTGTATATTGAATCCGATAAAACAGTTAACAAAATGACCCTTAACGAGCTCATTAAGCTAACGACGCTTTGAACAACTGGGCCGATTTCTGCAACACCCCTACAAACTTCCACTTTTCTTTTACTTTTCTTTTACTTAATAAGATCATGAAGGGGAGTGTATACATCTCTAAGGGAAATAAGTCTGACATCATAAGGAGGCTACTTAACCCTTAAAGCGCCAATCACAACTATTGTCGTCTGCTTAGTCATCTGCTTGTGATTTTAAAAGTCATTTTTGCAAACAGTGTGGATCCAGATCAGACTGCTCCATCTGGGTCCACACTGTTTGCCTGTATGCAAAAATAGGTTTGAAAAGTTTGCAAGAATATTCAGCAGATGACATAAACAGACGACATTTTCAGATGCAGTTTTTCTTGGCGCTTTAAGAGTTAATGCTAAAATTTTCAACAGATGACATATCAAAATATTTTTTTGATTTTTACCTGAAAACAAAGGATTTGACTTTTTATGCAAATTGTCTCAAATGGGGACAATTTGCATGAAATATAAAATCCAGTTGTCTGGGAAAAATATCACCAAATTGTCATCTGCTGAATTAGCCTAAGTGTGGTATAATGGTTAAAGCATTTCTGTCCTTTAAGAGAAGCTAGGTTTTGAATGGTTTCAAATACTGGGAGGCAACTTTCTGTCTGCAAAATTTATCTCCCTTAGAAAAATAGCTACATAATATTTCTGATGAATTCATTCAACTTAAATGAACAGTTTCATTTCATTTTATGTTTTTGTTCTTGCAGTCTTTTCAGATCATTTTATTTCATATTTTTGTACCCACAGTCTTTTCAGATGATTTTAATAAGTGAATTAACTTGTGCGATTTCATTCCATGTTTTGTATTAAAACATTTTCCACAAATATCACATGGGAAAGGTTTCTCTCCTGTATGGATCCGCTCATGTCGTCTAACCCAAGACGGAGCAGTGAATTCCTTAGAACAGTAACGACAGGGGTAGCCTTTCTTTACCCCCCAAAGTTCTTCTGCACTGAGTAAACCTGGAAATAGATGTAATGTTCTAATCAGACAGGTAATTCAAGAAATGATCATGATGATTTGGTGTTTTACATTACTTTCAACAGTGTTTAAGCCATATTGAGGCAATGTTAGGATGATAATAGAAAGCTCTGTGCAATGAAACGCTTTATACTCATGAGCTGAATTCTGCCTCCAGCAGGATTCGGACCCTGGACCTCATGATCTGTAAATGGGAGCATTAACCACTTGGCCACCCAATCACTTAAAAAATACTTTTGTAGAAAATAACACTTTTTAAGTTGGTAAGTTGGTGTTGGGGTTTAATGACACATCAACCCTTATGGGTCATTTTGTATTGTCTCCCAGAGAAAGGGAGAAGAGACATAGAAGAGATAGTAGAGGAGTTGAAAGAGATGAACAGGGGAGAAAGAGGAATATGAATGAAAGTGAAGAAACAGTAGAAATGAAGGTATTCCCCCTCTACCCTTACCTGCTGCAAGGATAGCAGGCCTTGCCAAACTGTTAGCCAATATCAGTTGGACACCCCGGTGACATAAGATACATGACACTTTTGCCTCATCCAACACTTTTCAAGAAAGTAAGATACATGCCAAAAAAATTGTTAAAAACAAATCATCTTGCCGTACTTAATCTTATCCTAAATACTCCTGAGTCTTATCCTAAATACTCTGACAGTCATGCCGAGGCAAACAACTGGACTCATATCAAGCAAATTCAAACTGCCCGAGAGAGATATACCTTAACCTGAACAAACAGAATAGGTCCAGATCAAACTGCTTGTTTTATGAGCAATTTCATTTGCAGCCACATTCAAACTTGTGTGTCCATATAAGTAGGGCAAATATGATAATCTTCATTTTTTCTTACTTAGCTTGGTCAACCCATTGTAGACTGAATGAACTCTCCCCCACACTAGATATTGGAAAATTCTAATTTCAATTTTAGGTATGTCAGGCTATGGGATTTAGATATTCCATGAGAAATATGGTTGAACTATTTGCAAAAAGTGTAGACCCTGATCAGACACCGCATTCTGCACTGTTTGCCAATTACCCTTTTAGGGGTTTCCAAACTACAATGGGTTAATCCTTTAAATTGAAGATTTTAAAGGGGACTGGCTATGCTTTCAAGGGAAGCAACTCTTTCGAAATTGTTTTTGGCTTCCTTTTGAATAGGGGTCCCTGATCAGACACCGCATTCTGCATTGTTTGCCAATTACCCTTTTAGGGGTTTCCAAACTACCATGGGTTAATCCTTTAAATTGTAGATTTTAAAGGGGACTGGCTATGCTTTCAAGGGAAGCAACTCTTTCAAAATTGTTTTTGGCTTACTTTTGAAAAGGGGTCTTCTCTAAAAGGAAAGAATTTGCTCCCGCAGGGAGCAAATTCTTTCCTTTCAGAGAAAACCCCTATTCAGAAGGGACTTGGTGTGCAGAAAAGCAAACAGGAAATAACAAAAAGTTGTTTCCCTTGTAAAAAATGGCAGAAAAATTACCAAGTGTATCTGCACCCTTTAAGGACCCTAATTAGTCTGCCCTGAAGCCCGATAGGTGCAAGTCTTAGCTGTTTGTATATGGGATCCTGTCAGTCCAATCAAAGTACACGTACTTACCATAACTGGAAAAAAGATAAATGTGTTCTGCTAGCAACAACTGCCTTGTTAAGCAGAAAGTGCAGGACTCCAGATGAGGCACTTGTTTTCAACTGGAAAATATTGATATTTTTCTTATTTCTCCACAAAAACATATGGCACCTATTTCAACTGAACTTTTTTCAACAAAAAAGTATTGATGTTTTTCTTATTTCTCCAGGCAAACTTATGTTGTGGGTAATCATAAGAGCTTCAAATGAGTACCTAAACATATGTTTTTGCAGAAAAATAAAAAATATTTACCTGATACCCACTCTTATCTAGAGCTATGAAAAATACCGTCTTCTGAATTTTTAACCCAGCATACTAAGCATAAAAGACTCATTGATGATTAAATTATGTTTTAAAAACAGAAAGTTAACTATCACTATTAAGTAGAGACTAAAATTTTAATAAAACACATAGGAAATATTTTGTACCTAACTGTAATTTTGAAACAACAATCTCCTCTCGAAGTTTTGATTTGCTAGAATAAATGGTGTTTAAATTTCGAATTACATTAGGACCTCTTAACCCTTGTCCTGCTGAATAAATTAAGATGCCATGCCTACTTCTAATTTTCACAGCCTATCAGATTACTTGATCCAGGATGTTGATACAAATTCACATACTTAATAGCAAACAGTGCAGACCTAGATCAGTCGGCTTCTTCAGAAGCCAAAGGATTTGGATCTACACTGTTTGTAAAGACAGGGTATATCTGGGTTCAGCAAGGGACAAGAGTTAATAAGACACTACAAGATGGTTTTGGATATAAGATACTGTATTTGACCTAATTACCTCACTGTGCACTTAGGTTTTTTCAAAAATACTGGGAAAAACTTGTGGTAAAATATGTACCTACCTATACTAAGGGTACTCTTTAAAAAATTATCAGCAAAGGATGCTAATGCGGTGTTTTGTGTTTTTTATCTGATTTTCTTTATAAAAGCATATGTTGTGGGTACTCATTTGAATTGCAAATGAGTACCCACAACATATACCTTAATAATAAACAAGTAGACAGAAAGTATACTACCTGTAATCTGAAGACTATGGGATTGCTTGACTGTGTGCTTATAGGGGTATGTGTGCTAATTACCGTATTCGACCTAATTACCGCACATGCTCTTATAAGTGCACAGTAAAGCAATTAAGAAGCCTTTAGATTACAGTTAGTGTACATTCATCTACTTCTTTATAAAAACATATGTTGTGGGCACTTGTTTGAATTGCCTCGACAAGTCGAGGCAATTCAAACGAGTGCCCACAACATATGTTTTTATAAAGAAAATTAGAAAATTATATTGCAAAAGCATCATTTATTAATACACTCCTCATTAAGTCCTCTGCTGATCTTTCTTTAATAAGTGCCTTTATTAGGTTGATATTTCACTACAAGTTTGTGTAGTTATTTTGAAAAATCTAAGCGCACAGTGCTGTAATTAGGTCGAATACGGTAGGTAAAATAAGTAGTTTAAAGGTAAAGATGGACCCCAAATGTGTTGTACCCAAACAAAATGTACAGATTGTATAGAAAATTGACCACTTGCAGTCATTTTTCTATATAATCTATACATTTTTGTTTTGATACAACATGATAGCCAAACAAAAAAAGTACAGATTATATAGCAAAATGACCACTTGTGGTCATTTTGCTATATAATTTATACATTTTTGTTTGGATACAACATGGTTTTTTTAAATACACGCTTTTACTTTGGGTCTCAGGAATGGTGTTATAAAGAGGTTATAAAGAGGTTAAAGAGGTTGTGGTGTGTAATGATGATGATTTGGTGTTTTACGACCCTTTCAACATTATTTAAGTCATATAGAGATGATGGGTTGTGGTGTACAAAGCATCTTATGGGCCAAGTCATTAGACACACTCAAGTTTTAAAACGTTCCTTGTCCTTGATACTAAAAGGATTGGAATTAGAAATTCCATAATTATTTTGGCATAATGTTACAATATAGATATCTAGCCACTAAAATTTGATAAACAAACACATTTAGTTGTTTCGAAATAGAACACAAACTATGATGCACCAATTGTCTGCCCATCTGACAATTGTTCAGTTTGATTTCTAAGGTTTTTGATAGCGTCAGTTAAAATGTATCAGTTCTATAAGTTCAAAAGTGTTTACTTGGTGTTTGAATCACACACATTTGATCTTTACCACTTTCAGGGCTAATTCAGCAGATCACAAATCGACCAGGTTTTTCTTATTTTTCCCAGAAAACAGGCTTTGACATTTCATGCAAATTGTTTACATGAAATATAAGCCTATTTATGAGAAAAACAAGAAAAAATATTTTTAAAAGGTCTGCTGGAATTTTTATCCAGCATGCAGAATGTTAAAACAAGTTTCTTGTCCTTGAACCTCACTAGATCTGGGCCCAGTTGTTCAAAGCTAACGATGTCGTTAGTTAACGATTCGTTAAAATTTAGATCGAGTGATACGCAAATATGCCAAAATTTTTTGCTGAAAAAATGTGAGTAGCTTTTGCAGTGCAAAAGCTACTCACATTTTTTCAGCAAAAAATATCAGAATATTGTATATTGAATCCGCTAAAACAGTTAACGAAATGACCCTTAACGAGCTCGTTAAGCTAACGATGCTTTGAACAACTGGGCCCAGAATGTTTATTTCCATTATTAGGGGAAAGTAAAGTGTCTGAACACATATCTCATAAAGCACAAACTTGTCACAAGGTTACAATACGTATCTAGCCACTAACATTTAATAAAATGTCATATTTAACTGTTTTTATGTAGAAAAAAAACAACAAAAAAACCTCGCCGCACCAACTCTACCTTTGTCTCATATCAAGGCCATTTTACTATAGGAGCTGTTATTGTGTTAATGCTAAGCACTCGTGGTAAAATTTTCAGCAGACGATGTATTGGAATATTTTTCTTATTTTCCCCAGAAAACAGGTTTTGACATTTCATGCAAATTGGAGACAATTTGCATGGAATATCAAATCCTGTTTTCTGGGGAAAATAAGAAAAATATCATAGTGAAGACATTGTGCATGAAATGTCAAAACCTGTTCAGGATTTGAGATTTCATGCAAATTGTCTCCAATGGAGACAATTTGCATGAAATGTCAAATCCTGTTGTCTGTGAAAAATAAAAAAAAATAATATCATCTGCTGAATTAGCACAGAGTGGTAAAGGTTAAAGAACTGCCAGGTGAAGAGCAAACAGGGTAAACCCTGAACAGATCTGTAGCGTAATAACCCTAAGTATGGGACAGACAAGCCTGAGCAAACAGTGCAGATCACAGCATCTGATCAGGCTCTACCTGTCTGCCACCCACCTTCCAATTTTTTAGACACATCAACAGGTAGTAGAATAGACTTGATCAAATTTTAGGACAAGTATGATAAGGAATTAACGTGTCTGAATACTTTGGGTAAATATGGTAGTCTTTTTTTTTTTACGAGAAAATCATATTTTTAAATGAGTAATTTGGTGGGACTTCATTCCAGATTTGGTGTTAAAACATCTTCCACATATGCAACATTGGAAAGGTTTCTCGCCGGTATGTATTCTCTCATGTCGCAGAACCATGGATGGCGTTCCAAATTTCTTCGTGCAGAAACGGCAATTGTATGATTTCATCTTGACACCTGGCATGGGCATTTTCAAACATGGAATGGGAATTGGTTCCACACCTGGATCAAGGATGATCTTCCTACGTGCCTCCGGTACCGTCTTCACCTCTGGATCGGGCACTGTCTTCACACCTAGATCGGGTACCGTCTTCACCCCTGGATCGGGCACTGATGTTACATCTGGAATTAAATGTAATCCATTAAATTTTTACCACCCTCTGAGCTAATCCAACAGATGACCAATCATCAATATTTTTCTTATTTTTCCCAGAAAATAGGCTTTGACATTTCATGTAAATTGTCTCCAGGGGACAATTTGCATGAAATGTCAAAGCCTATTTCTGAGAAAAAAAAGAAAGAAAAATATTTCAAAATGTTGTTTGCTGAAATTTTTATCTAGCAGGTTTAGCTTTAAACCATTATCATTATACTAGCCTATTTTCTAGAAAAAGATTTCAAAATATTTTCTGAAAATTTTTCCCAGTATGCTGAGTGTTAACCCTTGTAATGCTGAACCCCGATATACCCTGTCTTTACAAACAGCCAACTGATCTGGATCTGCACTGTTTGCCATTAAGTATGTGAATTTATATCAACAATCTGGATCAAGTAATCTGACTGGCTAAAAATTAGAAATGGGCGTGGCATCCTAATTTATTCAGCAGGGCAAGGGTTAAAATTAAGTCGGCCTACCAAGAACCTAAATTTCAGTCTCTGCAAATACCATCCCCTGTACGAGAAATGATCCCCTCAAAGTAAAAACTGACCTTATTGCATAGGCAGGGTAGACCCAGATCAGCCCGTCTGTGTTTACCTGCTTGTAAGGTCTTTAACTCTTGTCATGCTAAATAAACAAAGATGCCACACTCACTTCTAACTATAAGCCGATCAAATTGCTTGATCTAGGTTGTTGGTAAAAATTCACATACTGAATGACAAACAGTGCAGCTCCAGATCAGATGGCTTCTACAGAAGCCAACTGATCTGGATCTACACTGTTTGCAAAGGCAAGGCAATTATAGGTTCAGCAGGACTAGGGTGAAAGTCCATTCATAATGTTAGTGACCAGTGAAGACTGATTAGACTGTGTGGATGTAGGGGCTGACTGGTCATATATGTGGAAGTTCGAAAACAATAAGCACAATTCTAACCTCTTTCAATCATAGGCACTTAAAGTTTTGTCCTTAAACCCACTAAAATGCCCTTTTAGGAAAACTCATAAGCGGTATGATGACATGCTGATTCTTTGATTTTAAGGGTATAAAAAGACTGATGGACAAAACTTCAAGCTCCTGTGTTTCAATCTTCCACTGCCATAGATTGCCATATCACAACCTCTTTATAACATCATTGCCAGGCTCCAAAACAAAACCATGTTAGCTATTTTTCTGTATAAATGGTCACTTTTCTATATAATCTACACATTTTTGCTTAGATACAACATTTTTGGGAGTCTATCTTTAGTCTGTGTTATATCCAAAACTGTGCTATAATGAACCGTGTTATATAAAGAGATTCGTGTGTGCTAATAAAACCAACTTATAAATAACTGTCAGTGTTGCCAAATATATACAGTTTTCCTCACACTTTGATTAATTGGCATAAAATGACACAGAAATCCTAGGTTTTTCCTTTTTTATTTGCTTAGATTCATTGTTTATAATGTAAGAATATTACATCAGATTTAAATAACAGTACACAGCAAATAACATTTGTGACTGCAGCTCATTCAAATCATGCAAACTGAACAGATGATACTGTATTTATCCAAAATATTGGGACACCTTTCAAAACTCTTTTCCATACTTATTCTAAAATTTGAGCAAATCCATTTTACTACCTGTAAATGTGTCTAAAAATAGCTGGATGGGTAGCAAATAGTACACGCCTTGATCAGATGCTGAAGAATGCTTCATCTGATCTGGGTCTAGACTGTTTGCTCAAGCCTGACTGACCAAATACCGTATTCGACCTAATTACCGCACATACCCCTATAAGCGCACAGTTAAGCAATTCCGTTGTCTTCAGATTACAGCAAGAATATTTTCTCGCTACTTCTTTATAAAGGCATATGTTGTCGGTACTCATTTGAATTGCATCGACTTGTCGATGCAATTCAAATGAGTACCCACAACATATGCTTTTATAAAGAAAATCAGAAAAGAAACCACAAGAGTATCATTAGACAAGTCTGTCGCTATCTTTAAGTTTTCTCAGTAGTTTTGAAAAACCTAAGCGCACGGTGCGGTAATTAGGTCGAATACGGTACTTATGGTAAATGGTATGTTTCTATGGTACAATCAAAATACAAGTTATGCTGAACATATAACATTTAACCCTTGAACTGCCAGTCACAACAACTGTCGTCTGCTTTGTCATCTGCTTGTGATTTTAAAAATCATTTTTTGCAAACAGTGTGGAGCCAGATCAGACTTCTCCTCTAGAAGCAGTCTGATCAGGGTCCACACTGTTTGCCTGTATGCAAAAATAGGTTCGAAAAGTTTGCAAGAATATTCAGCAGACAAAATAAACAGATGACATTTTCAGATGCAGGTTTTCTTGGCATTTTAAGGGTTAAACTGTTATAAAATTATATGAGAAATATGAATTACATATACTTAATTCCATGTTTTGTCCATTTATAATACAGCAAATATTCTAAAATTTTGAACACTTTATTCCCTAACTTTTTGGCCAAAATTTTACTTTTTATGCTCTTTAAACTATTTTATAGGATGACAAACAGTGCAGACCCTTCAGGAGCAGTCTGATCTGGATCTGCACTGTTTGCATATACCATTTTGTCAGAAACTTTGTAGTAAAAAATTTTATGACATTTACCTTATTTCTCAGAGTAATAGCATACCTATACGCATATACCATAGGTCTAGACTAGGTGGGTAACAAAACGTTTTCATCTCTGAAAGCATATTCTCTTGAGGACACGTTTTTATATGCATTATATTGTACTGGAAATAAAAAAATACCTGTCTGGAGCTATGATATACAGCCTGTCATGCGAAAATGTGTCTTCGGGCATGCGGACAGCAAAGGCCAAGCTCAGCCTGCACATCCACGCAGTCTGATCAGGGTCTTCACTGTCCACTAACAGAATCACTGGATACTATACAATGTATGAATATAGAAATTCCTGTATTTAATGCATCTAATCTGGGTCTACACTGTTTGCCAATGTCCCTTTTATGGGATGTTAGGCATAAATGAGTTAACACAAAGGAGATGTTCTTCTTCAACTAGGTTCTGTGAAAAATTTAAGATATCTGTGTAATTTCTAAAAGGAAGTGGCTATCGACAGTTAGCTGTCTCCAGTGAAAGTTTGCTGGAGACAGCAGGCTGTCTCCAGTGAACTTTCGCTAGTGACAGCCAGCTAAAATATATACACTTATATTGTATAGTGACAAACTGAATGGTGAAATGATTTAATGAATTTTATTTTATACTGAATAAATATTTATAAGGTTATGGATATTAATTTTATAAATTTATAAATTTTATTAATTTATAAATTTTATAATAAATTGTGTATTTATATAATTAATGTAAATAGTTATTTATGATTACAGGTCTCTATAAACATGATATGAGGGCAGATCCACATATTTTTTCTTACTTTTCCATGAATAGTAGTAGTAGTAGTTTATTTTGATAAAAATTACATAGAACATAAAGCAAACATGAAATGCACGAACATACATAAAAAGAGAGCAAAATGTCATGTAATAAGTACCAGGGATAACACAAAAAGTAAATGAAAATCATTCAACTTATTTCCATTGTCGTCCCTTGTGCACTGACCGCATGACATCCGGCGGAAAGACATTTTTAACCATTCTGACTGGACAAACTTTTGACATGATTCTCACATAAAAATATAGAATGAAACACCTTTTAAGACACGTTTGTGTACACCAGAAAATATTCACATCAGGGATATGAATATATTCTCCTAAGACAAACCATGAAAACGTATATTGTGGGTATTCATTAAAAGTGCCTCACCTGTTTTTGTAGAGAAATAAGGAAAATACATGTATTTATAGTACTTTTTATTTGAAACAACTAGCCCTCATCTGAAGCTATGAGCATATTTATGCAAAACTCCTTCAAGGAATGGAATCTGTCCAAAGCGTGAATAATCTGCTGGTACCATAATAATCCTTAAGTATTAGGACAGACAGACCTGTCCAAACAGTGTAGCTTCAGATCAATGCCACAGAATGGATCAGGGTCTAAACTGTTTGCAACCAACCCATTATTTTAGACAAATCAAGAGGTATTCTTTCAAAGTTTATGACAAGTATGGTAATTAGTAAAGGTGTCCCAATACTAAACCCATTGTAGTCGGGAGACCCCTAAAAGGATAATTGGCAAACAGTACAGACCCAGATCAGATGCCGCAGAATGCAGCATCTGATCAGGGTCTCCACTGTTTGCAAATAGTTTAGCCATTTTTCTCTGGGAATATGTAAATTTCATAGCCAGATGTACCTAAAATTGAAATTGGACTCTTCCAATATATAGTGAGGGAGAGTCTATTCAGTATACAGTGGGTTAAAGCAAACACAGTATTTCAAATTGAAACAGCTGTCACATGTTTAGATACATAACAAAGTCTTCTAGAAAACATATCTATTTGACACATGAATAAGCTGGTGAGACTTCAGCCCAGATTTTGTATTAAAACACCTGCCACATAGCTTACATCCATAAGGTTTCTCGCCTGTATGTATCCTCTCATGTCGTAATATCAGTGATGGCTTGGGAAAAGCCTTTCCGCAAAACCGACACTGATATGCTTTAACCGTTGTGCCTTTGACTTCCAGAGGAATCATGTCTGTAATAAAGACAATGAAATCTGATGATTTAAAAGCACCTATAAACCATATTCACTCTGAACATTCGGACACCTTAGCTACTTACAAACCTTGACTAAACTTCTAAAAGGTCCATTTTACAACCTATTGATGTGTTTGAAATGCTTTTTCTTTTCTCATGAAATAAGGTTTGACATTTCATGCAAATCAGGGGACAATTTGCAACAAACATCAAATCCCATTTTCTGTTTATTTTAACCCTTGTCCTGCTGAATAAAGTAAGATGCCACACCCATTTCCAATTTTCAACCAATCAGATTGCTTGATCTGGATTATTGCTATAAAATCACATACTTAATGGCAAACAGTGCAGATCCAGATCAGTTGGCTTCTTCAGAAGCCAACTGATCTGACTCTACACTGTTTGCAAAGACAAGATATATCCGGGTTCAGCATGACAAGGGTTGATATGGCTTGAAAGCACATAATAAAAATAAGTACTTACTTTTCTATGTTTATTACAACTCATGCAGTTATAAAAGTACAAAGCTCTAGGTGATAATGATTATCTGGTGTTTTACAACCCTTTAAATATTCTAAATCATATCAAGATGACAGAAGTGTGATATTAAAGGGGAATGCAACCTTAAGGAGTATTAAGCTTAAAGAACATCACAAACAATGAATTTTGATACAAATTTGATCAAAATCGGTGGAGAATTAAAAAAGTTATGGACAATTGATTATATTAACATTGGTGGAATGGGTGCCACCATTTTGAATTGTAACGGAATAGTATATACATGTATATCACTTCTACAGCCTCGCTGTAGAAGCCGGCTTTTATGGCGACACTGGTAGAGTGATTGGCTTTTTTACGAAGTTAAGCAACGTACATCGTGGTTAGTACCTGGATGGGTAACCGCGGTGCTTGACCTCGTAGAAGACCCGGTTTCACGCTACAGAATGTTTAATGAGGTTTCAAAAATAAATATTTTATAAAGGTTGTTTTTCTCATATTGGTTTATTTTGGGGGAGATGATTGCTTGTCACTAAAATTTAACATCTATAAAAATCTGTGGCAAAACTATTCTTGAAAACCCTTTATAATTTGGTTGCATATTCAATTTGGGCTGTGTGATGTCACAAAGCCTCAAATATGGCAGCATCCATGACAGCCATTTTGAATATATTCAAACCATCATAACTTCCTTATTTCTAGGCCGATTTTAAAAAAGCTTGCATCAAAATAAATGGCTAACTAAGCACTATACTCCAAGACATACTTACAGCTTATATTGCGTTCCCCTTTAAAGGGCTCTGTGCAATGAAGCATGAACCATATTATCATGAGCAGAATTCCACCTTCAGCAGGATTCTAACCCGAGACCTCCAGATTTAAAGCTGGGAGTGCCAGCTGGACTCAGTTGTTTAAAGTATCATTAGCTTAACAAGCTTCTTTATGACAAACTCATTAACTATTGTAGCGAAGGTATTTTCACTATTGTAGCTAAGGTATTTTCAAATATATTGATATTTTTGCTGCAAAAATGTGAGTAGCCTTTGCGATGCAAAGGCTACTCACATTTTTTCAGCAAAAAATATTAATGTATTTACCATATTCCAAGATAGAATTTTAATGTCACATTAGCTATTAACTTCGTTAAGTTTTGAACAACTGGGCCCTGGACACTTCATAGCTCTAAATAAGGGGGAGTATTGGATAGATACTTTTCTTATCTCTCTATGAAAGTCTCTTGGCCAGATACTTCTTATGAATACCCATATATATTTTTGTGGAGAAATAAGAAAAAAATATCAATATTTTGGGGTTGAAAAAAGTGTCTTATCTTGAGGTATGAATATAATCTAACAAAATCAAGCGAAAGGCCTATCAGTGTCTACAGTCATCTTAAAAAAAAAACTAAAAAAAAACACAATGCAGACAAGTATCCCCCGCTGGGCTAATCGGATACCATTCATTTTTCCACTTCAAGAAAACACCACACACAATAAGCATCCCATCTGCTAATACATGCTACCTGATGATTCATAGCTCTTGATAAGATGCTTTTTTTTCAATCTAAAAGTATTGATATTTTTCTTATTTCTCCACAAAAACATGTTGTGGGTACTCATTAGAAGTGCCTCAGTGAGGTGCTTCTAATAAGTACCCACAACACATGTTTTTGTAGAGAAATAAGAAAAATATTTACCTGATAGCCGCTCTTATTTAGACCTACAGTAAAACCTGTGTAAGAGAGCCACCTTCGAGACTGACTTTAGTGGTTGATGTGGAAAAAGTTGTCTGTCTTATAATGGTACAGGTCATGTAATTTTGCTAGCAAAATTACATGACATGTACCTTTATAAGACAACCACCTTTCCACATCAACCACTAAGGTCAATTTCAAAGGTGGCTGTCTTAAACAGGTTTTACTGTATGATGATTTCTCGTGTATTTTTGACACTTAGTATACTGGTTAAATATTTTGCCACACATTTTAATTTTTTTTTTTTTTATTTCCCCAGAAAATAGGCTTTGACATTTCATGCAAACTGTCTTTGTAGAAGACAATTTGCATAAAACATCAAAGCCTATTTTCTTGGAAAAATAAGAAAAATATCAATTTGTCATCAATTGAATTTGTCCATAGCAAATGTTAATATGAAAATATCTCCCATACACACTTTTTGTTACTTCTACAGTGTTTTTATCATTTCTCCACAAAACTTTGACATGCAAACATCACACACAGATGCAGAATTCTTACTTATTCCTTAACCCTTGTCCTGCTGAATAAATTAAAATGCCACACCCACTTCTAATTTTCAGCCAATCAAATTGTTCGATCAGGATTGTTGCTGTAAATTCACAAACTTAATGGCAAACAGTGCAGATCCAGATCAGTTGGCTTCTTTGCCAACTGATCTGGATCTACACTGGTACACTGGTTGAAAAGGCAGGGTATATCCGGGTTCAGCAGGACAAGGGTTAACAAACCCCCTTTTTATGCAAGTTTTCTGACAAGTTTCTGTACTTTGCTATGAAAATATCTCAAATTCTAAGCAAATTCTGTAGAGGACAAATTAATCATTTTACCAGAAAATAAGCTTTGACATTTCATACAAATTGTCTCCTAAGAAGACAATTTGCATGAAATGTCAAAGCCTTTTTTCTGGGAAAAATAAGAAAAATATATTCAAAATTTTGCCTGCTAAAATTTTTACCCAGCATGCAAAGGGATAGAACAAAATTTCTATAAGTCCTGTCTACGATATACAAATGAACAAATGTTCCATAAAGATGCAGAATTCCTATTTATTCCTAAAATAATCCTCTGTTTATACAAGTTTTCTGACAAATTTCTGTGCTTTTTATGAAACCATCTTTTAACTCTTAACATTTTCTGGGCTAATTCAGAAGATGACAAATTGACTTTTTTTTTTTCTGTTTTTTCCCAGAATATAGGCTTTTATATATTATGCAAATTGTCTCCTACAATTTGCATGAAATATCAACGCCTATAAGGTACATATCAAATTTGAAATATAAAAACCTATTTTCTGGGAAAAATAAAATATGTCAAAATGATGTCTGTCAAAATATTTATCCAGCATGCTTAGCATTAAAATGCTAAAACGTAATCCCTACAAATCCTGTCTGTTTATATGAGTAATTCGATGGGCTTTCATATTATCTTTGGTATTAAAACATTTTCCACAAATTTCACATTTATAAGGTTTCTCTCCCGTATGTATTATCTCGTGTCTCCGTACTAGAGACGGTGTCCCAAACTTCTTCAAACAGTAGCGACAAGAATGTACTCTCATTTTTATGCCAGCATTCGCCACAGAAGGCACAGGTAAGTCTGTAATTAGATAAAGGGGATTAAATATGATAAAGTCTTTATTCCCTCAAAAGTACAAGAACTTGACATTTCACAGTCTTTAATTGCATGTGAAGATAAAATATGCCCTCCTCATTAAAAGTTCCCCCCTGGACAATTAATGTCATTGGACTATCACCAGTAAAAATTCTGGAATTTTTCTCCCCATGCAGAAGTTTCATTTTGCTTTTTTATGGTAATAATGTCCCATGCCAAATCATTACGAAAACAAGCCTCTTCGAATATACTGAAAATTTTACCACCAAAAGATGAAAATTTTCAGATTAAAATTCTGATATGTTTCATATTTCTGCTCAAAACATAGATTGTGGGTACTCATTAGAACCACCATGTTGAGGCAGTTCTAATGAGTACTTATAATCTATATTTCTGAGCAGAAATAAGAAAATAAAATATATACTATAAATCCCAGTTTTACTATATAAAAGTAGGGTTTAAGGGGATCAACATTATATAGGCATGTTTTCGTGATCATTTATAGTAAAATTTAACCCTTAAAGCGCCAAGAAAAAAAGCATCTGAAAATGTCGTCTGTTTACGTCATCTGCTGAATATTCTTGCAAACTTTTCAAACCTATTTTTGCATACAGGCAAACAGTGTGGACCCAGATCAGACTGCTCAGGAGCAGTCTGATCTGGGTCCACACTGTTTGCAAAAATGACTTTTAAAATCATAAGCAGATGACAAAGCAGACGACAATAGTTGTGATTGGCGCTTTAATGGTTAAATGACTCAAACACTGAATGTTCGTTTATTATGGCTCATTTGAACTGGTTTTTGAGTCTCTAAGAAATTCTTCAAGCAAATAAATATTTGGGGATATTTATGGGACATTTTCCTGTTATATCATGAAACTTCATGTTGTGTGTTTACATTAGAATCACCTCAAGGCGATTCTAATGGGTACACTCAACATACCTTTATTTTACAGAAGACCAAAAACATATCCCTAAATGTTCCCCATTTTGAAATTATCTCTGACCTGGCACTATGATTAACCCACAGTGGCCCCAGCTACCCATGTCTAGAGCAAATTTCTATCATCCCAAAGATGTTCAAGTTCGACTGTATTTCTAACCTTTTCTTTAGGCATTCAATGTCCATTAATTCATTGTGAGTTTAAATGTAAGAAGAGATGTGTTTTCAAGTTGCTTTTCTGTGAAAACGTTTTGTTGCATATATTACACGAGAAAGGTTTTGCCCCTGAATGAACACGAGAATGGATCTCTAATGCTGAGGGCCTAGCAAATGATTGTCCACATATAGAGCATGCATGCCTCTTCTTCCCACGTGTAGCCTTATCCTGAGGGTCCACTCCTGGAAATGGAAATAACATGGTGGAAAACGTCTTCTTATGCAAAATATGGGTAACGATTCAATATGTTAACCCATTTTAGACTAAACCCTTGTCTGCTGAACCCAGATACACCCTTCCTTTGCAAACAGTGTAGATCCAGATCAGTTGGCTTCTGAAGAAGCCAACTGATCTGGATCTGCACTGTTTGCATTAAGTATGTGAAATTATAGCAGAAATTCTGATCAAGCAATCTGATTGGCTGAAAATTAGAAGTGGGTGTGGCATCTTAATTTATTCAGCATGACAAGGGTTAATAAACTCCCTCACATTATATATTGGAAGAGTCTGATTTTAATTTTAGGTATGTCATGTTATGTACTTAGCTATTCCTAGAGAAAAAAAGACTAAATTATTTGCAAACAGTGGAGACCATGATCAGATGCTGCATTCTGCAGCATCTGATCGGGATCTTCACAGTTTGCTGATTACCCTTTTCGGGGTCTTCAGACTAAAATGGGTTAAAGGGAATCAAAACCCTCTGTGCTACTTCATAATGATTCAAAGATTTGTTAACCCATTTTAGACTGAATAAACTCTCGAACACTACATGTATATACTGGAAGAGTCCAATTTTAACTTTAGGTATGTCGGGCTATGTGATTTAGATATTCCTAGAGAATAATGTCAAAACTACATGTATTTGCAAACAGTGTAGACCCTGATCAGATGCCACGGAATGCAGCATCTGATCTAGGTCTGCACTGTTTGCCAATAACCTTTTAGGGGGCTCCAGACTAAAATGGTTTAACTTGAATCAAGACCATTAGAAGCTATTTCAAAACAAGCTTCTAATTCACCACAATTGTGGCTTGTATTTCAGGTTCATGTGCAAATCATCACGAAAACATGCCTATATAATTTTGACCCTATTAAACCCCACATTTATATAGTAAAACTGGGGTTTACAGGGGTATACATTATTTTTCTTATTTTTGCTAAAAAACATAGATTGTGGGTACTCTTTAGCAGTTCTAACAAGTACCCACAATCTATGTTTTGAGCAGAAACATGAAAAATATGAGAGATTTTTATCTGAAAATTTTTAGTTTTTGGAGGTGAAATTTTCTTTATATTTGAATAGGCAGGTATTCTTTATGATTAGGCCTGAGAAAAATTAGGCCGGTCTCAATAGAAATTATATCACTTATAGAAAAAAAGAAAAAAGATAATATTTTCTATTTCTTTATTTCTTCACATGGTATCAAAGTATTTTCAGTACCTATTTTAACGTTGCAGCAAAACAATACGAGCTGTAGCAGGACAAGGTAGCTCACCTGAATCATGATTCGCCTTTAAAAACTTTAACCAAAAACTTTACATAAATATTTTCTAAGTCCATGCCCTTGCCCTCAAGGCCATTTATGTGGTTCGGGATGGTAAAGCATAGAACTTCTGACCAGTATCTAATATGAGGGTGAGTATGAACTTCCATCAAGATGGTCAGGAGATATAGCCTTTTTAAAACTTTCAACAAAAACTTTAAAACTAACGCTGATCACTGCTATAGCTCTACATAGCTACAGATAAGAGGGGGTATCCACATAATATTTTTCTTATTTCTTGACAAAAACATTGGCGAGGCGATTCTAATGAGTACCCACAAATATGTTTTTATTGTGAAATAAGAAAGATATCAGCAGTTTTCGGATGAAAAAAGTGTCTTATCTGTTGCTATGGCTCTACCTGTACTTTCGTAAAATCAAATAAAACAAATATGACTCTGAACCTTATTATAGAATACATATTACATCATGAGGAATTCAGTGGTGATTAAAAGGCATGCTGACAAAGTACAACAATACACTGACAAGAAAACAGCTTAGGAATTTCAATGTCCACTGCTGAAATAGTTTTCTTATTTTTCACAGAAAACAGGTTTTGATATTTTATGTAAATTAGAGTAAATGGAGACAATTGCATGAAATGTCAAATCCTGGGAAAAATCTAAAAAAAAAAAAAAAAAATTTAAAATGTCATCAGCTGAAATTTTACCCAGAGTGCCGTGTTCATACTCAAGCTGAGCATTTTGGACAAGACTGTGCCTTGTTTCAAAATCAAACTAGGGAAGTACGAAGTAAATGTTTTAAAATGGTTTGACAATACAGAGCTGTTCTCCACCAAGCAAAGCTATATCAGCAGAACATTCATGAGTCATTAACCCTTTCATCACTGAGTTTCTGAAATGGACTCTTCCATTTTTGAATTTGGACTTGTCCACTGATGTAATTAGGGGTTTCAGTCTAAAATCAAAAACAGAATGGCAAACAGTGCAGTTACGAGCCGTCTCATCTTGATCTTCACTGTTTGCACAGGTATTGGTTTGGGCTCAAAGGTTCATAAATAAACTTAAGGGGCCCATCGGCCACAATTTGCTCACCAGAGTAAAACAGCCATTGCATATCTGTAAATGCCATGAAACCTTCTTCCAGTATTGCCACTGCAAATAGGACACAAATTTTAAAAAGGTCAAATGTCATTCTATAATCATCATTTGAACAACTTGGTAGACCTTGAGTCTCCAATGTTATATATAAAGATTTCAGCTAAAAAGCTTTCTTGGTTCTAGGGAAGATTTTCTAGTGTTTTTTTATTCTATCATGTACATGTATGGGCATGGCAGCCATCTTGTTTGATAGTGCAGAACCACTGAACAAATTGTCAATACCTCTTCAACAGAAGACCCATGTGAAATCTGATGAATGTTAGTCAAACTATTTCAGAGAAGACATTAACATTACATGATTTTGTACATGTATGTAGCCCAGGGGCAAAGGCAGATAACCCCCAAGAACAAAATTTCAACATTTTCCCCATACATATATATGGGGATGCAAATCTGACCTTGACATAAAAAGGTCAAAGGTCAACCTACTATCATCATTTGAACAAGCTTGTAGATCTGAGTCCCTGATGCTATACATGGTACCAAGATTCAGCCTCAAAGCTTTTCTTGGTTCTGGAGAAAAAGATTTTTAAGTGTTTTTACCATATATCAACATGATGGCAATCCTGACCATTTGTACAGATTTTCAATCCCCCTTTAACAGAAAGATTCACATGAAGTTTAAAGAAATTTGGCCCAGGGGTTTCAGGGTAGGTCGTTCAAAAGTATGAATGGACAGACAGATGGATGACAGACAGCAAGTGATCACAACAGCTCATCCTGAGCCTTTGGCTCAGGTGAGCTAAAAAGCCATCTGTTTTTAAAACAAGTCTGTGAAATCTTCAGTACAAAGTCTCCCTTTAGATGCAATAAGCAAGCAGGCTCAGTAGTATTTTAAGATTTCAACAATTCTACTGTCATGTGTTCGAATACTCGCCATCTTGGCACACTCTTGAATGTTTCAGGTAATTCCCTCCATCAGAGAATTGCTTCAAACATATTTCACATTTGTAAGGCTTTTCTCCTGTATGCAGTCGTCTATGTCTTTTCAAATTTCCAGAATTATGGAAGTTTTTTCCGCAAATATCACAGGTTTTCAATTCTTCTGTGTGCAGTAGTCGTCTATGTCTTTTTAAATTTCCAGAAAAATGGAAGTTTTTTCCACAAATATCACAGGTTTTTAATTCTGACAAACTTTTATCATATCCTTTCATGTCTAAGCTTTCATCATATCCTTTCATGTCTGGGCTTTTATTATTTCCTCTCATGTCTAGGCTTTTATCATATCCTTCCATATCTGGGCTGTTATCATATCCTTTCATATCTAGGCTTTTATTATATCCTCCCATGTCTGGACTTTTATCATATCCTCTCATATCTAGGCATTTATTATATCTTCCCATGTCTGGGCTTTTATCATATCCTCTCATGTCTAAGCTTTTATCATATCCTCTCATGTCTAGGCTTTTATCATATCCTCTCATGTCTAGGCTTTTATTATATCTTCCCATGCCTGGGCTTTTATCATATCCTTTCATGTCTAGGCTTTTATCATATCCTCTTATGCCTAGGCTTTTGTCTAGGCTTTTATCATATCCTTTCACATCTAGGCTTGAGGGAACATCTGGATCAGTAAGAGTACTTGTCCAGGCCAAATACTCCTCAATGTATTCTCCGTTGCTGTGATTTGAGAGTCCTGATCTATTGTTAACCAGGTGCATTGTGCTGTGCCTGCCACCCACCACATCTGAAAGTGCAAAAATATTTTTCTAACAAAAACTGAAAAAGATTCTTATAAACTCAGATGAGGTATAACAGAGTGGCCACACATTTTTAGCAATCAAATTCCCTGATTTTTCCCTGATTTTCCCTGATTTGGTTTGATTTTCCCTGATTAAAAACCTTAATATTATCGCAATGGCCCCTACTTTTAGAAGTCATATACTGATTCAAATGTTGTCAGAATATACAGCAAACAAGTACTCCACCAAACAAGTACTCCACCTTTAAGTAAGATTAGATCTGCAGGTATTTTAAGCATATGGCAGAGAGAAACCACCAGTAGCCACATCTGAACAGCTATAAAATTTGAATATTTTGACCTTACAAAGATAAGATTTTTTGAAATTCCCTGATTTTTCCCTGAATTTCAGCAAAATTTCAAATTCCCTGATTTTTCCCTGCAGGGATTTTTTTTTTTCATCATTTTCCCTGTTTTCCCTGTTTTTTAGAGTGTGTGGCCACCCTGTATAACGTTATATGAATCTCTCCCAAGTCTTTAACCCTTTCAACTCCACAGACCAGAAAGTAAGTATGAGCTGTCTCATCAGGGTCTATTTTTGTCACTACTCTGTTTCCCATTTTGTTTTCAATTTTTGTCTAAGCAACATCCCTTATTGATATAATAGACACATTCAATTTCATAGATGGAAGAGTCCATTTCAGAAACTCAGGGGTGAAAGGGTTAAATCAAGGGTTAAATGCATATTCCAAGTTCCATACCTACATGGGAATTTAGTTCCCACATAACTATTGAAGAAATAAATCTGGTTTTTATTTTGTATTAACATTTAACCTCTGAGCACTCAGGGTAAAAAATTTGAAATATTTTTCTTACTTTTTCCAGAAAATAGGCTTTGACATTTCATACAAATTTTGTATGAAATGTCAAAGCCTATTTTCTTGGAAAAGCCTATTTTCTTGAAAAAATAATGTATGAAAAATAATGTATGAAATGTCAAAGCCTATTTTCTTGGAAAAATAAGAAAAATATCTATTTGTCATCTGCTGGAAGGTTAAGGTCACTTTCAATAATATTCCAATTATGTCTATTGTCCTTTCGACATCTCTGGGAAAGACGTTTTTAGCTTGGCGTTTTATTTTAAATGAAAATATTTTGTTCTGGTTGACCATATCTTTTCAGACACCATTTGTCTTTTATGTTTCTGTGTTTTGTTCTCAAATATTTACACAAAATTTAAAGTTACGGCCAAAAGTTGGTCTAACCTATGCTATTTCTATAGTAAAGTGACTTTTTGGAATTTTCGTCTAAGAAAATATTTTTTACTTTTCTTTGCTGAATTTGAATTACTGATGTTTCAAAACAATACTGTGAAAATTTCAGAAAAATTGAACAAGTGAAACTTGTTAAAAATCTGCCTTCAAGTTACCTACCCTACAAATTTCTGCATAATTTTCATTCATTTTTACTATGGGAAAGAGTGAAAATATTGGATTTTAAAAAAAAACACTGATTAGAATAAAACTTTTTGCACATAGGTAGTTATGACAAATGGTTTTGCATTAAATCATGATAAAAATTTGCAAATTTATTTCTTCTGTGTAAAGCGTCAAGCAAAAAACGACTTTCTGAAAGATGTTGAAAGGACAGTAGGCCATATCTGTATGTAAAGGTGGTACAATAGCTGATGCCCTTTTATAGTGCCCTCTCAATGCATTATCTCAAACCGGACACACTGACATATATTTCTTTGACACAGGTGTGGCAGTCCTGGCTCTTGTTCCTAATGCTGAATGCTATAGAGCAAAAGAGCTGCTAGTACCAATTTTAGAGTCTTCTGTCTGGCATGGCTGGGGATCCAACCCACAACTTCAAGAGCCATACTAGGACGCTCTACTAACTGAGCTACCCAAATTGGTTTAACTATACATAACTATACATAATAACTAAAATTCACACAATAAATAAAAACAATAACTGAGCAAAAGGGCATTCTATATTTCTTATACACCACAACCTCTTTATATCTTTGGCACTTTAACCATTACTCTCTGAGCTAATTCAGCAGATGACAAAATGATATTTTTCTTATTTTTCCCAGAAGATAGGATTCAACATTTCATGCAAATCATCTCCCCTGGAGACAATTTGCATGAAATGTCAAACCTGTTTTCTGGGAAAAAATAAGAAAAATATTTGAAAATGTTGTCTGCTGAAATTTTTACCCAGAATGCTAAGACTTGAGGATTAAAGTTTTTGTATATCAAATGAATCCAAGTTATGATCACTGAAGACACCGATGAGACACTGATCATGCAAAAGTAATCTGGGTATCTAATGTTGTGCTATTACCACACATATTTACCATGAGTATTCAAACAGAGAGACCTAAGCAAACAGCAAAATTCCAAATAGATCGAAGTCTACACTTTTTGCCACTTATTTAACAGTTTTTAGACACATCAACAGTAGTCAAATGAACTAGTACAGATTTTAGCCCAAGTATGGTGAAGAGTTTATGGGCTGGAATAATAAGTTCAAATCGTGTCCTATGAAATATTTGCAAGTCTCAAAATGTTTCAATGTCCACCTATAGCCTCTTTTTTTTTTTTTTTTTCTTTTTGTGTGTAATAAAGTCATTTTTTAACCCTTGTCCTGCTGAATAAATTAAGATGCCACGCCTTCTTCTAATTTTCAGCCAATCAGATTACTTGATCTGAATTGTTGCTATAAATTCACATACTTAATGGCAAACAGTGCAGATACAGACCAGTTGGCTTCTTCAAGTCCGCATATGGGTCCTCTACCTCATCTGTGAATTGTGTTTAGTTGTGTTGAGGTTTTATGGCCCAGTCAACCCCATGGGGTCAGGTTGAGCACGATCATTTTACCTAACCACACTTTTACTGGGCAGGCTTAGTCCTCTAAGCAGTTAACCAGTATCGTGCATATTCTTTTGCCAGAAACTACCCTTCTTGAATCAGTGAAAGGGAGAGAATGACTCCAGAAAATATTTCATGATCACTCTCCATGAACGAATGATGCTGACCTGGCGGGGGTCTCCTGATCACCAGTAGCACCTTCTGTCTGTCCAATTGATTGTGTTGGGGTTTAACGACACGTCAACCCTTGAGGGTCATTTTGTGTCGTCTCCCAGAGAAAGGGAGAAAAGAGATAGAAGAGAGAGTAGAGGAGATGAAAGAGAGGGACAGGGAAGAAAGAGGAACCGGAATGAAAGTGAAGAAACAGAAGAAATAAAAACATTCCCCCTCTACCCTTACCCACTACAAGGATAGCGGGCCTTGCCCAACTGTAAGCCAATATCAGATGGACGCCCCAGTGATGTAAGATACACAGCACCTTCGCACCACCCGACCACCCCGTCTGTCTGTCCAAATCTGAATTTCTTTCTGACCCGTAAAATTCAGGTTTGGACAGACAGAAGGTCTGCAGAAGTGTTTTCAAACCATTTTTACCAACGTTATAAAAGTCACTAACTTGACTAGATGCTCTACAAAATGAATTAACCGAGAAATAAGTACACAATAGGATGTTGCAAGAGGGACATGCAAGTCTCAAGGCATCACCATGTCAGTCTGTAGCCTTTTTATAGTGAGCAATTAAGTGATTTTTTAAACTTCCTTTCTGAGCAAAGGCTTTATCACAGAATTTACATTTATACGGTTTGTCCCCAGTGTGTGACCGTTGGTGTATCACAAGATGAGAACTCCATGGAAATTCCTTGCCACATAATGAACAAACATGCACATTTCTTCTTGACATGTGATTTTTGTAAAATGAGGTCAGTGCTGGTTCTGATGACCTCCACCGTACCGGTACACATTGGTAGTTCTGCGAACCTGAAACACGAGAAGTCGCTAACCTGTAATTCACAAAGTGAATATACTTCCTCATAACCATGTGAATATTATAAAATAATTGGCGTTCGCACTTTGGGTAAAATTTTCAGCAGATGAAAATTTGAAATATTTTTCTATATTTTTCCAAGAAAACAGGATTTGACATTTGATGCAAATTGTCTCCATTGGAGACAATTTGCAAGAAATGTCAAATCCTGTTTTCTGGGAAAAATATGGAAAATATCAGCAATTTGTTGTCTGCTGAATTAGCCCAGAGAGTGGTAAAGGTTAAAACAAGACTTACCGGTAAGGTGATGTTTGATTTTAATTCTCTGGTAACCAGTCCAAGGAGATGAACTGTTTCACCTGTTATGTGACTCAATTCTCATACTTTGGAGTAAAAAAGCTTCTGAAACTTTGAAAACCAGGTTCTTAGGGTGGGCACAAAGTGCATGGGTGGGTCTATGACTCTCAGAGGACTACTTTTAAATTATTTTTATGAAATACAATGTTGATACTACTCTAATCCCAGCTTCCCATTTTCTGTTTGAGTTTGAGGGTGTCGTAAACAAGATACAATATTCACCATTAAAGCCTTCATTTTGATTTTTAAAATGCAAACAAGTTGTGCATAATTATAAAGCATAACATGCATGTTGGAACACCATCATACCCTCCAATTTGATGTTTGTTTGTTTGTTTGTGTTGAGGTTTTACGGCCCAGTCAACCCAATGGGGTCATGTCGAGCGCAGTCAGTTTACCTAACCACACATTTACTGGGCAGGCCAATTTGATGTTTAAAACGCAACCAAGTTGTGCATAGTTATAAAACATTATATTGGAACAATCTCAATAGTACTTTACAGGTGTGTATAATAATCTCCAGATCCAATGTAATAGCTCCAGATGAGAAGGGCCAGCCACATAACATTTTTCTTATTTCTCCATGAAAACATATGTTGTGGGTACTCATTAGAAGCGCCTTGCCAAGGCGCTTCTAATGAGTACCAACAACATAGGTTTTTGTGGAGAAATAATAAAATTATCAGTATATTTTAGTTGAAATACACCCTTTATTTGGAGCTATGAATGAGGAACCCACTCAGTGCATTCTAAGACTACCATACTGACTTCTGATACTTTTTCTGGATTGTCAGATGAAGATGATTTGGTGTTTTACATCCCTTTCAACATTATTTAAGTCATATCCAGCTGATGGAGGATGATAATGAAAGGCTCCATGAAATGAAGATCCATTCAGTCATTTCTATTTCCAGCAGGTTTCTAACTCGAGACCTCATGATCGGAAATTAGGGGCACTAAACCACTCGGCCACCCGGATGTTTCAGTGAACTGTCAGTGTTCAGGTGTTAGATTTAGTAAAACTCGAGTATAAATGAGACACACCATAGCTCTTGATAAGGCGCTTTTTTCAACCAAAAAGTATCTAAATTTTTCTTATTTCTCGAAAAAAAAAACATATGTTGTGGGTACTCATAAGAAGCGCTGCAGTGAGCCTCAGTGAGGCGCTTTTTATGAGTACCTATATATTTTCGTCAAGAAATAAGAAAACTATTTACCTGATACACACTCTTATCTAGACGTATGCATGACACTATGAGAAAATGTAACTTTGGGACATAAAAGCCCAGGGCTGAGTTGTTCAAAGCATCGTTAGCTTAACAAGCTCATTAGTGGTCAAAATGTTAATTGTTCTAGAAAGTGCAATATCTAATTCACAGGTATTTTTGCAGAAAAAAATGAGTAGCTTTTGCAAATGCAAAAGCTACTCACATTTTTCAGCAAAAATGTTAGCATATATGCCATATTTAATTGTCAAAGTTTTAACGAAATGTTAACCATATCGTTAGTTTCGACAACTGGGCCCAGATCAAATATGCAACAATGCAGTCTGATCAGCAACTTTGTTTTTTACTAAGACCAGAGAAAATTAACTATTAGATTCTCATCCCACCCCTAAAACATTTGAGCAAATAAACAAAGATTGAGGTGGAAAACTTTTTCAGAGACAGCTGAACATTAAATATGCTAAAAACAGATTTTATAACACTTTTAAGAATTGCAAATGAATTGTTATGAAAAGAGTATTAAAACAAGGTTTTCTTCATTTTGCACGTGATAGTTAGTTATCTGTTTTGCTATGATTAACCTTTTCATTGGATGGCCCAGGAATTAAAAATAAAATCCATCTGCTCATTCATTTTTTTTTTCTAAAATCATTATGAGAATCTAATAATTAAATTTTTCTGGCCTAGCAGAATCATTTGATTCTGGGGTGCTTCAAATGAGTACCCACGACATGTTTTCATGGAGAAATAAGAAAATACTTGTATCAACACCTTTTTTTTTTTTGTTGAAAAACTGCTTTTTTTTTGGATCTAGAATGTTAAATTTTTCAATGTTTTTAATTCCATGTTTTTTATTGTAAATTACATGTACTCTCTATTCCTGCAAATTTCACTCCTTGTGAAAAAGTTTCATATGTACATTTTTTACATGTCTAAGAAGATTGCTAGCGTGATTGAACTTAGCACCACAATTTTCTTGATCACAAACATATGGCTGGGCTCCTGTATGTATGTTTGTATGCATCACCAAAGCTTTATTTGATGAACAGATCTTCCCGCAAGTAGAACAACGGAATTTCAGATATTTTCTTAATTCAGCTTTGTTAAGTTCTGCACCATCTGTGACTCCATAGGACATAGAAGTAAACCTGTCTTGCATGTCTGAAATAAAATACAATGCCGTATTCGACCTAATTACTGCCCATGCTCCTATAAGCACAGTTAAGCAATTCCGTAGTCTTCAGATTACAGCCACTGTAATTTTTGTCTGCTTCTTTATAAAGGCATATATTGTGGGTACCCATTTGAATTGCATCGACTTGTCGATGCAATTCAAATGAGTACCCACAACATATGCTTTATAATAAAAATCAGATAAAAAAAGCATACAAAAACATCGCATAAGCATTATTTGATAAGTCCTTCACAGTTTCTTTTTTTTTTTTTTTAAGTGTACCTTTAGTATAGGTAGGTACATATTTCACCACAAGTTTTCCCAGCATTTTTGAAAACCTAAGCACACAGTGCGGTTATTAGGTTGAATACGGTATTTGGGCTGCACCATGCAAAAACATGTCTTCAGGCATATGCAGACAGCAAAGGGCCAGATCAGCCTGTGCATCTGCGCAGTCTGCTCAGAGCCTTCACACCTGCTAACATAATCATTGGATACTACAGAATGTATGAATGAAGAGCAAATGCCCGGATGATAATGCACATGTACAGGATGATCCGAGTCTGCCACTTTTAGGCATTTTCAAATACACTTTTTTACTCGATCTTGCCCATTTATTCTAAATATTTAGACCCCTTAATCCCTTGCCATACAACCCATCCAAGGTCGGCCAGCAGAAATTTGTCCACTAGACTTTAGCGAGTGCTCTTTTCCTTTGCCAAGACCATGCCTGAACAGTAAAAGATCCAGATCAGTCAGCAGTCCCTCAATCTGATATGGGCCTTTGCTATATATAGATTTATTTAGCAGTATACATTAATCCTTTTCATGCAGAATTAATTAAGATGCCACACCCACTTCCCGTTTTCAGCCAATCAGATTACTTGATCCAGGTTGTTGATATAAAGTAACATACTTAATAATAAATGGTGCAGTCCAGATCAGTTGGCTTCTTTAGAAGCCAACTGATCTGGATCTACACTGTTTGTGGAGGCACGGCATATCCAGGTTCAGCAGAACCAGGATTGATCCTTGTCATGCTGAATAAATTAAGATGCCACACCCACTGCTCATTGTTAGCCAATCAGATTACTTGATTCAGGTTCTTGATACAAAGTCACTAACTGAATGACAAACAGTGCAGCTCCAGATCAGTTGGCTTCTGAAGCAGCAGGACCAGGATTAACTCTGTAAGCAAATGTGAAGGCCCTGATCAGACTGTGTAGATGTGCAGTCTGATCTGGGCTTTCACCATCCAAATATTTCCATATTTTTAAATGGCATTGCTCATTTTCTTACTTTTCCAAGAAAACTGGGCTTAACCCTTGTCATGTTGACTGAATTAAGATGCCACACCCTCTTGTGACTGTCAGCCAATAAGATTACTCAATCCAGGTAACTGACATAAATTCACATACTGAATGAAAAACTGTGTAGATCCAAATCAGTTGGCTTCTTCAGAAGCCAACTGATCTGGATCTACACTGTTTGCAATGGCAGGACATATCCTGGTTCAGCAGGACCAGGGTTTAGAGAAAGAAAGAAAAAAAATTCAAGAATTCTGAAGTCAATTTCATGTTTATTCTGTGGATCAGACAAGAGCAATAAGCAAATTGACTCCTCCGTCAGGCAGCTATAACCATGCCTACGTGAATTTCCTTAGACAAACTTTGTATTGATATACCTGTGCTTACCTGTAAAAAGCATGTGTAGATTTGTTTGTCAAACTAAAAACATAGACAATTACCTTATTAGCTATTTTGAATGGTCAGTTGCGGTTGTCAGTTAAATGGTCAAGACTTGACGAAGGAGTCAACTGGCAACACATCACATATGACAATGGTGCAGACCTATATCAACCTGCATAATATGCTTGCAGCCCAATCAACTGTACACAGTCCACATGTTGATATGCCATATTAACCCTAGTTTTGCTTTTTTAGTTTGGGTTTTACGGCAAGGTCATGTCAAGCCGGTCGGTTTACAAACTGATGATACACCACCTCTTTATAACACTACTGTTGGGGTCCATAGCAAAAACCGTGTTAGTTAAACAACCGTGTTATATCCAAACAAAAATGTATAGATTATATTGAAAAATGACAATTTATGGTCATTTTTCAATATAATCTAAACATTTTTGGGATCCATCTTTAAACCGTCTTATATCCAAAAACCCTGTTATAACGAACCATGTTATAAAGTGGTTGTAGTGTATTTTTTTCTTACTTTTTCCCAGAAAACAGGATTTGGGACAATTTTCATGAAATGTCAAATTCTGTTTTCTGAGAAAAATAAGAAAAAAATCATCAATTTGTCAAATGGTGACAATTTGCATGAAATTGAGTAGTTTACAAAATGATGATATATTTCTTATTTTTTCCCCCGATATATTTCTTATTTTTTCCCCAGAAAACAGGTTTTGAGACAATTTGCATGAACTGTTTTCTGAGAAAAACCATCATTTTGTCAAAAAGAAACAATTTGCATGTCAAATGTCATCAATTTATCATCTGCTAAATTTGCCGGTAGAGTGGTAAAGGTAAAGGTAAAGGTAAAGTAAACAGCAAAAGCCTTGATCAGATCATATGGATGGACAGGCTGATCAGTGTCTTTGCTGTCTGCATACATTTCAAAGGTACATTTTTGCTTGACATAACCCATTAACTCTTTGCATTGCTTGACATAACCCATTAACTCTTTGCACTCTGGGTAAAATATCAGCAGATGACATTTTGAAATATTTTTCCAGCAAGCTAAATATTAACCCTTGTCCTGCTGAACCCAGATATATCCTGCCTTTGCAAACAGTGTAGATCCAGATCAGTTTGCTTCTGAAGAAGCCAACTGATCTGGATCTGCACTGTTTGCCATTAACAATGTGAATTATAGCAACAATGTGAATCAAGTAATCCAATTGGATGAAAATTAGAAGTGGGTGTGGCATCTTAATTTATTCAGCTGGACAAGGGTTAAGAGGTTCAGAAATGTTGGTGACTTTTATAATGAGTGTTTAAGTTGTTTTTCTGGGTGAAGGCAAGTCCACAAATACCACACACAAAAGGCTTAATGCCTGTATGCATGCGATAATGCGTCTCTAACTTTGACGGAAATGCAAATAATTTCCCACACTGATCACATTCCAGTCTCTTCGGATATTTAGACAGAAGAATACTTTGGTCACCTTGATCTACAGTTCGATGATTTAATGTCGAATATCCGTTCTTATACGGGACAAAACTTTGGCCACCTGAAATGACATTTAACACTTGTCACTTTTAACTATCTAAAAGAAACACCCAATTTATCCAAAATGGATGCTTCCATGAAGCCATCTTTGATTTTGGACAGGTCCATTATTTAGACAAGGGGTACTAAACAAAATTCAGAAAAAGTGGCAAAAATTGTTGGTACTCATCACAGCTCCAGATAAGGTACTTTTTTTTTCCCCCACTGAAAAAATAACTGCTATTTTTCTTATTTCTCCATGAAAATGGATGTTGTGGGTACTTATTGGAAGCGCCTTGCTGAGGCGCTTCTAATGAGTACCCAAAACATATGTTTTTGTGGAGAAATAAGAAAAATATTTTGTGGATACCACCTCTTATCTGGAGCTATGTACTCATGGTCTGGATCTACCCTAAATATTACCCTAAATACTGTATTTACGCTAAATATTGGAACACCTCAACTCCTTATCACACTTGTTCTAAACTTTGATCAAGTCCATTGTACTATCTTTTGATGTATCTATTATATAGGCCTAGATAAGAGTGGGTAACAGGTTAATATTTTTCTTATTTCTCCATGAAAACATATGTTATGGGTACTCATTAGAAGCGCCTCGGTGAGGTGCTTCTAATGAGTACCACAACATATTTTTTCATGGAGAAATAAGAAAAATATCAATACTTTTGGACTGAAAAGCGCCTTAACTTATTTCTAACCTTACCATGCTATGGGTAATTTCAAGCAGACGACAAATTGATGATATTTTTCTTATTCTTCCTACAAAATATGATATGACACTTCATGCAAATTGTCTCCTAAGGAGACAATTTGCATGAAGTGTCATATCCTATTTTCTAGGAAAAATAAGAAAAAATATTTTAAAATGTCGTCTGCTGAAACACTGCTGGATGCTTGACTCTAAAGTAGTGCTGGATGAGTGGAAATCAGTGTAGATCCTGGACAGATGGCACATTCTGTGGCATCTGATCTGGGTCTACACTGTTTGCTCAGGCCAGTCTGTCAGAATATTTTCGGTTAATACAATTTAAACTATCCATACCTTATTACATTAATTGGTTCTGTTTGTTCCTAATTTTTGTTTGTTTGTGTTGAGGTTTTATGGCCCAGTCAACCAAATGGGGTCATGTCCAGCGCGGTCAGTTTACCTAACCACACGTTTACTGGGCAGGCTTAGTCCTCTAAGCTGTTAACCAGTATTGTGCACATTCTTTCGCCAGAAACTGACAACTGCCCTTCTTGAATAAGCGGAAGGGAGAGAATGACCGTAGAAAATATTTCATGATCAATCTCCACGAAAGAATGTTGCCGACCTCGGCGGGGGTTGAACCCGCGACCTCCTAATTCTTTACTGTTAGTCCAGAACAGGTCTGTGAGCATACTCTATGTTTTGCAAAGATCAAAGAGCAGGGTCATTAGTTGAATAATGAATGATAATAGAACAATGAAATGGCTTTAAACATGTATATTCTTTTAATTTCGATCTCTTTAATACAAAAGTATGGTAAATGTCCTAAAATTCCGTACACCAAAGTTTCTGACAAAATGGCATATGCAAACAGTGTGGACCCAGATCATGGTCTACACTGTTTGCCATTCCACTATGTATTTTAAGAAACAACTGTATATAATGCAAAATTTTAGGCCAAAAAGAGTATGGACTAAATTTTAGGACATTTCCTGTGTAACACAACAAAGAAATAAGCAGAACCTAGTAATTTCCATATTTACCCTGAACCCCTTTTAGTCTGGAGACCTGTAAAAGGGTAATTGGCAAACAGTGCAGACCCAGATCAGATGCCGCAGAATGCAGCGTCTGATCAGGTTCTCCACTGTTTGCAAATAGTTAAGCCATTTTTCTCTAGGAATATGTAAATCTCGTAGCCGGATGTACCTAAAATTGAAATTGGACTCTTCCAATATATAGTGTAGGAGAGTCTATTCAGTATACAATGGGTTAATATTATGCATCATATCTCCTTACCATACTTGTCCTGATATCTGAACAAGTCTATTAAACTGCTGATGCATCTAAATACAAAAGAATGAGTGGCAAACAGTGTAGACTCTGATCAATCATCAGATGCTGAATTCTAAACTACTGGGCCCAGTTGTTCAAAGCATTGTTAGCTTAATGAGCTCGTTAGTGGTCAAAATGTTACCTGCTCTAGTAAATACAATATCTAATTAACAGGTATTTTTGCTGAAAAAAATGTAAGTAGCTTTTGCTACTCATATTTTTTCAGCAAAAATATTACTGTGTATGCCATATTTCATGATCAAAGTTTTAACGATACGTTAACTAACGACATCGTTAGTTTTGAACACCTGGGCCCTGATGTTTGTTCTAATACTTAACCCTTGCCATGCTGAATAAATTAAGATGCCACACTCACTTTTCAGCCAATCAGATTACTCTATTATGGTTGCTGATACCAATTTCATATACTTAATAACAAACCGCAGATCAAGATGAGAAAGGCAGGGTATATCTGGGTTCAGAAGGACCAGGGTTTAGGTAAAATGATAATCATCAAGTGTGATGCTCAGTCCAGGAACAACAAATATTCCTAGACATGCACAGCAAAAATCCCAAAACATTTCCACTGGATGGCCAGTGTTCTTGCTTGCAAACAGTGTGAAGCAAAAGGGTCTGCAATGTTTGCCAGTCTGTCAGCATTTCTTTAGACATACTATTTTTACCCTTAGTAATGGGACATACCAGCCTGAGCAACTATGTAAACCCAGGTCATATACCACAGAATCAGGGTCAACACTGTGTGCCACACAGCCAGCAGTTTTTAGCCATATCAACAGCTAGCAAAATGCATAGCTCCAGATAAAGCATTTTTTTTCAACTGAAAAGTAATGATATTTTTCTTATTTTTCGATGTAAACTTATGTTGTGGTGCTCATTAGAAGCACCTCCTTGAGGCGCTTCTAATGAGCAACACAACGTATGTTTATATTGAAAAATAAGAAAAATCGAGGCATTTCTAATAAGTATCCACAACATATGTTTTTCATGGAAAAATATTATGTGGCTACCCCCTCTTATCTGGAGCTATGACAATTGACAGGTAGTACTGGTATATTAAGGAGATGTCATGTCCAAATACATGTATGGTAAATGTCCGAAAATTTCGAACACTTTATTCCATACTTTTTGGCCTAAGTTTTGCTTTTTATGAGGTTGTTTCTTAAAATACTTAGTGGAATGGCAAACAGTGTAGACCCAGATCAGACTGCTCCTTCAGGAGCAGTCTGATCTGGGTCTGCACTGTTTGCCTATGCCAATTTGTCTTTGGTGTTCGAAATTTTAGGACATTTACTGTACATAGGATAAATACAGGGTATCTCTTTAGGGTAAGCAGGATACCTATAGTGATGTTGTTTTTTTTTGTTTGCTTTATTTTCAACCGAAAAAATAGATACTTTTTGCTGATTTCTCTGCAAAATCATATATTGTAGTAATCATTTGAAGAACCTGATATGTGGATACTCAGTGAGGCACTTCTAAAGAGTACCATAAACTTCTGTTTGAAATAAAAAATGATCTGACTCTTCAATGACATCATGGATGGCAAAAAAAGCATCTTATCTGGAGCTTTGCCTAGGTAAGTTGATAGCCGAGGATAATTTAGGAAATTTTTTTTTTTTTTTTTTTTTGCACAAAACATGTCTTGTGGACATCTACTGGAATTGTCTTGTGTGGGTAATTCCAGTGAAAAACCCATTTCACATATTTACCCTAAAGTCCTGGGACAGACAGGCCTCAGCAAAAGTGTAAACCCAGAATGCAGGATCTGATCAGGATCTACACTGTTTGACATTCATCCAGCAGTTTTAGTCCTATCTTTTGCTACAACTTGGTATAGCACTTTCAGGATTAAGAAAAATATGAAGACAATATGCATGAAGTGACGAATCTTACTTTCTAGGAAAAATAAGAAAAATATTTCAAAATGGCGTCTGCTAATATTATTACCCAGCATGCAAAGTGTTAAGTTTAGGGTAAATACGATATGAAGGATGACAAGCTTAACATTACCATGCTATGGGAAAACTCAGCAGACAACATTTTGAAATATTTTTCCAATTTTTCCTAGAATTAGGACCCAACACTTCATGCAAATTATCTGCTGGAATTTTTACTCAGCATGCAAAGTGTTAGAGCAGTAGTAGCAGCAGCAGTTACGATATAGAATGAGTCTTTATGTGTCTATAGTAGCTAGCGGCCCACTGGTACGTTTTATCACATACCTTACAACGAAAGACATTATTACCATGAATCTCACTTTTATGGGCCTTAAGAATTACACTTGTTGATAACACGTGATTGCACTGGTCACACTTGAATATGTATTCATCCTTCTTGTCTTTCTCCTTTGTTTCTTTTCTACAAATTTTCTGATGGCGATACAGTGCACTTCCATAATTAAATGATTTTTTGCATTTTTCACACTCGTATGGTTTAAAACCTGTATGTTTGTTCATATGGCCGTCAAGATGACTTTTCACACGGAACTGTTTCAAGCAAATTTCACACTGATATCGGAACAGCCCCCTTTCTTTCTGCATATGCTCATATAATCCCGATCTAGTCGTAAATCGTTTCGAACATACAGAACAAATTAATCCTTCACCATGAACCGTTCTGTTATGCTCGTCGCGGTCAAATTTACAGTAAAGTTTTACGGTGGGGCATAACTCACACTTCAACCCCGCATCCTTCAAATGTCTTTTACGATGCCTTGCCAACGTTGACGTCCATTTTGTCCTGTAACTGCATGCGTCACAGCTGTATTTTTTCTCTGTTTGCACTTTCTTTTTCTTTTCAATACACTTTTTGAGTGTCAATATTTGATACTCACCGATTCCGACAGCTGAAAAGGTAAAGAATCAAAGAGATTAAGCTACTAATGTTTTGTATTTATGTTTGGAGTTTAATGGCCCAGTAAACACTACTTAGGTCATGTTGAGCCAGTCAGTTCACCTGCCCACATAAAGGTTTTAGGCCTCTAAAAGGTTACATAGCTCCAGATAAGGCACTTTTTTCCACCCAAAAAGTACTGATATTTTTCTTAACTGCTCCACGAAAACATATATTGTGGGTACTCATTAGAAGCGCCTAGGCAAGGCGCTTCTAATGAGTACCCACAAAATGTTTTTGTGGAGATATAAGAAAAAACATAATGTGGAAATCCCTTCCTATCTGGAGCTATGGGTTAACCAGTACTTGTGCACCTTCTTTAGCTACTAGTTTACCATATGTACTAAATATATTGGGAAATCTTAATTACTTATCATACTTGTCCTAAAATTTGAACAAACCCAATTTACTACCTGCTCAAACCATGCTGAATGGGTGGCAAACAGTGTAGACCCAGAACAGGTGCCACATTCTGCAGCGTCTGATCTGAAGTCTACGCTATTTTCTCAGACCCATCTGTTCCAATATATAGGGTTATTACAGTAAGTAAGAACATCTTCATAACATGGTGTGCCATAGCGCCAATTAAGAAGGGGTACTGGGATAAACAGGGCCCAGTTGTTCAAAGCTAACGACGTCGTTAGTTAACGATTCGTTAAAATTTACATCAAGTGATACGCAAATATGCTGAAATTTTTGCTGAAAAAATGTGAGTAGCAGTGCAAAAGCTACTCACATTTTTTCAGCAAAAAATATCAGAGTACTGTGTATTGAATCCGCTAGAACTGTTAACGAAATGACCCTTAACGAGCTCGTTAAGCTAACGACACTTTGAACAACCAGTCCCAGTTTTCTAAATTCTCCATGAGAAACTTCTAATGAGTACCCTCATTATGTTTTCATCGAGAAATAAAAAAAAAAATCAATATTTTTTATCTAAGGTTCACTGTAGCATGGGTTTGGATATAACAGTTTTAAACTTCTATCCCCAAAAATGTTGTATCCAAACAAAACTGTATAGATTATATAGAAAAATGACCATTTATGGTAAATTGTCTTTAAAATCTATATGCTTTTGTTTAGAAACAACACAACTGTCTACTGTGCTAAAAGGACATCTTTCAGAAAGTGCTTAGTGCTTTACAAAGGAGAAGTAAAGCAAACTTTTGTCAAGTTTAATGCAAAACCATTTGTCGTAACTACCTGTGCACAAAAATTCCAAAAATCATTTTATTATAGACCAATTTTTGGCCGTAAATTTAATTTTAAGGTACATATTTGTGAACAAAACACAGAAACTGCAAAGGCAAATGGTTTCTGATAAAATACGGTCAATCAGAACTAAATATTTTCATTTAAAATAAAACACCAAGCAAAAACTGTCTTTCTGAGTGATGTCTGACAGACAGCAGCTAAGATGGTTTTTGCTTTGTATTACACAATTGTCTAGCAAAGATGTTTTGCGCATTGTATCCCAGCAATAGAGTGATAAATTGTTTCCCAACAGCAACAAAAGTCTGACTAGGTTACAGGAGCAGTTTGATCAGGTTCTGCACTTTCTGCCATTTGCAAACTATTTTTGGATACACAACCAGGTGGTCAAGTGGACACAGGGTCTATGGAACCTTTCTGTAGATTCTTTCGTATGCACAACTTATAAAAACCCAAAGTTCTAAAATAAAAATAATGTTAAGTAAATGATCTCTTTTCCACTAAACATTCAGGCATTTCTTTCAGTATTGCAGCCAAATTAATGAGTGTCAGGAATTTTCTGGTGTCCAAGGTTTTCACAAATTCCTCATTGAAAGTCAGATTCCATATTCAAAAATCTGTTAACAGCAATTGTACTAAATATTTAGACACCTTCACCTTTCCCACTCTCTAGGCTAATTCAGCAGATGACAAATTGATGACATTTTTCTTATTTTGCTGAAAAACAAGATTTGACTTTTCATGCAAACTGTCTCCATTGGAAACAGTTTGCATGAAATGTCAAAACCTGTTTTATAAGAAAAATATTTCACTATGTTGTCTGCTGAAAATTTTACCTAGTGCAAAGCGTTAAGCACTTAAACACCCTGCTTGTCATAAAAATTTGAACAGGTCCTTTGATGTTTTTCGAAATATTTCTGGTTGAATGGCGAACAGTGTAGACCCTTATCAAACAGCTACAATTTGATCTGTGTCTGCAACGTATGCTGAGACAATTTTGTTCAAAATTTAGCATTACTATAAGTTTCCAATAAATCCATCTCTCTAACTCATAAGAAAATCGTATGCAAATAAAATCCATTTATAGAGCCTGAGATAAAAGGGGTACTTAAAAATAGTTTTCTCATTTCACCAGGAAAACCTATGTTGTTGGTACTCATTACTAAGTTGAGGTGCTTCTGATGAGTACCATAACATACTGTATTCGACCTAATTACTGCACATACCCTATAAGCGCACAGTCAAGATCTTTCATAGTCCTCCGATTACAGCCAGTGTACTTTTTGTCTACTTTTTTTAATACAGGCATATGTTGTGGATATCCATTTAAATTGCATCGACTTGTCAATGCAATTCAAATGATTACCCACTACATATGCTTTTAAAAAGAAACTCAGGATAATCCCGCAAAGACATCGCACAAGCATCATTAGGTAAGTCTATTTCCTGATCTTTTTTAAGTATACCCTTTCTATTGGTGGATACATATTTTACCACAAGTTTTCCCAGTAATTATGAAAAATCTAAGCGCATGGTGCAGTAACTAGGTCGAATACAGTATGCTTTCATGGAGAAATAAAATAGCAGAAATTTCAGTGAAAGCCCCTTATCTTGAGCTCTGACTCATCTATATAATTTTTCAAGTACAGCCATACAGTGACAACACAATAATAACTTTTCATGCATTCATCTTTCCTAGAATCATGGGGTTGTGCTCTTTCACAGCAAATTTTGATTTGACAAAATTTAACAGCAATCTTCTTCCTTTTAATACATGTTCTTAATTGCTTCCTTTTCAATGTCTTCCTGAGCTATTACAGTCTCTGTATTTCACACAGTCAATGTTACTCCTCTTTATTATTAGTGTAGGCTCTCCTCAGAACAATATTTTTGCACTTAAACTTTAACCCTAGTCCTGTTGAACCCGGATATAACCTGCCTTTGCAAACATCGTAATTTATTCAGCATGACAAAGGTTAATAAAAATATTGATTCATTTCCTGTGACACTACAACCAAGAAGTATAACTCTTCCCCATAGTAATTCACAAGCACTTTAAACTTTACCACTCTCTGGGCAAATTGAACAGATGACAACTAATGACTATCACTTTTCCCAGAAAATATGGCTTGACAGTAACTGTCAAACCCTATTTTCTTGGAAATAATAAGAAACACATTTCAAAAAATGTCTGCTGAAACTTTTTACCCAGCATGCAGCTTAAAACAGACAATCTTTACTTTATTGAAGAACACTTTCAACCCTGCTCCTGATGGTTATGGATATGCCCTGCCTTTGCAAACAGTGCAGATCTGCATCTAGTTTGTCATTTAGTACGTGAATTTGTATCAACCTAGATCAAGCAATCTGATTGGTCGGCAATTACAAGTGGGCATGGCATCTTAATGCTTAGCACTCTGGGTAAAATTTTCAGCAGACGACATATTGGAAATTTTTTCATACTTTTCCCAGAAAATAGGATTTCACATTTCATGCAAACTGTCACCAATAGAGACAATTTGCATGAAATGTGAAATCCTGTTTTCTTGGAAAAATAAGAAAAATATCACCAATGTGTCGTCTGCTGAATTAGCCCAGAGAGTGGTAAAGGTTAATCTATTAAGCATGACAAGGGTTAAAATAGGTCTGTATTAGCTTTTTCATTATGTACTTACTTATTTACTTGCTCTAAAGCAAAAGATTTTTTTTTTTCAGTCACACAAGTGGCCTTCTTTATGAGCATGCTGTATCATGTGACTGCGTGTGGTAAATCTTTCCAAACAAGTCTTACAACAGAACGGTTTCTCTCCAGTATGTATTCTACGGTGATTTATCATCACAAACTTGCGATGAAACCTACGGCCACAAATATCACATTCATGTTGCATTTCATCCTTATGTGCTAATTTTCGATGATCTGCCATGAACACTTTTGGAACTTTCTCCCCGCAGTAAATACACACACCAAGGGTGTCATCACTATTGACAGAAACATTTTCATTTATTTTTATGATATTTAATATCTGATCACTAGCAGTCTGCCGAAACCGTCTTTTCTCTGAAATACACAATTTGAAAATAGAAGGATTAACCCTTAACGATTAGCACTCTGAGCAAAATTTTCAGATGACATACATGTATTGAATATTTTTTTTTATTTTCCCCAGAAAACAAGTTTTGATATTTCATGCCAATTGTCTCCAATTTGCATGAAATGTCAAATCCCGTTTTCTGGGAAAAATAAGGAAAATGTCATCAATTTGTCTTCTGCTAGATCAGTCCAGAGGGTGGTAATGGTTAAAGTGCTAATTAACCCTTGTCATGCTGAATAAATTAAGATGCCACGCCCACTTCTAATTTTCAGCCAATCAGATTACTTTGTCCAGATTGCTGATAAATTCACATACTTAATGGCGAACAGTGCAGATCCAGGTCAGTTGGCTTCTTCTACACTGTTTGCAAAGGCAGGGTATATCCAGGTTCAGCAGGACTAGGGTTAACACTGTAGCAGACAACATACCTATTTTCAAGAAAAAAAAATAGGCTTGACTCTTCATTGAATCATCTGCTTAGAAGAAATCAGAACGAAACATTAGAATGTTGTCTGCCACAATTTCTCTTTTCATGGACTTCTTCGACACCAGCTACAAGTATTTATGATTTCTATAATAAATACTAATACAGACATATACACCTCATGAATAAACCTAAGACTTGTTAATCCTTGTCCTGCGGAATAAATTAAGATGCCATACCCTTTTCAAATTTTCAGCCAATTACAGTACGGCTCAGGTAAAAGAACCAATTTTTTTTTTCATTTCGCGGACCAATTTTACAATCCGCGATTTTCCGCCGAGTGGTTTGGAGTAAACCATTCCGAGTGAAAAAAATTTACTCGAAGTTATGCGCTCGATATTCCGAGGACATTCAGCGGACCTCAGTGTACCCATGATATTCGGAGTGTTTGCGAGTATTTGCGAGTGGCGACAGATTATTCTGTACAGGTAAGTTTGACCACTCAGATCATTCTCTCACACCACGATAATCAAACAAAAATTGTTACAACTGCCATTATAATACTTACCCTCGTTTACTAGTGCTGGCGGCAGCAGGATCAGACTGCAATATCCACTTACATAAAATGCTTCCGACAACCAACTCTGCGACTGATTTTTTTATGTTTCAGCTGCGGAATGTCAAAGGGTATGGCCGAACAACAGCTGGTAGCCCCAATGCGCAAGGCCGGCGACGTATTTGGCCCAAAGCCTCGGATGATTTCTAATCGCCCAGTTTTAGTTTTGGATTAAGGGTGGTGGTCGCCTGAATCTTCCTACATTCATTTTCATGTGACAAGCACTTTTATCCAGGCTGGCCCATTTTTCCCGTGTCACTTTGCACGTGCTGCGGCTGCCAAGAAAATAGTTTGAACCCCTGAAGCACTGCTGAAAATTCTAGAGGAGACGTCGATCTAACTGTTTTAGTATTTTACAGTGAAAATAAGGCTGAACATTTCATGTGAATCGTCTGTCTAGCAGACGATTCACATGTTACGCCACGCTTAATTTACACAGGAAAATAAGAAGAAAAAGAAAATGAAAATGCCGTCTGCTGAATATGCTAAGCGCTTCGAGGGTTAAAGTAGGGATACATTTCATTTGACAAGGGAGACAGAAACGAACACGCTGGAATGTATCTACACTGCTCGAATCGAGGCCTGGACGGTTGATGACTGGACCAGGATTTGGACTGTCCATTCAAATCACCACTTAATGATGACGGTGACTTGATGTCTTATGTCTCTTTCAACAATAACAAAAAATAAAATAAAAGAAATTCTTTGTCATATTGAGATGATAGAACGCGGCGTCTGGTCAGGGTATTCACTGTTTGCAAAAACAGTTTAGCCGTTTTTCTCTAGGAATATCTAAATCTCATAGCCGGATGTACCTAAAATGGACGAGCCAGAATCTTACACGTTTTGCGAACTCTCTCTCTCTCTCTCTCTCTCTCTCTGGAAAGCTCTTTCTTTTGCTTTCTTTTACCCTCTTGCAAATATGACATGTCTCCTTTCGAGGTAGAAGTTGTTTGCACTGACTTTATTGGAAAAATGATATCGCACCGGCGGGAATCGAACGCGATTCGATCCCCACTTATCATGAAACACATGTATTTGCTACAGTCATTCGCTCCTTCCACTGCTTCAAGATTGGCAGTTACAAGTTTCTGACGGAATGGGGTTCAGTGTACTGGTTAACCGCTTATTGTATAAGCATGCCCCCCTCTTTACTGGCGCGATTCATAGAAATATGCTGTTCCCAATCCCATTTCGCATGGTCCATACTAGTAAAGCAATTGCAGTTAACTCCCTTCTGATAGTCAGTTGCAGTTAGCTCCCTTAAAAGAGTAAAAACCTGCGGTGTGAAGACATTACCCCGCATTTATCAGAGTACAAATGATTATTATGTTATGTTATTCTCTTACAGTATATACATTAATAACATTATCTTTATTGGTTTATAGAGCAATCTTCAAAACTTTTGTTTCCATTTAAAGTGTTCTGTTTTTGTGTCTTCAACATGCGATATGCAAAACCAAGGCCGTAATTTATTAAACGATTAAAAGAGACGCATGTATAAACCTAGCATCGGCGGGAAATAATCTTCAAAATGACATTTGTCCATAATATTTTCATATGCCCTCGCTGACATTCTAGGCAGAGTCTTCCTGGTTATAAAACAATCTTAAGTTATAACACTTGGTGCTCGCGGGTATCGAATTACCACTATCTGGGCTATTTCAGCAGACGACAAAAAAAAAAAAAAAAAAAAAAAAAAAAAAATCTTTTTTTTTTTTTTTTTTTTTTTATTACCAAGAAAACAGGGTTTGACAGTCATGCAATGGAGACAATTTGCATTTCATGCAAATCCTGTTTTCTTGGAAGAATGAGAAAAATGTTTCAAAATGTCGTGTTGAAAATTTTACCCAGAGTGTTAGGCGTTATGGTCGCGCATTGATCTGTACATGACAAAACCTACAATAAAACTTGTACGAAGAGACGGATCAGCCCACACACTCTGAGCCTGCACATCAGTAGTCTGATCTGAGCCTTCGCTAATCGTATGTACCGCCTACAATCTCTAGGTTTAACAAAACGTCTTGTGCGACGAGCGAAGACTCGTGTCAACCTGCCAACCGCACATTCTGATAAAAGCATTCACTGGTCGTATTTACCTCCGATAGCCTGGCTATCCAAAGCGGGATAAACAGTGCGACTGCAACAGCACATTCTGATCAGACCCTTCGTTGATCGTACAGTATGCCCCTTCTTTGGACTCCGAGCTATCCAAGAAGCTTGTTTTATCTAGTGGGTCGATGCAGAGACCGACCCGAGTCTTTGCTGGTCGCACGTACATTGTAGTATTGTACGTTTTGTCCGATTCAGTGAAAGTACATTGTAAATCATACTTCAGACATGAGAACTTAGTACCGACGTAATTTTGGTTTGAACTGCAGTTAAACGGCCCAGTCTACACTATTTCGGTCTTGTCGAGCACGCACACTTTTCCAGGGTTGGCTTATTCATAACGGCCCTTCTTTTCTTTCATTTTGACGATAGAGCTTATTTTGGAGTTATGGCCCTTTGAAAAGGGAAACTATTTTAGTGGTTTCTGTAATATTTCTTTTCTTTCTTTTTCTTTTTTTTTTTTTTTTTTTTTTTTTTTTTGTCCGCTCTGTAACTTGAAAACTATTTGAGATATTTTCTTGAAACGTTATTAGTTTATTAACAGAGTCATGGCACTTGCTTGATTTAAATGCAGTGGCGGGGCATGGTGAAATGTCTGCAGCCCTTTTATTAGATATTTATCAGTATGAAATATTGGGAAATTGTGCCTCGGTGGTGTAGTGTGAAGCTTCTCGTCTTGTCACCCAGGGGTCATGAGTTCGATCCCAGGCTTCTCAAGCCTTTCATATTGGACTTTAAATCAAGATCCACATCTCCGTATGACCTAGCTGTTAGTAGGACGTAATAAACTCACTCACTCGTTTGAATTGTCATTAGCCTCGTGTGCGTAAAGTGTGTTTTTGTGTGACAGACACTCTTTTCATATGTGCTGTCTTGTTGATTCAATGCCTCTTTGATAGCAGAAGCGCCCCTTTAAGTAAATTCATATTGACACGTGCGGTTGCTGCACGCGAGTGAGAATTTCCCGGTCTTTTTCACAGTACGTCATTTATATTGAGCGCGTGCGGTTGTTGTATGGGAAAAGGTCGTTACAGGAATACCAAATATAAATACGTAATTCGTCGATTGGGGAAGATGTTTGATTCTCTTTGTTGTGATTTTTGTGTGTTTGTTTTGTTTTCTACGGCACATTAAATAAAAATGACCATGCCGGACCCACTTGTGTGGCCGGACTAGACTAAGCCAAAGAATCCGGTACATTTTCATATGGAGCTTTGTTGAGGCCCATGTTACGTGCTCGAACAATGAAGGGGGCTACCGGGGTTATCTTTGGACCTAGGGAGCATCTAAATATATTAGGGAACAAGGCAGCATTGGTTGATATTTTAAGAAAACAAGGGAATGGACCTAATTTTGGGGGATCGGAATGCGGAAATTTGGAAAACACTTTTGGGACAATAAGACCTTTGTGATCAGTGCACACTCAGATCAACCTGCGCATCCGCATGAGCGCGGACAATATAACCTTCACGCAGACTGTACTATATGATGGAAAAATAAAGATAAAAATAAATAAAAAATATTTTTATTAAAGAAATATCTAAATAACTTTATTAAATAAATAAATAAATATATAAAAATCGGACAGGTATTTAGTCAAATTACTCCGAGGAATTTCGCATCGCTTCGCGAGAAATATTGCTTCCGGGGTATAATATTTCCATTCCGAGTAACTTCGCATAACTTCGCATAACGCATACATTCGGCGGACTTGCGAGTGGTGTCCGCCGAATATAACATTTACTCGGTTTGATTCCGAGTGTTTTTGGCAAGTTCGCGAAACGCCGATATTCGGAATAAAGAGTTTTTTGGTTCTTTTACCTGAGCTGTACTGTAGATTACTTGATATAAATTCACATTCTAAAGAATCTACATTGTTTGCAAAGGCAGAGTATATCCAGATTCAGCAGGACAAGGGTTAAGGAGGAGTATTTGGTGAGGTGCTTCTAATAACTGGAGAGGTATCCCAGAATTACCATTCAGACTCTTCCATAACAAGTCCTCTGAGAAACAGTGTAGGCCATGAACAAACTGCAGTATTTGATCAGGGTTTGCAGTTTCCCATTCAAGCAGTTTGAATTTTTTTAACCCATTTATGTACTGCATAGGTCCTAATTAGGTGCTTTTTTTTTAGCTGGAAAGTACTGACATTTTTCTTATTTCTCCACGAAAACAGATGTTGTGGTACTCATTAGAAGCAGTTCTAATGAGTACCTACATATTTTCCTGGAGAAATAAGAAAAATATTGTGAGGATATCCCCTCTTATCTGGACTTATGTGTAGAATGGACTCTTCTACCACGACTCTTTGGCTTGGTCTATTTCCAATACACGAAAACACGCCTACGGTATATTTCCTATTAGTTTGAACACTCGAATAAATCGAACACCCCTTACTGTTTTGAAATCACCTTGCGAAAATTGCTCTTCTAGTTCAAACAGTCACGTATTTTTTTCAAACTGATTTTTAAATAGTTCGAACATGTGAAATATGATTCACAAACTGTACATGTATAGTTCGTTGATGAACATTACGTACCTCGAATTTCCGTGTGCAATCTGATGAAAAAAAAAATACGCACGAATTGTTACACAAAAATAAACTTTATTGAACAAAGAAAGCTAGTTAGTTCTTATGTTATACCCAAGAAGCCCAATTCTTTTCAGAGTAAATAAATTTCTGTTTGTTGAAATGGAAAGACCCCCAGAGAAGAACGGGAGACCAAAATGCATTGAAAAGCCGGTAATCAGTGTTTAAGCATCGGTGTATTAGCACTTTATAATTATCGCTGACGCTGGAAGGCATATTAACTCTTAAAGCGCCAAGCAAAATTTGTAGCTGCCAAAAGTTTGAATTATTTAGCTATTATTATTCATTTATCAGAGAAAAAAGTTTTGACATTTCTTGTGAAGCACCTGCTTGACTGATGATTCACAAGAAATCTCAAGACTTACATGTAGTTCTCTGAAAAATAAAGGTAAAACTGTTTTCTGCTGCAGTTGTGATTGGTGCATTAAGGGTTAAACTATACGCTCTTGCATTTCTAATTCAGCAACTTATCTGTATCTCAGTTAACCCTTAAACTGCCTGTCACAACTGCAGCAGACATTTTTTACTTTTTCTTATTTGTCAGAGAAATTAAGTCCTGACATTTCATGTGAATTGTCTACCAAGAAGACAATTCACAAGAAATGGCAAGACTTGTTTTCTCTGAAAACAGAAAAAAAAAAAAATTAAGATTGCCGTCTACCACAAATTCTGCTTGGCACTTTAAGGGTTAAATGGGTTCACAACCTATGATAACATCAAAGCGCTTTGCGTCTCAGGTTTCATTCATACATGACACTAGGGCCTTTACCATTATTAGCTGATTGACAGCCAGGTTAAACTAACCCTTGAAGCGCTAAGCAAAAAGTTTTAGCAGACAACATTTTGATTTTATTTATTTAAAAAAAAAAAAGTGAAATAAGGGAAATAAGTGATGGCATTTCGTTGGCAGATGATTCACATGAAATGTCAAGACTTTATTCTCTGAAAAAAAAAATAAATAAATAAATAAAGTAGAATAAATAAATAGAATTTTTTTTCTGCTGCAGTTGTGATTGGCGCTCTAAGGGTTAGTTTAAACTGTGCAGAAGGCACACGGCAGAATGGATAATAACATTTAAAGCGCCAAGCAAAATTTGTAGCAGACAACATTTTGAATTTTTTATTCTTTTTTATTCTTTATTATTCATTTTTCAGAGAAAATAAGTCTTGACACTTCATGTGATGCATATGCTGGGCAGACAATTCACATGAAATGTCAAGACTTGTTTTATCTGAAAAATAGAAACAAATCAAAATATCATCTGCTGCAGATGATTCACATGAAGTGTCGACTTATTTTCTCTGAAAAAAAAAAACAACAAAAAAAAACAAGAGGCCCACGGGCCACGGTTCGCTCACCTGAGTGAAAGTCACTTCGATACTTTCAATATAAATGTATATGGCCCACACAAATAGGGAAGCAAATTTGACCTTGGAGGCTAAAAGGTCAAATGTAAACATAGAACCATCATTTGAGCAATTTTGGTAGATCTCCTGTCCCCCATAATTTGTGCAAAGATTAGGACCCAGGGCTTATTTGGTTATGGAGAAGAAGATTTTTAAAGGTTTTTACCATATATGGGCATGGCAGCCATTTTGATAAATGGACCATACCCATTTTAGCAATCTTTCATTCTCCTGCCCACGGAAGCTCCGCATGAAATTTGAGCAACACTGGCCCGGAGGCTTCAGAGGAAAAGCCATTTGAAATTATCAACATTTTTTCCATACAAATGTATGGGGCCCATATAAATGCATACAGAAGCAAACTTGACCTCGCCATAAAAAGGTTAAATGTCAATGTATGACAATTATTTTAGCAACTTTGGTAGACCACCCGTTCCAGATGATATATGCAAAGATTCAGCCACAAGCCATCCTCGGTTTTGGAGAATAAGATTTTTAAATGTTTTTTCCCATGCAAATGCATAAGGAAGCAAACTTGACCTTGCTGTAAAAAGGTCAAATGTCAATGTATGACCATTATTTTAGCAACTTTGGTAGACCCCTGTCCCCGATGATTTATGCAAACATTCAGCCCCAAAGCATCCTCGGTTCTAGAGAAGAAGATTTATAAAGGTTTTTACCATATATGGGCATGGCGCCCATCTTGGTCAACGAACATGACCATTTTAGCAATCTTTTGTTCCCCCTATCCAAGGAGGCTCCATATGAAATTTGAGCAAAATTGGCCCAGAGGCTCCAGAGGAGAAGTTGTTTGAAATTCTGAACATTTTTCCCATACAAATGCATAAGGAAGCAAAATTGACCTTAACGTAAAAAGGTCAAATGTCAATGTACAGTCAAACCTGTCTTAAGCAGCCACCCATGGGAAGCTTAAAAAGTGGCTGCTGAAGGCAGGTGGCTGCTTAATACAGTTCAAATATATAGGTATATGAATTTTGGGGCAACTTTCCTCTGGCTGCTTAATACAGATTGGCTGCTTAATAGAGGTGACCACTAACACAGGTTTGACTGTACAACCATTATTTTAGCAATTTTGGTAGCCCTCCTGTTCCCGAAGATATATGCAAAGATTCAGCCAAAAGGCATGCTCGGTTTTGGAGAAGAAGATTTTTAAAGGTTTTTCCCATACAAATGCATAGGGAAGCAAACTTGACCTTGCCGTAAAAAGGTCAAACGTCAACGTACGACAATTCTTTTAGCAATGTTGGTAGACCTCCCGTCCCCGATGATTCCCGCAAAGGTTCAGCCCCAAGGCATTCTTGGTTCTGGAGGAGAAGATTTTTAAAGGTTTTTACTATATATGGGCATGGTGGCCATCTTGGTCAACTGACCGCGACCATTTTAGCAATTTTTCCTTCCCCCACCCTAGGAAGGCTCCATATGAAATTTGAGCAAAATTGGCCCAAAGGCTCCAGTGGAGAAGTTGTTTGGAATTCTGAACATTTTTCCCATACAAATGCATAAGAAAGAAAAATTGACCTTACCATAAAAAGGTCAAATGTCAATGTACGACCATTATTTTAGCAATTTTGGTAGCTCTCCTGTTCCCGAAGATATATGCAAAGATTCAGCCACAAGGCATGCTCGGTTTTGGAGAAGAAGATTTTTAAAGGTTTTTCCCATACAAATGCATAGGGAAGCAAACTTGACCTTGCCGTAAAAAGGTCAAACGTCAACATACGACAATTCTTTTAGCAATTTTGGTAGACCTCCCGTCCCGGATGATTCCTGCAAAGGTTCAGCCCCAAGGCATTCTCGGTTCTGGAGGAGAAGATTTTTAAAGGTTTTTACCATATATGGGCGTGGCGGCCATCTTGGTCAACGGACCGCGACCATTTTAGCAATTTTTCGTTCCCCCACCATAAGGAGACTCCATATGAAATTTGAGCAAAATTGGCTCAGCGGTTTCAGAGGAGAAGTCATTTGAAAATGTTAACGGACGGACGCACGGACGGACGGAGGCACGGACGGACGGACGACGGATGAAAAGTGATCACAATAGCTCATCCTGAGCAGAGCTCAGGTGAGCTAAAAAATAAAAAAAATAAATAAATACAAGTAAAGTTGTTTTTTTTTTTGCTGCAGTTGTGATTGGCGCTATCAGGATTAATTTAAACTGTACAGAAGGCAGAGCTAGATTGTATATTAACCCAACCCATAAAGCGCCAAGCAAAATTTGTAGCAGATATTTTGATTTTTTTTGTTTATTATTATTTACTTTTAGAGAAAAATAGACTGAAATTTCATGTGAAGCACCTGCTGAAATGTCAAGACTTTATTCTGTGAAAAAAAAATAAAATAAAATAAATAAAAATAGATTAAAAAAGTTTTTTGTTTTGCTGCAGTTGTGAATGGCGCATTAAGGGTTAATCGGTTTCTCCGGCTGGTGCTATTTTAAGCATGTTAAATATAGTGTTAGCTCTTACCATGCTATGGGCGAATTTAGCAAGCGACAAACCGATGACACTTTTCTATTTTTTTTTTCCCTAGAAAATAGCAGGCGACTGTTCTTACAAATAGTCTCCTCGGGAGACGATTAGCATGAAATGTCAAATTGTGTACACAGAAAAAAAAATAAGAAAAATGTTATCAGTTCATTGTCTGCTGAATCGGTAAAGGTTAACAAGTATGTTTCACAAAGAGATGACCCGTGAGCAAACATCTGTTGTTCTACAAAAGAAAAAGGGATCTTACAAGAATTACTCGCGACCCGATCAGCTGCGCAGGCTATTCAAAATAATAAAACTGCTAACATCTTGTGTTAAAGAATATCTGTCCTTGTAAGTATGCACTATAAATAAACTAGACCCTTATCAGACCGCGCAGACTTGCCTGGATCATCAATTTTCACATTTGCAATGTTTACTAGTCGGAACACTATGGAATTAAACTGTAGACTCGTGAACCGCAAAATGATTACTTCTTGGGCCAGAAACGATGACTTAGATCAGCCTGCGCATAAATATGTTTCTAGGACCTGTTAACATTGTCAAGCAAACTGTAGGTCCTGATCGAATAAGCGGATGCGACAGCTGCTGTCCTATCATAGTTGTTTTTGTTTTTTTTGTAGTTGGTAAGGTACCCTTTTTTAATTACCGCTTTCCGTTATGCAAGCCATTAGTTTGGTGTTTTCATGGACGGTTTTTGATGATTGCCGTTAGACAGCTGTCACGTCACGTCCGCACCAAAGCCAAAGTGTAGTATACGGATGACTGATTACAAGTAAAGAAAATCATCCGCATCAAAATGACAGTGTTACTCTATAATTGAAGAGTTGAGAGTGACGTCAGTTGTTTATGATTATGACCAGGCTACTGTTTTCCGAGGATAAGAAGAAAGTGACATAGAATGTATTTGTTACTGAACATGGTCCATTGTTATTGATAGGGAATTCGCACCACCATGAGCAATTATCGGTAAATATCGCGAGTTACGTTCTAGGTCAATCAACAGTGGCAAAGTAGCTTAAATCGTCAGACACATCGACCAGGGACTGATGGTTAATTATTGATTTTTTATTATGTCTCGTTTAGAGTTTTTTATCGGAGATTTTCTGCAACTTAAAATAGTTCGAACAATGTTTTTTTTTCTGAAACTGATTTTCGTATAATTCGAACACCCGGATCAATATTTATTTTTTACCTGTTCGAACTAAAGGGAAATCTACCGTATTCAAATATATTGAAAATTTCACCAAAAGCTGAGTTTTCTGATAAAAATTCTGACATTTTTCATATTTCTGCTAAAACATAGATTGTGGGCACTCATTAGAACTGCCTAAACGAGGCGGTTCTAACGAGTACCGACAATCTATGTTTTTGAGCAGAAATAAGAAAACTAAGGTATACCCCTGTAAACCCGAGTTTTATTATATAAAAGTGGGGTTTAAGGGGATCAAAATTATATAGGCAGGTTTTCGTGATGAGGAAATGTCTGGTTAGTCACGGAGAAGAAAAATATGTGGATACTCACTCTTACCTGGAACTATGTAGGACGTCTGTTGCCTACTGTATCACTGACTAGCATATGTACAGGCAGTATGTTATTTACCCTAAATATTGGGACACTTTAACTCTACATTTTTCCAAAGTTTGAACAAGACCTGTTCACTTGTCCAAAAACTGCTGGATGAGAGGCACATTGTGTGGACTCTGATCAGATGCTGCTGAATGTGGCATCTGACCTGGATCTACACTGCTTGCTCACTTAAATGCCTCTGTGAGGGTCTGCATACTGCTTGCCAATACAGAATAGCCCTTATCAACGCATATATAAAATGGCTACAAAAAGATTAATGACACACAATGGTAGGACAAATAAACCTTTACACTACAGCAATTACAAGGTTGCTAGTGAATGAACTACTCATGTGTAATATTGATGGTCATTGAAAAAGCATGACAAAGAAAAAACTTACAGTGACCATAATATATGGAAATGGTTTTGTTTGTCCTACTATGTGATGTCAGTGCTGATTAGTGCTATTCTGTAAGGGTAAATTGCTTAATGTTTGCCAATATGGAATTCTGTGAAGGTCTGCATACTATTTGCCGATATGGAATTCTGTGAGGGTCTGCATACTGTTGCGAATATGGAATTCTGTGGGGATTTGCATAACTTTGCGAATATTGAATTTTGTAAGGGTCTGCATACCATTTGCCAATATGGCAATTCTGTGGGGGTCTGCATACTGAGTTGACAATCATCAAGACTTTTCGAACACATAAGTTAGTCAAAGAGTATGGTAATGAGTTACAGTACAATGTGTCCAAATATGTTTTGGAAATATAGAAATGCAAATGAAGCTGTTCAATTTGACAATGGACTTACCTTCGAGTAATGGTATGATGATGATTTACTGTTTTATGGTTTTTTCAGCTGACCTTGTGTATGCTGACCATTTATGGAAGTCAGGCCCCTGTATTTTATCTACTCTTTAATGCTTAGCAATCTGGGTAAAATTTCTAGCAGACTACACTGAAATATTTTTTGCAGAAAATAGGTTTCAACATTTTCATGCAAATTGTCTGTCAAAACCCCTTTTCTGTCCTTTTTTTTTTTCCCTGTTCGACATTTTATGCAAATTGTCTCGAATGGAGAGAATTTGCATAAAATGTCCAAACCTGTTTTCTAGGAAAAATATTATCAATTTGTCATCTGCTGAATTAGCCTAGTGCTAAGCATTAAATACATGCATACAACACCCACTTTGAACCCTCTCGGAGTGTGTGTAGTGTACACTGTTTGGTATGGTCGTTTTATTTTTGTTATAATTATTTAGCTTATGTATAGCTTAGAAGCAGTTTAATGAGGATATATACCGTCTGTCCAACTGATGTGTTTAACCTTACTACTCTCTGGGCTAATTTCTAAGAATGCACGTTTTTCTTATTTTTCTTAAAAAACAGGATTTGACATTTCATGCAAATTGTCTCCATTTTCCAATGGGCACAATTTGTATAAAATGTCAATACCTGTTTCCCAAGAAAAATATTCAATTTGTCATGTGCTTAAAATTTAATAGAGAGCTAAGCTTTAAAACTATATGGGGAGTGGCATACAGTGTGGACCCACTGATCAGACGCCACATTCTATAGCGTCTTACCTATGTCCAGATTGTTTGCTAGACTGTCTAATCTGAATACTTACAAATATATACTACAGGTTTCAGTCTAAAATCAAAAACATAATGGAAAACAGTGTAGATCCTGCTATATGCAGCTAATTACAAATGATGTCATCTGGATTTAGGCTGTTTGCAAGGGTATCTGTTTTTATCTGCCGGGCTGAAAGAGTTAGTTCTGAAAATAATGCTGTTGTATATTTTTGTTGCATTGCATTCTTGGGTATGTGTTTGCTTGTTGTCAAAAAAAGCATCAAATCTACTTTTGTGTGATCTTCATTCCAAAGGTAACCTTTTAGATTTTTATTTTATAATGCCTAATATTGAGATAATGTGCAGTTTGTATTATCTTTAAAGTTCCTGCTGCAATTCAGAAAGGGCTTGCTGCTGCCAAGCCCTGCTCCTAATCCCTTGGCCATGATTTGAACCCACTACTAACACCCCACCTTATATATAAATCCCTTCTAAAAAGGGGTCACCTTTAAAGGATTCCAACAGGAAATAAATTCCTTTAACCATTACCACTCTCTAGGCACATTCAGCATATGACAAATTGATACTTTTCTTATTTTTCCCAGAAAACAGAATCTGACATTTCATGCAAATTGTCTCCATTGGAAACCATTGCAAATTCAGCTGACAAATTGATTTCCCAGAAAACAGGACTTGACATTTCATGCATATTGTCTCCACTGGAGACAATTTGAATGAAATGTCAGATCCTGTTTACTTGGAGTCAATTGCATGTAATGTCAAAACCTGAATTTCGGGGAAAATCATCAATTTGTTGTCTGCTGAACTTGCCCAGAGCATGGTAAAGGTTAAATATACCTACTGCCCTCAACACTAGTACATTAATGAGTCTTCACAACAGGTGGTTTTACCAAATTAACCCGGGACTACTTTTCTCTGATAACAGTGGTTCCCTGCACTGTAATTAATAATCTTACTTTATTCTTTAACATAGGAAACCATTTAAAACATGTAATTTAACTTTTTATGAAGACATAAATTTTGGAATTGGTTTTTGAGCTTCTTCATTGTGTTTTATATTTAATATTTTTTGTGTGGGTTTCTAGTTAACCGTCTTATCAGTATTACTTTACTAATTGCATAACAGAGCATCATTTTATTGGCATCTGGATGGAGTTTTATGACCTGTCATCAGAAACACATGGAAATGCAATACCCCACTAACTGGACTGTGACATAGTACTAGTCGACTTTGAAGGTGGGGGGTCCATTTCTCCAAGAGAAAAACATGGAAACATCTGGGCCCAGTTGTTCAAAGCGTCGTTAGCTTAACGAGCTCGTTAAGGATCATTTCGTTAACTGTTTTAGCAGATTCAATATACAAAATTCTGATATTTTTTGCTGAAAAAATGTGAGTAGCTTTTGCACTGCAAAAGCTACTCACATTTTTTTCAGCAAAAAATTTCACTATATTTGCGTATCACTCGATGTAAATTTTAACGAATCGTTAACTAACGACATCATTAGCTTTGAACGACTGGGCCCAGGAACTCATTGTTTGCCATTCTGTTCTTGTTTCTTGACTTATCCTCTGTTTGCAAAAACGGACATGCCCAAATTCAAAGATGGAAGAATCTACTTCAGAAACACGGGGGGAAAGGGTAAATTCCATTCAGGTAACAATACCATAACAAATAGGCTAAGGAAGCTAGCTTGGTATAATGGGAAATTTAAAAAGGCCAACTTTAAGCTTAACATGCGGAGTTAAAATTTCAGCTCACCACTATCAGAAATACATGTACAGTTCTAGTGCATGAAGTATCATACCCTATTTTCAGGAAATAAGAAAATCCCCATCTGGTTATTTGCCCATAGACTACTTAAGGTTAACCCTTGTAATGCTGAATAAATTAAGATTGCCTGGCCATTTCGTATTTTCAGCCATTCAGATTCCTTGATCCACGTTGTTGAAGAATTCATATAATGAATGGCAAACAGTGCAGATCCAGATCAGTTGGCATCCTCATAAGCCAACTGATCTCAATTTACATTGTTTGCAAAGGCAGAGTATATTCAGGTTCAGCAGGACAAGGGTTAAGAAAATCTAGATCCCTCACTGCTTTAAATTCCAGTATTTGTAGAACACCTTTTAACATTTAGCACTCTCGTCTAAAATATTCAGCAGACTGCATAGGGAAATACTTTTTCTTATTTTTCCCAGAAACCAGGATTTGACACTTCATGAAAATGGGATTTGAGATTTCATGCAAATTGTCTCCATTGAAGACACTTTGCATGAAATTCCTGGGAACAAATAAGAATATCATGTTGTCATCTGCTGAATATGCCCATAGTGTTACAGGTTAACCCTTGTCATGCTGAATAAAAAATTAAGATGCCACGCCCATTTCTAATTTTCAGCCAATTAGATTACTTGATCCAGCTTGTTGATATGAATTCACATACTTAATTGCAAACAGTGCAGACCCAGATCAGTTGGCTTCTTCAGAAGCAAACTGACTGGATCTACAGTTTGCAAAGGCAGGACATATCCTGGTTCAGCAGGACTAGGGTTAATAATCAGTTTTTGAATTTCTGCCTATGTTTCTTGTGTAAAGTCAGTGAAGGCAAGTTTAAGGATTTATCATAAACATCTGCTTATGGCCTGGCACTCTGGGTAAAATTTTCAGCAGACCATTTAAAAATATTTCTCTTACTTTTCCCAGGCAACAGGATTTGACATTTCATGCAAATTGTCTCCAATGGAGACAATTTGCATGAACTGTCAAATCCCTGTTTACTAGGAAAAATAAGAAAAATAACAATTTGTTGTCTGCCAAATTAGTCCAGATAGTGGTGTAAAGGTAAAGTTTACTCATGCTTACTCGGCTTCCTACAGTTAATACAGAACAGCTCTGTATCCCAGCTCTGAATAACCAATCAGAAAGTACATGTACTATTTTTCTCATTTCTAAAAATATTTAGGATATGCTGTGGGTTCTCACTGTAATCACTTTGCTGCTTTGGTTAGGTTTGAGTAAAACACCCTGGTCCACACTATTAATCATCACGAAAACATGCCTATATAATTTTGACCCCCTTCAACCCCACTTTTATATAGTAAAACTGGGGTTTACAGGGGTATACATTATTTTTCTTATTTCTGCTCAAAAACATAGATTGTGGGTACTCGTTAGAACCGCCTCACCGAGGCGGTTCTAACGAGTACCCACAATCTGTTTTGAGCAGAAATATGAAAAATATCAGAATTTTTTATCGTAAGTTTCCCTTTTTTGGTTGTAAAGTTTTCAGTATATTTGAATAGGCGTGTTTTCGTAATGTGGTGTAGAGCTGATCAGTTTACGTAAACATACTTTTTCTTGGCAAGCTTAGTCCTTTAAGTATTTAACCAGTACTTGTGGACATTCATCAGAAACTCACAACTGCCCTGCTTGAATCAGAAGGGAATGACCGTAGAAAACATTTCATGATCAATTTCCACAAAAGAATATTGCCGGACATGGAGGGGAGCAAACCCACAACCCCTGATCACCAGTCAGATTCGCATCCAACTGTCACTTTGCTGCAGCAGTTCTGATAAGCATTTCCAATTGGCATCAACAACATGAATTCTATAAGAATTAATGATCTGGATATTCCTTGTACGATGTAACCTCTTTATAAGACAGTTGATATAAGACAGTTTATAGGTGGACCCCAAAAGTGTTGTATCTAAACAAAAATGTGTAGATTATATAGAAAAATGACCATTTATGGTCATTTTCCTATATAATCTTGACATTTTTGTTTGGATACAACACTGTCCAAACCAAAATATATAGATTATATAGAAAAATGACCAGGTAATGTCATGACCAAGTAATGTCATTTTTCTGTATAATCTGGTCTTTTTCCTATATAATCTAGACATTTTTTTTATTTGGATACAGCTCACGTTGTGTTTAGCTAACACAGTTTTCACTTTGGCTCCCAGCAATCATGTCATAAAGAGATTATGGTGTATATACAACTATTTTACATGGTGTTTGTGGACAACAAAACTGATTTTCAGGTTTTTTCACTTTATTTGGATCCCATAAAATGCTTTTTAACATGGCATGACCCATTTTTATCTCTAAGAATGCAAACTATCAAAATGAATACTAAGCATGTGATTTTGTAAAGTTGATTTCTGCACAAATGACCGGTCACAGAACTGACACGTGTAATCTCGCTGGTTCTTGTGTATCCGCATATGGTTTGTCATTGATGTACTTAAAACAGATTTCCCACACACTTCACACTCAATCCTCTTTGCTATTCTCTTGAAGGTACTGGTATCACCTCTGAAAACTTGTGACAGAGATCTGGGTCCAAGTGCCTTTAGTCTCCCTGGAATTAAGATTTGGCACTACATTTGTAAATAGGGGCAAGTAAGTTGTCAGATTATTTTGGTGACAATTTACGAACCAAAATTTCTCTTGCAGAGTACTCATTCCATCTCTCTATGCCTAGACAAGGCAAAGACAGAGTGTACCCGCAAGATAGGTTTGGTGTTAAAAGAAATGAAACAGGTTTTTTTTTTGGTGTAAAAATGAAAACAGGTAAAAAAAAAAACAAAAAAAAAAAAACAATCTTTTTTTTTTTTTGTTTCATAATCCACTCAACAATTTTGGAATTCTGCAAAACTGACCAATTTACTTATCCTCTCCATATTTATTGACACTTAGACAGATATGCACCTTCTGAACATCAAGTCTTGTGACTGAACTAGGAAAGCCAAGCACAACACAGCCAGTGTGACAATTTACGAACCAAAATTTCTCTTGCAGAGTACTCATTCCATCTCTCTATGCCTAGACAAGGCAAAGACAGAGTGTACCCGCAAGATAGGTTTGGTATTAAAAGAAATGAAACAGGTTTTTTTTTGGGTGTAAAAATGAAAACAGGTAAAAAAAAAACAAAAAAAAAAAAAACGATCTTTCTTTTTTTTTTTTTTGTTTCATAATCCACTCAACAATTTTGGAATTCTGCAAAACTGACCAATTTACTTATCCTCTCCATATTTATTGACACTAAGACAGATATGCACCTTCTGAACATCAAGTCTTGTGACTGAACTAGGAAAGCCAAGCACAACACAGCCAGTGCATCTGCGTAACCTGATCAGTACCTAAAGAATCATTGTTACTGTTGAAATAGCTTATTTACAATAATTACTGGGACACCCTTACTCCTTACCATTATTTGTCCTCAATCTTGACCCTTATCATGCTGAATAAATTAAGATACCATGCCCATCTCCACTTAACAGCCAATCAGATTACTTAATCTGGATTGTTGATATAAATTCAAGTACTGAATGACAGTGTAGATCCAGATCAGCTGGCTTCTTCAGTTTGCAAAGGCAGGGTGTATCCAGGTTCAGCAGGACAAGGGGTAATAAAATCGTATCTTCCATAGAGGATCTAACGAACGCAGTCATCATCAAATGACCTTTCACAAACTTTAAAAAGTGAAATTGTGCGAATATATCAGATTTTCATTTTGCTAAATTTAACAATAGGCAAGCTTTTAACTACTCCAGAAACTCAAAATGGTCTTGCCATGACCACAGAAAATAAAGTGATGCCACCAAATAAAAAAAAAATATGTATTTTTGGATAATTACTTCGTTATCTTTGGGTTTTCTTTATTTAGATGTCAAAAGTATGCCAAAACAATCTTGTTCCTTCATAAAGTCAAAAATAAGCTGCTGGTGGTATTTTTAATTAAAACCCTTCACTCCAACTTTCCTCAACATGCTTTTGATCATGCTTTCCATCAGTGCTGCCATTTTGTAAACTAAACACAAAATGATTACTGTACAGTCTTAACCCTTGTCATGGTGAATAAATTCAGATGCCACGCCCACTTCTAACTAATAAATTCAGATGCCATGCCCACTTCTAATTTTCAGCCAATCAAATGACTTGATCCAAATAGTTGATATAAATTAAATGATCTTGCAGACAACCATCCAAATGCAGTGCACTTTCGGGTTATGTGTTCTAAAACCCATTGTAGTCGGGAGACCCGTAAAAGGGTAATTGGCAAACAGTGCAGACCCAGATCAGACTCCGCAGAATGTGGCATCTGATCAGGGTCTCCAATGTTTGCAAATAGTTTTGCCATTTTTTCTCTAGGAATATGTAAATCTCTTTGCCGGACGTACCTAAAATTGAAATTGGACTCTTCCAATATATAGTGTGGGAGAGTTTATTTAGTATACAATGAGTTAACCCATTTATGTGCAGTGGACTCCTCCACCTCCACTTTTTACCCAAGTCCATTACCTACATAAGGGGTATCTGGTTAGGTTTTATTATTACCATGTTTTGAAGAGAACTTTTGTATTTACGGAAAACAGTGTAGGCCCTGATCAGATGCCTCATTCTATGATCTGGGTCTACACAGTTTGCTAATGGCCCCTTTTATGGGACACCTGACATAAATGGGTTAATGGCACATAAACCAATGCAGTAACCACGGTAACAAGGAATTATAATGTATGAAAATTATAAATATTGTTCTACTTTCATCAAAACAAGAAGTGTTTTGTTGTTTTTTTTTTATCCTTTATTAAACGGTGCACTTGAGTTTTAAAGCCAAGTCAAAACTGTAAAGTTCATGTTGTACTAGAACAGACTGCATACTAAACATGCTCAAGCAAAAATGTGGCTTATTCTATACACGAGTAAGCGCACAACAAAACCTACAAAATGGCATGTACACCCTGCGACGACTCAGATCAGCCTGAGCATCTGCCTAGTCAGATCGGTCTTCTCTGTCTGCAGCATGAAGAAAGCTTGGGGTCCTTAGCTACCCACTGAGCACACAGCAAAGACTGATCAGACTGGACAGATGCCCAGGCTGATCTGAATCTTTGCTGAATGCACATGCCATTTTGTTAGTTTTGTCCTGCACTGGCTCGTAATGTTATCTCGACTCCTTACCATACTCAACCTGGAATTTGAGAGACTCTCATTGTAACAAGTTTACTCTAAATAGCCCAAGACAGTAACTCCTTCATGTACTTGACGTAAATTTTAAGTTCCACTTTAATGCTTGTTGGGATTTCAAATGCTGGATTAGAGCAAAACAATGCAGACCTTGATCAGGCAATGCATTCTGTGGCCCCTGATCTAGGTCTCCTTGTTTACTCAGGCCTGTCTATGATGGGTAAATGCCATACTATCTTCTAATGTCTAGAAACTGCTGGACATGTTCCCAATAGTGAATATCCAGATTTTATGGCATTGCAGAATCAGAGAAGACGCTATTGGCCATTTTTTTAGCAGCTATTTTTACACAAAACTCTTGTCATGCTGGACAAAATTGAGATGCCATGCCCATTTCCAATTGTCAGCCAATCAGATTACTTAATCCAAATTGTTGATATAAATTCACATACTGAATGACAAACAGTGCAGATCCAGATCAGTTGGCTTCTTCTACACTTTTTGCAAAGGCAGGCCATATCCGGGTCAACAGGACAAGGGTTAAAAGGTAATAAAACTGGTTTGGAACAAGCATAACAGGAGTTAATTTATTGAAATATTTTCTGAATGCACACATACAATAAAATTACCATTTTTACCCTGAATATTGCAACACCACAACTCCTTCCTCCTAAAAAATTTGAACAGTCAATTTGTGTCTCAAAACTGCTGGATGAGTGGCAAACAGTACAGACCTTGATCAGAGACACTCCCTGCAGCATCTGCTCTGGAACTACAGTTTGTAAAGTCCTGTCTGTCCCAACACTTCTGGTTTAATAGGAGATTTCTGCACTAAAACATTAGCAAACTCGTTAGAAGAATCAATTGGGCAGCAACTTAACCCTTGTCCTGCTGAACCAGGATATACACTTACACTGTCTTTGCAAACAGAGTACATCCAGATCAGTTGGCTTCCAATCTGAAGAAGCCAACTGATCTGGATCTGCACCGTTTGTCATTAAGTATTTGAATTTGAATGAACAACTTGGATCAAGTGATCTGATTGGCAGAAAATTAGAAGTAGGTATGGCATCTTAATTTATTCAGCAGAACAAGGGTTAAATCACAGCTCCAGTATGGATATTTTTCTTACTTCAACAAAATCAGTTTACCAGGAAGTTACACCCTAGTCCTGTTGAAACCAGATATGCCCCGTCTTTGCAAATAGTTTTGAAGCCAACTGATCCGGACCAGCACTGTCATTCAGTATTTGAATTTATATCAACCACCTGGATCAAGTGATCTGATTGGCTGACAATTAGAAATGGGTGTGGCATCTTAGTTTATTCAGCATGACAAGGGTTAAGGGTATTTTGTAGAGAAGAAATATTTGGAAACCCCTCTCTATAGAGCTATGGGCCCAGTTGTTTACAGCATCAATAGCTAAACGAGCCTGTTAGTCGTCAAAATGTTAACTGTTCTAGTTCATACAATATCTAATTCACAAGTATTTTTGCTGAAAAAATGTGAATAGATTTATAATAGTTTTCTTATTTCTCATTGATAATGTGATGTTCTTGGAAAGACACAGACATTTCCAGTAAGTATACACAAAATGTTGAAAGAGACAAAAGAAAGTATCAATACTTTTTAAAGAAGCAAAGCTGCAGTCAGGAAATTTACCTTCAAAGATAAGCGCAGTGAAGATTCAGATCAGCCTGCATTCGTGCATTCTGATCAAAATCTTCACTGAGCACATTTTGGATAGCCAAGGATGCAGTTTTTTCATGCGAACAATGAAGACTAATCAGACTGCGGATGCAAAGGCTGCTTTAAGTCTTTGCTTGGCACACATCAGAAAGTATGCTTTCTGATAATGCAGCTCAAATGGTGTACAGCCATATACCTATTAACCCTTGCCATGCTGAATAAATTGAGATGCCACACCCACATAAAATTAAGATGCCACATCCATTTCTAATTTTTCACCAATAAGAATATTTGATCCAGGTTGCTGATACAATTTCACATACCTAATGGAAAAAAGTGCAGCTCCAGATCAGTTGGCTTCTGATCTTGATCTTCACTGTTTGCAAAGGCAGGACATATCCGGGTTCAGCAGGAAAAGCCTTAATATTTGAAGACAACTGTTCTATAATTTGATCAGTCTTTCACTACCTACCCAGCTAGCATTCTTTATTAATCTACAGCGGGCCGTTATCGGCCCGTCAGCTATCCTGCTATAGATTTATGTAGAATGCTTACTGGGTAATGATGTGGCTGCAAAATGCTGGAGAAGTGGAAAATCGTGCCTACCCCTCCACATTCCCTGGTGTCTGATCTGGGTCTGCACCATTAGTTAAAACCTCTTTCCAAATACTTAGAATAAATATTGCTAGTGGCAAATGCAAAATGGAGCAATCTGACCAGCATCTGCAGTTTGCTTCTCATCAACCAGTATAATTTAGCCTTTATAAATTTTGCACGAAAGGTCAAGGCCTATTTTCTATGAAAAATATTTTCAAAATGTTGTGTGCTGAATTTTTATCAAGCATACTAAGCATTAGATATATCACCAGGTAGTCAAATGTACTCAATAAAAATTCAGAATCCAGGCAATTCAAAAGATTGTAAAGAATCTTCATGTATAAGCTCCTTCAAAGATATTCTATCAGCATACTCTGATCATCCTGCGCATTCTCAGGCAGATTGAAGGTCTAGACTGGCCACTAGTAATGCACGGACATCAAAATTTGAGTGCAGACTGATCCAACTGCATGAATGTGCAGGCTGATTTGGGCCTTTACTGGTCCTATGACCTGGATATGAGGTTTTAGTCCTTTCAACATTATTTAGAACATAGGGAAGATGGATGGGTGATAATGAAAGGCTGTGATGACGATCTGCTGTTTTACATCCCTTTCAACATTACTTTTTTCATAGGGAGACGATGGGTGATAATGAAAGGCTCTGTGCAATAACTCGCTGTAGTCATGAGCTTACCATATTTACAGTATCAATACAGACAGGCCGGAGCAAACAGTGTAGACCAAGATGAGATGCCGCAGAATGCGGTATCTCATCAGGGTCTACACTGTTTGCCACTCTTCCAGTAATTTTTAGAGATCAGGGAGTAAATTGTACTTACTCAAATTTTCGAAGTATGCTAAGGAGTTGAGATGACCTAATACGTAGGGCAAATATGTTAATTTCTGTATCCAAGTGGGTAAGAACCCAGGATCTTGTGATCCAAGTAAGGAACACTTACCACTTAGCCACTCAAAAATGCTCTGTGACATGAAGTGTTAACCCTTGTTTTGCTGAACCCGGATATACCCTTCTTTTGCAAACAGTGTAGATCCAGATCAGTTATCTTCTTCGGAAGCTAAATGATGTGGATCTGCACTGTCATTCAGTATATGGATTTTTATCCATAACCTGGATTAAGTGATCTGATTGGCTGAAAATTAAAAGTGGGTGTGGCATCTCAATTTATTCAGCATGACAAAGGTTAAACAGATCAAAGCATGACACAGCTTAAATATTAGACCTTAACCCTTATCCTGCTGTTCACAACAACCCTTAGCTATGCAAACAGTGTAGATCCAGATCAGATGGCTTCTTCAGGATCTACTGTCATTCAGTTTGTGAATTTGACCAAAAACGTATGATGTAATCTGTTGCTGATTGTCATAAATGGGTGTGGCTAATTAAATTATTCAGCTGGACAAGGGTTAAAGCACTAAGCAAAATTGCAGCAGACATTATTTTTTTTTTGTTTTTCCCCCCCACAAGGAAAAGAAGACTAAGCGTAAGTTTCTCATAAAAATCAAGCAGTAAAACCATTAGAACAAAACAATCGTGGAAGTCTACCACAGAAAGTTAAAAAATGTCAGCCAACCCTAATGAATATTAACCTATACCATGATGACAAGTTCAGGTATGACACATGTCAATAAGGGTCATTTGCATCAACTGACCAATTTTAGTCTTGAAACCCCTAAATGGGTAATTGGCAGTGCAGACCCAGACCAAGCACTCCAGAATGTGACACTAGACCATTGTTTGCATTAAATACAGGAATTTCTATATGGTAGAATAAAAGCTAACCAGACACTCTGCTATTGGAAATAGACCATTCCCAAGAGTTGTGGTAGAATAGTCCACTTGATGTAAATATGGGTAATCTATCATACTCCTGATCAGGACCTACTCTAAAATTTGAGACAAGTCCAGTTTACAAGTTACTGCTGAATGAGTGGAAAATTGTACAGACACTGATCAGATGCTGCTTTCTGCTGAGTTTGATCTGATCAACATTGTTTGCTCCGGCGTTACTTGGGGTAATACCATATGAGCCATGGGGTCACTTGGGGCAATACCAAGAGTCGGTGCACAGCAAAACCTACAGTAAGACCTTTTTAACCAGCAAAGACTGAGATCAGCATGTACATCTAACTAGTTTGGCAAGTTCACATTTATTCCTCTTTGAATAGCCCTGAGGCTGTAGAAGGCATTTGCGATTAGCGAAGACTGACCAGACTGCGCGGAGTTCATAGGTTTTGTCGTGCGCTGGCATGTATGTTTTCAAGTGGACTCTTTTTGCAGTCTCTTCTTAGATGGTCTTAGGCACTTCTTGGACTGGCGCTGCCTCTATGCGACTCAGTTGCCTGGTAGCGTTAAAAATCTGAAGTTAAGTCTCTTTGGATTTTCCAACAGCAGGATGTCTGATTAGTTTTTATTGTTATATCCAGCTACATGATAGTGGGTATTACGGTTTCAAATTGATCATTCATTTGTCTGTACTTTTGTTCCCGGACAATACCTTGAGTAAATATCAATGGATTTTCATAGAATGTGCACTGACGTTATGGGATTGTTGATGGGCAAATTCTGTCGATTTTTTAATTATCTACCTTCCACACAACAGTGGCAGGGAAATGTTAGTCATTTCACGTTTTTTTTTTCATAGTATGTTTTTATAGCAATTCCTATAGTTACAGGCGCCATATTCTTCAAAAATAGAAATTTCAAAAACAGAAAATGAAAATGAAATGATTTTTATCGTATCTCTGAATTTATGTTGGCAACATAAAGAGATTGATAAACTAACTGAAATTTCGCAAGTTGTCAGATACCACTTTTATGATTGTATCAATACCATATATCAATTTATTAAACCTTTCTTGGAAAAAAATTGTCTATTTTTGAGAATATGGAGCCTTTAATGCAAACAGTATAGACCCTGATCAGACGTCAAGTTCGGAGGAGTCTGATCTGGGTCTGCAAAGCTTGCCAATTTACCCTTTTTTGGGAGTCTGGTCTCCGAGACTAAAATATGTGTTAATGTAAAACCATTAGCTGTCAGACAATCAGGGTATTTGTATGATTTTTGAATTATCCATGAAAAAGAAAACTAAACATAATTCAAGATACATTCTAAGCCATATTTTTTTCTACCCCATGACATTACCAGTCCAGTCTTAGCTTTTAGTATCCCAAAACTCAAGAAATCCACACATAACTTTTTTTTTTTTGTTTTTTTTTTTAACCTTTCCTTCCCTCTGAGCTAAATCAGCGGATGACAAACATATTTTTTTTCATTTTAACAAGAAAATAGGCTTTGATAACTCCATGCAAATTGGTCTCTTAAAGAGAGAATTGTGATGAAAATGTCAACACCTACTTTCGCGGAAAAATATTTTCTTAAGATAAAATTTTGCATGAAATGTCAAAAACCCTTTTTCTGGGAAAATAAAAATATTTTAAAATGTCTGCTGAAATTTTTTACCAAACATGCCAAGCATTAGGCATCCATAAAGTTTTTAAATTTCTTTCCCAAGCCCCAAAGTAAACCCTCAATCAAATGAAAAATCCTTTTCAATTATTATTTTTTTTTTTTCACTGACATCAAACTTCAATGGCTCTGGCTTCGGGACCATAGAAATCTGTTCGGACATGGATCGGTTCAGCCACTTAGGGTTAATCATAGCACCAGGACAGGAGACAAATGGGGATAATTTATGGATATCTTTCTTATCTTCTATAAAATAATTGTAGGCGGAGTACTCCTTAGAATTGCCTCGATACAGCAATTCATTAGAATTGCCGTATTAAGGCAATTTTAATAAGAGGCAATTCTAATTAGTTCTCACAATATATATTTTCATGATTAAACTTCCTAAAGTATCCCTATATATTGTTTTCTTCAGCTGTCACAAGAGTTTCCTAGACTCAAAAAATACGTGCGAGTGTGCCTCAGTAAATGAGCCATTGAAGTGTTTGAGTCATTGAATTTCTACTGTAGTAATGCACACTACAAAATGCTATTCAGTCATTTTGACATGGCCAAATAATCTTAAATGTTTTAGGTAGTTTCCGCCATCTGAGAATTTCTTCCCACAAGTGCCACATGTATAAGGTTTTTCACCGGTGTGTAATCGGCGGTGTCGTTTCAAACTGCCTGACTGGGTGAAGATTTTACCACATATTTCACACTCAAATCCATACACATAGAACTGGTTTTGGCTAGAATCATGTAAGGCTGGTTCATTAGTTGTCAGTTTGTTTAACTGATTTCCATCCGTCCTAGTGTGGCATGCTAGAGATTTCAAGTGGCTGGGCAATGATGCATCAGAGCCTGAAATTGTAATTTGACGTTTTATGTCACTGTCAACAATCCCTCAGTTATGTGGTGATGGTGTCTGGATGTAACTTGACAGTGGGAACAGATACCCTTTTACAGTACTGTCTCACTGTTGTATCATGCTCCAGACACAATGACATGATACTAAAACCATTACATTATAACCAGTCCTAGCTCTTCTTCCTAAGGCTGAGCACAAAGCAAAGAGAAACTAATAATTTTACAAGTCATCGTTCCGACCCAGCCTAGGATCAAACCTACAGCCTGGTCAAATGTTGTCAGCTTCTCACTAGGAAATGTAATTATGCAAGTGCTGGATCAATCATTTGGACTGCCACCTCCAGCGCCAACCGAATGTCCATTTTTGTTTTCACTGCAAAAGTTAAAACTTGAAGATAATTTATACTGCGATCAAGACTGGTCTCCTTTCATTATTTGTCCAGTAGTGGCTTTTGCTTGTATTTTATCCTCAAAATTCAAACCATAATGCAGTCTTCAAGCTAAAGTAGAAAAAACTCTAGCTTGCTTTACATTGTTACCTAAAAAAAAAAACAAGAAATTATTAAAATTACAGCAGTTTCCTGTATGAACATATCCAGATATGACCAAAGAGTAGATCCAGACCAACATCAGTAGCACCACATGGTCAGGGTGCATACTGACCACCACTGAACAATTTTACAACGGGTAGTTAAATTCTACAAATATAGCTATAGTTTGTGTTGAAGTTTTACGGCCATTCAACCCAATGGGGTCATGTCGAGCGTGGTCAGTTTACCTAACCACATGTTTAGTGGGCAAGCTGAGTCCTCTAAGCGGTCAACCAGTATTGTGCACATTCATTCGCCTGAAACTGACAAAAGCCCTTCTTGAATCAACGGAAGGGAGAGAATGACAATGGCCGTATAAAATATTCCATGATCAATCTCCACGAAAGAATGTTGCTGACCTCGGCAGGGGTTGAACCCGCGACCTCCTGGTCTCCAGTCGGACGGCGCATCCAACTGAGCCACCGAGGCCGGTAAATATAGCTATAGTATCTTAGTATTTAAAGTATGAGCCACTCTGCATTTCAAAGTCTGAAAATTTCTTTGCAAACTAAAGGCCAATCAAATGGACTTGTCCCTTCACTTTTGATTATAATATTTGTTAACTGCGCAAACAGGCATTACACATAAAGGCGAGCAAATGGTTATCTCAAACTGAATGCAGGAATTTGACCTATTTGCCTGCATTGTAGAAGTGGACATACCCTAATTACACCTGAAGATCTAAGCGCCAAGTCAAATTGGTTGGTAAATCTTCAGCCTTACTTATGTATATATGAAAATTTTGAATCAGCAGCGGGAGAATGACAGTAGAAAAAATTTCATAATCTTCACTGAAAAATATTTCTTGACCCAGCAGAGATGGAACCAATGGCCTCCTGATCACCAGTTGGATGCACATCCGAGCCATCGAAGCTAGCAGATCTTCATATTTAAACATTGGGGCTCACCCCTAATAAGCATACTTACGCAATTTGAACAGGTCCGTTTTGCTACCCGTGACATCTAAACTGTTGGATGAGTGGCAGGTAGATCTTGACCAGCCAACATTGTGTGTGTGTGTGTGTGTGTGAGGGGGGGGGGGGAGGGGGGGTTCTGTTCCTCTCCACTTAAAGATCAAACCAAACCCAAGGCAAATTTGGCAACACCTGCATTATTCACTCAGTTTCAAAGGCATTTGTTATTTCGATTCTAGACTCAAGAAGTGGACGAGCATTTCCTGCCAAAGATTTTTCAGAGAAATCTGTACTTTTCCTCTTTAGTTTGATATATATTGATTCAGTTTTGCAAATTATTTTCGAGTGAACTTCATGCAAACTAAGCAACCAATAATTATTTGGTACCAAGACACAGTGAAAGGCTTACAGCATTTCATAGAAGATTCAGCAATGGAAGTCCAATGAATCTTGAACCAGTGAAATAATCAACAGATTCACAATGACAAGGACTAAGTAATTTGAGGTATTTATAAATGATTATTCCAACAGATTTGCATGCAGTGAAGCAGACATACCAGTTAATTCTACCATACTTTTGTTTGGTTGATTGGAGTTTAAAGAAGCAATTTGGTGGCGACCACATTAAGACAAACCATGCATTTTGATGTAAATTCAATCGAAACTGAATGAAAAATGTTATCGAGGATTGAAGTTATCAAAATCACTTTTATAGGCACACCATTTTGAGTATTTAATGCGGCTTTATGAACCCCCCTTAAATGTGCAAAACCTAAAGATTTCCCTACTGAAACAGCCTTTGAAGTTTCAGTGAAATACTTAGCTCTAAATTTCAGTGAAATTCCAGCGACCCTTAATGAACAGATATTTTACATAAAAGTTGGTGAACTATTAATGATCTCCCCTAGTATGAGGAGGATGATCTCCCTTTGTAAATATGTCAGCACAACAATTTGGAGCCAAATTTTGTCCATAGATTAAATATCCTGAATTGCTTGTTTTTAGTGGTAGTAATTTTTAAAGTTTACTTGATTAATTTTGCAGCATCAAATTAGCCTAAGCTGTTAAAATCTTTAAAGTGCAAAAATGGAAGAAAAAGCGAAATTACAGGTTATGCTTACTACCTTGCTCACTGCAAATGTTTTCATTGATACTTTAGTAAAATTTCACCGATAATTCAGAAAAATTTCAAATATTTCTAGAGAAATATTTCACTGAAATTTCAATGAAATATCACTGAAATTTCAATGAAGTAAACCATTTCAGTGATGATTTTCAGTAGGGTTGGAATATTCAACTTCTGTATTTGTATTTATAGCTTCTTCCGTGGGCATTCCAACATGAAAACTGCATTAATTTCTGTAATTTCAATGAAATATCACTGAAATTTCAATGAAGTAAACCATTTCAGTGATGATTTTCAGTAGGGTTGGAATATTCAACTTCTGTATTTGTATTTATAGCTTCTTTCGTGGGCATTCCAACATGAAAACTGCATTAATTTCTGTAAAGACTTTATTCAATATTTTGAAATGTTTAGGACCTCATTAAAAATTCAAAATGGTGGCACCTTGGATAATGATTTTGAAATCTAAACGTTTGTTTGTGTTGAGGTTTTACGGCCCAGTCAACCCAGTGGGGTCATGTCGAGCGCGGTCAGTTTACCTAACCACACGTTTACTGGGCAGGCTTAGTCCTCTAAGCGGTTAACTGGTATTGTGCACATTCTTTCGCCAGAAACTGACAACTGCCCTTCTTGAATCAGCGGAAGGGAGAGAATGACCGTAGAAAATTGACGTTTAGATTTTATACTATTTTGATTAAATTCACATCAAAGTGTAGGATTTGTCAATATATTTCATCTCGGGTACAATCTCCGCAGCCTTGCATATCCCAGTAAATAGGGTTTGACATTTCATGCAAATTGTTTCCTGTAGACATTTTATATGACTATCAAATCTTTTTATGAAAAACTTAGTGATTTAACCTTTACCACTCTCTGGGCATTTTCAGCAGATCGCAAATTGATATTTTTCTTATTTTGTCCCAGAAAACAGGATTTGACATTTCATGCAAATTGTCTCCTCAGGAGACAATTTGCATGCAATGTCAAATCCTGTTTTCTGGGAAAATAAGAAAAATATTTCAAAATGTCGTCTGCTGAAATTTTTACCCAGAGTGCTGAAATTTTTACCCAGAGTGCTAAGCGTTAAGGTTATGCCTCAGCAAAGCATCATTCCACATTTGCTCCCGATAACTACTAAAATGCTTTATTCAAAATTCAACTGGAAATTTCTTAACTTGATGCAACACAGCTGAATATTACAGGTGCTGCCAAGCTGATCTGAAATGAACTTCTGGCACGATACCTTGTACCATCTTTACCACATTGAAATCCGAGATACATCACAAAAGCCAATTCAAGCGCTTTACTGTCTGGTTTACCACTTTTATTCCCAGTTTCCAAGGAATTCAATGCAAGCAGCCTTATTCAAATTCACAAAATCTTTTTTTTTTTTTTTTTTTCTGGTTTGTAGAGTTGAAATGACTGCTGATTAACCTCAGCTTGATCCGATTTGATTTTTGGTGATTGATGGCTCAATGATCTTTTTTCTTAAAATACTGCCTTACCTCGCTGACCTACCTGGACCCTGGGACCTCCTCTCTGGATCTCGTCACGTTCAGGTTGCTTTTCTTTTTTCACACATCCCCCAGTGCTCCAGCTAGCTTTATACAAAGGGGTGGGCTACGCTCTTGCCCTTTCCTGATGCCCATCCTTTTCAGGCTGCCTCGTTTCAACTCCAAGATATAAAACCTTATAATTAGGTGAAAATTTTGGGAAAATTCGGCCTAAATTAAAAAAAAGCTACCAATATTTAACATTTACCATTCTCTGGGCTAGTTCAGCAAATGACAAACTGACATTTTATTTTTCTCAGAAAAAATGTTTTGATACTTCATACAAATTGTCTCCAATATCTAAACCAGTTTCCTGGGAAAAATTAGAAAATGTCCGCTGAAAATTTTACCCAAAGTGCTAAGTATTAAAGATCAGTTTTTACTTTTATGTGTATTGTAGTTTGAGGTGTTTATTGTGGAATGGGATTTGTAATATGTCTCTATTCTAAGACCACCACAAGAAGTTTCCTTCATTCTATTGACGCACAAAATGTGCCTAACAAGATACAACTCTGCTCTCAAATCCCAGCTGGAGTACTGCCCTATTTACCCTTAATACTGGGACAGTTCAACTCTATCATACCTGTTCTTGAATTTGTCGTCTAATTTACAATCAAGCCATTTAAATGCCGATAGTGACAGACTGAAGAACCTGACCAGTTGTCACATTCCGTGGGTTTTGATTTAGATCTGTAGTTTGCTCAGGCCTGTTCAAATACTTGAGTAAATAAGGTCCTTGTTTCATCCAAACAGTATTTTTTTTTTTTTCATGAAAACAAGGTCGTTGAAAATTGAAAGCATCCTATAAACCAACCAACCAGACTTGTTGCTTTGGCCATACAGGTATGGTCACAATGCACACAGGAATTACCTGTAAAAATGTACAACTGGCTGCTTCTTGCAAAATGCACAAATCCAGATATTCTTGCCTAATCTTAGTGTGGACATGCCTTGATATTGGAAAGAAAGTTAAACCAACAAGTTTATTTGGTCAATTTATACCATGTAGCTTCTATTAAGTACCCACAATGTTTTCAGGAGTAATAGAAATATATCCAGCCAGTCAGTTTACCTAACAACACTTCTCTTGGGCACACTTAGTTCTCTAAGTATTAACCAGTACTTGTGCAATCCTTTCGCCAGAAACTGACAAACTGGCAAATTACCAGAAGGGCGAGAATAACCATCGTATATATTTCATGACCTCCACTTAAGAATGTTGCCGGATCCAGCGTGGACCAAACTAGCAACATCTTGAACACCTTGGCTATATCTCTATCACCATTCGAATGCACATATGAGCCACAGAGGCCAGCCAAGTATTTACTTGAACAGCACTGGATAAACTTTGTAGATTTTTTGCTGTTTTATATCAGGGAGGGAGACAATTTCAATTCCTGCACATCGAAGCCCGTCTGAAAAGGGGTCTACTCTAGAGGGAATGAAATTTGCTTTCAAAGCAACCATTTTCAGATGGGAGGCAAAACCCATTTGAAATTTACAGTAAATGTCCTAAAATTTATAACACTTTATTCCATACTATTTGGCCTAAATTTTGGTTGTTATGCATGTCAAAATAAGTGGAAAGGCAGTGTAGACCCTGATCAGACTGCTATTTAGGTGGAAGTTCTGTTTATCACATGACCCTTTTAAATTGGATTTTATCCCCTTTAGTTGACAATTGTTCAGAAAATGCATGGTTGACATGGATGTCGTCTAGACGTTACTCGTTCTCGCCAGTGTTATGTAATGTGTGGTCATATGGTTTTTGTTATGTAACGTGTGGTCATACGGTTTTTGTTATGTAAAGTGTGGTCATACAATTTTTATAACACAAGTTATCCACTAAATAACAGCGACGTCATATGCTAAAAGCAATTCAAGAATGAGGGCAGCATGTGTCACGCAATACGCCAAGTATCATGGCATGTTACAGAATATAATCCCATTCCACAATAAATGCCTCAGACTAGAATACACATAAAACCGACCTTTACACATTGTTTTTAATTTTTGTCTGATTTTCATGAAAATTTCAGCAACATATAGGGTTTTATGATTGGAGTTGAAGTAAGGCAGATGGCAGCTTCCAAAGGGCAGAAGGAAAGGGCAAGAGGGGCAGTCCACCCCTCTATACAGGTCTAGCTGGAGCACTGACCTATGGGAGCTACTAGTTTTGAGCAACAATACATTGCTCTAGGTAAGGCACTTTTCTTCAGCCAACAATAGATAGCTCTAGGTAAGGCACGTTTCTGCACTTCAGACACCATAACTGCAGCACAATGCAGGTCTGTCTGCGACTACAGCATATGCCATAGCCATTTTTTTAAATCCAGGTTAATATTCTTCTTTTCTCCACAAAAACAAATGCTGCTAGTATTTAGCAGAAGCACCTCCGAGGCACTTCTTCCAAGTTCCCACAACATAGGTTTTCATGGAGAAAGAGATCTAGACCTATAACTTGCTCAGGCCTGTACTACTACTTTGAGTTCATATGATCCATATTAGACCAGTATCATAGGGTTTTCAAAAATTGTACAAACCGTATAAAATTTCAACTTGAAGCTCCTTTGTGGGTATCCTCAATCCTTCCATTTTGTCCTTTGTTTTCATTGCAGCCTATTCAGTTCTGCAACTTTCAAGGGTATTCCAGTAGTGTTCCGGTAGGTCGTGTGGTGGAGGGGACGCGAGCCGGTATCATTATGTAAATAGCACACATATATATATACATGGGTGAAAGTCAAGAAATCCTCAATACTGAAAGTCCACTTATGCAATACTGAAAATTACCTTTTCCCTATACTTGATCAGTTTGGGGAATCCAGATGACCAAATGACTAAGTATATGGTGTTTGTTACTATTTTTTAACTCCGTTTCAGGTAGGATTTTTTTAAAATATCTCTATAAATAAATACTGAATGGAATTTGTTCAAATAAAGCGCAGAGTACACAGAAAATCAAGCTCTTTCTGACGGTGTAAGGGCTATTCTGCGATTGTCTCATTCTCGAGAACTTTCAAAGAATGTTTTTGCTGTCAATCTGTGTCACCGGGATAATGTACATGAATTTTGACAAAAAACATTATCCGAATGTTCTAGAGAAACAGACCAGATTGCAGAATAACGCTCACACCACTGGAAAGAGCTTGATTTTCCGTGTACTCCGGCTTTATTTGAAAATATTCCATAAGTATAAATAGAGATATTTGAAAACATCTTACCAGAAGCGGAGCTAAAAATAGTAACAAACCCAGTCATTTGGTCATGTGAATTCTCCACTGTGTTGATATAGGAAGAAAAATCTTCAATACTGAATTCAGTACTTGCACTGAAAACCTTCACTCTTGTAAATATATACAAAGCATCTTTAACCAGACATCCTAAATTTTTAACATACTGTAAATAAGGGGGTATCAGAAAATATTTTTCTTTCTCCATGAAAACATTGAAGCTCCTCAACTTTGGGATTGATAAAAGCATCTCACAAAGAGCTATGTTATAGTTTATTTTACTCCTGTTTGTGTGTCAAAAAGGTAAGGGAAAATTAAACCGTAAACCCTGATCATACACTGTTTAGCCATTTACACTAGGCATGGTATTAAGGAGTTATTAACTCCTCTGGCCTACTGTTAAAGTGGTTTATGTATCCAAATATTTATGCAAGGTACCTGCTTATGTTGGTATTTTTCTCTTGTGTATCACATTTTCCCATACTGGGACATAGCAATTCCTTACCATACTTAGCCTAAAATTCGAATGTCCTTTACACTACCTGTTGATGGATCTTGAAGAGTGAAAAAACTCATACCTCTTGTTAAGGCGCTTTTTTCCAAAAAAGTGTATATATTTTTCTTACTTCTCGACAAAAACATGTTGTGGGTACTTATTAGAAGCGCCTTGCCTCGCCGCTTCTAATGAGTACCCACTCGTTTTCGTCGAGTAATAAGAAAACTATTTAACTGATACTCACTCTTATCTAGACCTATGAAAACTGTACATACTTCAGATAACATGGTACATGCAGACCATGGACAAATTAACCCTTAAAGTGCCATCACATCTGCAGCAGACGTTTTGTTTTTTCAATGAAGATAATTCTGCCAAGCAGACCATTCACAAGCAATGTCAAGACACTTTCTCAGAAAACTGAAAAAAATAATTTTATATATAGTCTGCTGCAAACTTTGCTTTGGCTCTTTAAGGGTTAATATACATTCTGGAGGACAAGTATGGTTAGCATATTCGCCCTGATTACCACACTGTGCTTTTTTTTTTTTTTTTTCT